>VKON01002658.1:1492967-1602377 GCA_009741485.1 Malurus cyaneus samueli
AGGCAGATATGGTTGTTTAATAGAACGGGGTAATTTGTACCTCCTTGCATAATTGTGTTTATACAGCAGTTAACTGCCGTGTGATTTTATTTTTTTTTTATTTTTTTAAATATTTCGTTCTGTTCCAAAAAAAAAAGGGAAAAGGTAATAAATCACCAGAGTTTAGAATTCCCTGTCAAGGAGGAGGAACAGGGTAAAAATGGATTTTTCTAATCCATCACTTTCTTCGTGGAAACAGCTCTCCTTTCATCTGCTGCTTCCTCTGCCTTAGAATTGATGACCTGGGCATAAATAAAATATTGTTCCCATTTATTATCCAGGGAGCTGCCAGGAACGAAGGACAGGTGAATCCTCAGGGTTTGGGCTGCAGCTGCTGCAAATCCTGAACCTCTGGAGCTCTCAGCTGGGAAAGGAGGGAATTCCAGCAGGATTCCAAGAGAATTCCAGCAGAATTCCCAGCAGAATTTCTGCAGAATTCCATGAGGATTCCAGCAGAATTCCAGCAGGATTCCAGCAGAATTCCAGCAGAATTCCAGAGGATTCCGGCAGGATTCCAGCAGGATTTCTGCAGAATTCCAGAGGATTCCGGCAGGATTTCTGCAGAATTCCATGAGGATTCCAGCAGAATTCAGCAGGATTCCAGCAGAATTTCTGCAGAATTCCAGCAGGATTCCAGCAGGATTTCTGCAGAATTCCATGAGGATTCCAGCAGAATTCAGCAGGATTCCGGCAGGATTTCTGCAGAATTCCAGAGGATTCCAGCAAAATTCCAGCAGGATTCCAGCAGAATTTCTGCAGAATTCCAGCAGAATTCCACCAGGATTTCTGCAGGATTCCAGCAGAATTCCAGCAGGATTTCTGCAGAATTTCTGCAGCATTCCAACAGGATTCCAGCAGAATTTCTGCAGGATTCCAGCAGGATTTCAGCAAAATTCCAGCAGGATTCCAGCAGAATTCCAGAATGATTTTTGCAGAATTCCAGCAGGATTCCAGCAGAATTTCTGCAGAATTCCAGCAGAATTCCAGGGGATTTCTGCAGAATTCCAGCAGGATTCCAGCAGAATTTCTGCAGAATTCCAACAGGATTCCATCAGAATTCTAGCAGGATTCCAGCAGAATTTCTGCAGGATTCCAGCAGGATTTCAGCAAAATTCCAGCAGGATTCCAGAAGGATTTCTGCAGAATTTCTCCAGAATTCCAGCAGAATTCTATCAGGATTCCAGCAGAATTCCGGCAGAATTTCTGCAGAACTCCAGCCGAATTCCAGTAGAATTTTTGCAGAATTCCAGCAGGATTCCAGCAGAATTTCTGCAGAATTCCAGCAGAATTCCAGCAGGATCCAGGGCTTGCTGCTGAGTTGTGTGTTTTTAATCTGATTTATCCTCATGAGAGCAGCCCAAATCTCTGCTTTAATCTGTAATTCAATTGTGGGGTCAATTCAGGGTTGTTTTTTTTTCCCACCTGCTGCCCATGGGGACGGGACCCTGGTGATCATTTCTGTTTTGGGGCAGCAGGAATTGCTGTCAGAGGGTTCCCAATATCATTTCTGTTTTAGGAATTGCTGTCAGAGGGTTCCCATCTGCAGCACATCCCTGCAGAACCTCAGTAGTTTTTTCAGGGATGGGCAAGGATGGAACAGGAAACTCCACCAGAAGTTTCCTCTCTTCAAACACACAATGGAAGTCACAAGTGGCAGGATAAATAGGAAAAAAAAAGGTGGAAACTACCTGGAATTGGGAGATTTCCTGTGATCTCTGCCCGTTCAGTGGTTCCCATGGAAAAAAAGAGTTAAAATTGGATTAAACTCAATTAATTCTGATTAAAATCGGAATATCTCTAATAGAAACACCTCAATTCCAGCCTGGTTCTGTGGACACATCCATAGCAATAAAAACACATTTCAGCACCAAAACTCTCCCAAATATAAACATCTCAATTCCAGCCCAGCTCTGAGAACTCATCCACAGCAATAAAACTCTTTCAAATATAAACATCTCAATTCCAGCCTGGTTCTGTGGACACATCCACAACAATAAAACACATTTCAGCACCAAAATAGTCAAATATGAACATCTCAATTGCAATCTGGTTCTGTGGACATATCCACAGCAATAAAATACATTTCAGCACCAAAATAATCAAATATAAACACCTCAATTCCAGCCTGGTTCTGTGGGCACATCCACACCAATAAAACACATTTCAGTACCAAAACTCTTTCAAATATAAACATCACAGTTCCAGCCTGGTTCTGTGGACATATCCACACCAGTAAAACAGATTTCAGTACCAAAACTCTCTCAAATATAAACATCTCAATTGCAGCCTGGTTCTGTGCACATATCCACACAAAAAAAAAAAAAAAAAACAGATTTCAGTACCAAAATAGTCAAATACAAACACCTCAATTCCAGCCCAGCTCTGAGGATCCATCCCCAGCAATAAAAACACATTTCAGCACCAAAACTCTATCAAATAGAAACATCTCAATTCCAGCCCAGTTTTGAAGATCCATCCACACCAATAAAATACATTTCAGCACCAAAATAGTCAAATAGAAACATCTCAATTCCAGCTCAGCTCTGCAGACACATCCACAGCAATAGAACACATTTCAGCACCAAAATAATCAAATATGAACATCTCAATTGCAACCTGGTTCTGTGGACATATCCACAGCAATAAAACACATTTCAGCACCAAAACTCTCTCAAATATAAACATCTCAATTCTATTCTGGTTCTGTGGACACATCCACAGCAATAGAACACATTTCAGCACCAAAATAATCAAATATAAACACCTCAATTGCAGGCTGGTTCTGTGGACACATCCACAACAATAAACCAGATTTCAGCACCAAAATAGTCAAATAGAAACATCTCAATTGCAGCCTGGCTCTGAGGATCCATCCCCAGTAATAAAACACATTTCAGCACCAAAATAGTGAAATATAAACATCTCAATTCCAGCCCAGTTTTGAGGATCCATCCCCAGCAATAAAACAAATTTCAGCACCAAAACTCTTTCAATAAAAACGTCTCAATCCAGCCCAGCTCTAAGGACCCAACCCAGCAATAAAAACACATTTCAGCACCAAAACTCCTTCTGACAGCAGCCAAACGTGCAGAATTTAGGAGATGGATTAAAAAAACACAGCATAACTGGATGGAATTCCCATCCATGGGATGTTTGGTGGCTCAGTTTTGCTGAGCAGCATCTTCTGTTGCTATTATGGGCTGCATTAAGGCCCCTCGTTATTCTGCTGCTAATTAAATCACTTCTTGCATTGGCAGTTTCCATCTCCCAGCCCAGCTCTGTTTATCTCCCAAACCATGCAGCGCAATAATTACTGGGGAAATAAAGGGCTTTATTCTGCTTTTTGCAGGTTTTTGGATGCTTTGAGCCTTGCGGGGAGCACGGGGGAGAAAACCCACAGGAGCTGCAGATTCACCAGCAAAAATCCCATTTTTCATCCCAGAAAGGGCTGAAAATCCCATTTTTCATCTCTGTCCATCCAGAAAGGGCTTGGTTGTTACCTTGGATGGCTTTTTTAGTATAAAATAACAATTCTGTCCATATTTCCCTTTTCATGCCAAATGTGGGGTGAAGATCAGATCTAGACACATTTTGGGGTTTCTTTGGGTTTCAGTGTGGGGAAATGTTGATTTCCCATTGGAATGGTGTCCCCTCCTCCCTGCTCCTCCTCCATGGGTTAAAAATGCTCCTCAGGGAATGCACTGATGTGAAATGATGGAAATCACTGGAAAACCCCAAATCTCTTCATTCTACCCCAAAAAGGGTCAGTCCCCATCAGATACATAGGGTTTTATCTGCACCCCACAAAACACAGCTGGCCCTGCTGACAGAATCCCATTCCATCCCCAAGGCCTTTTTTTAGGTGTGGAATTCCTGCTCAGTATGCTCACAGGAGCTTTCACCACCACACACATCTCTAGCCCCAAAAAAACATTTAATTGCTTTTAAAAGTAAACACTCCATCTGCTTCTTTTCCCCGCAGTATTTCCATCCTATTCATTTAAAATCGACTTTAGAAGCACAACAGCAGCAGCAGCAACCAGAGATTTGTGTATAAATCACAAGAGAAGCCCCAAAATATTGTGAAGTTTTGCAGAAGCAATAAATAAATGTATTTTTTTAATTTGACAGCAGTAGTTTGCGCCCTTAGCGTTCACATTTTTTAAATTCACTTTAAGTCCGTGAGCTGGAAACTCATTTGAAAATAAATAAGAGCTTCAGGAAGAGGGGAATAGCACAGAGTTTGGTATAATAAGAGGAGAATTTAATATTGTGATTGGAGGGACAAGGGACAGAGCAGTTTGCAACAATTTTATGAATTTTTTTTTTTTTTTTTCAAGTTTGGCTCAGGTTTCGCTCATCTCGGTTTTAATCCGTGTTAGAAACCCAAACACTTGAAGAAAAGCCATTTCCTGGATTTCAGGGAGTTTGAATTTCCCCAAGTGCTGCTCTTCATTAATTCAGAGCCTCCGAGGAGATTTTCTCACTCCTTTCTGCAATTCCAATGTGGGATTTCCCCTTGAAAGGATCCCTTCCCCGTGTTGTGATTAAAAATGGATCCTGCTCTGTTTAAATCCATCCATGAAACTCTGCCCTGTTTTTTCCATCTTCCTGAGCAGAGGGAATTCCTGAAGATTCCATAGAAATCCTGGATGTGCATTTGGTTTGTGATATTTCAGCATTTTTGGGGAATCTGCTGAGCAGTGAGGGTTTCATTTGGCTTCAGCTCCCAGAAATGTGAGAGGATGAAGAATCTCCTTTAAAACCCAACCAAATTTCCAAAATCTTTTTGGAAAATTTTACAAATGAGCCATTCTTTGGATTTTCCTGAGATTTTAAGATCGGAATGGAGTGAGGCACTGGAATATTGGGATTTTGGAGCACAGGGACTCTCACAGGCTGGAGTGGGACTGGGAATGCTCCAGATGCTGACAGCTCCTTCTTTTTGACTTTTCCCTGCTTTCCCTGGACAGAAAAGCCAGGATTTGGCTCAGAGGAAAACATTTCCAGGGTTGAAGGGTCTCCTGTGACAGCAGAGCAGGAATTGATGCTTTCCCAAAGTGGGAAATGTAACCAAAGTGGGATGAAACAGCAGCACGAGCATCTGCAGCCACTGATAATTTTCCACTGATAATTTGTCACTGATAATTTCCACTGATAATTTGTCACTGATAATTTGCCTTTGATAATTTGCCATTGATAATTTGATTTTTGTGAGCTTTTTCCAAGCAGAATTCCATTCCTGCAGCAGGAAAAGGATGGGGTGGGATAAGGATGGGACAGCCGCTGGTATTTTGTGACCACATTTGTGGTTTTGTCTGCAATCCCTCCCCATTTATCTGTGAGGGAAAGTGCTGATGGGTTCCTGCCGGGACAAAAAGGATTTATCAGAGCCTGGCTTGGATCAGCACTGGCAGGCAGAATTAAAAAATAAAAAAAAAAAAAAAAAATAAAAATCCCATCTGAATAAAAGCAGACAAAAAGCTTTCATCTGAGCACCTTCCTGCACAAACCTGAGCCACCAAATCCTGTGAGCTGCTGGGATGGGCCGTTGAGGTGGAATTCATTATTCCCTGGGATTTTTTGCACAGCAGCACAAACTGCAGGGGAATAAGCCATGCTGAACTCATTGAATTATTTCAGAGATGAGCTCAGTCTGCTCATTCCATATGACTTTGGCTTTAAATAGCATTAAGGACCGGTTAAAACTCAATAAAGCTCAGGAGCGCTGCTGAGGGGGTGGGATGGTTGAACCATTCCCGTGGTGTGTGCAGCAAAATCAGGTTTGGGTTTGATCCGAGGCCTCCGCCCCTTCACATGGATTAATAATAACAGGGTGGATTATATACCCTGAGGAGTTCCTGTGTGGATTCAGGGGATGAGAATTGATCTTTTGCTCCCCTGGGATGCTGGAGAGGGTGTATGGTTGGAATGGTGAGGGCAGAGCAGGAGTTTTTCTGGTTTATTTTGTGATTTCTGCTCATGCTCTGTGCTGTTACACAAGTGGTTCCCAAACACATCCCAAGGCTCATCCTTTTAATCAAATCAAACCAAAGAGGTTTAGAAGGTGCCCCGAAGGCAGAGTTTTTTAGGGGATGTTGGGAAGCAGCAGGCAGGAATTGGGATTTCCTCATGAGCAGAGGAATCCTGGGTGGGGCACTCAGATTCATCCCAGAGCTGCATTGACAACCACGTTTTGTTTAAATCAAAATCTCCTCTTCCTGATAAAGCTGTGTTGTGAGAACACTCATTTCTTGGATGTTTAGGGGGAGCTGATAAATCTCCCCAGTCAGTTTTGTAGTTACTCAAACCCCAAGCTGGCTGTCAGTCGCCAGATCTCCCTGGACGAGAGGAGAAGATTTCCCTCTGGAGAGCTGCTTGGGTGGTTTTTCAGTACCCAGGTTTGTGACACCCCTCCTCTCACTGCAGCCCCCTCACCCAGCAGGGACTCCCAGAGAATTGTGTCCTTTCTGGAAAATCCCAAGTCCTGTGCTCTCTGGGCTCCTCCTGGCCCTCAGCTCCATCTCATCCCTGCCCCGGAATTCCTCTGCAGCCTCCAGGGGCACTCGCTGTTCCTTTTCCTCCTGAGCTCTTTGGACCAAGTTTCGCTTCCCATTTCTGCTTTATGGGATTGGCTAAAGGCGCTTGCCAGCTGGAATGAGGGTGAGTGGGGCTTTTCTCTGCTGCACTCGTGGAGCCCTGCCTCCTGGCAGCTTGCTGCCCTCTTTTTCCAGATGATTCCAGCAGCTCTTTTTGTCCACAACCATTGTCAAACACAGCACCAAACGCTTGGGGTGTAAATCCTTCACCTGCCAGAGAGTGGCAGGGAATGGGATGGATGGGCTGTAGAGAAAAGGGAAAAGCCATTTCATTTCCTCAAAACCCAACCCACACCCCTCAAAGACATTGGGAATTTATAACAACCATTTCCCAGCTCTGATTTGGGATCAGCTAGAGCAGCTTTCCAGAGCATCCTCAACGATGGGAATTTTGTGTTGTGAGATCCCTCAGGCTCGTGGCTTCCCACCTCTCAGCATTTTGCGTTCCTCTCTGACACCTTCCCAGGACATGGGAAAAGTTTCTGAGCTGGAAGGAGCTCAGTTGATCCCAAATCCAAAGTTGGTGCTGTTTCAGCTCACTCAGGAAGGAGGTTGGTCGCTGGCTTCCAAGTGGAAAACAACACCACCACAAAACCTTTCCATTTTCTCACCTTCCCAGCCAGGACTGTTGTTGCAAGAGAAGGCCAAAATTCTGGTTTCTGTGGGAGGTGGTGTGAGAGCCCTTTGGAATTTGGTTCAAGGCGGAAATTCCAACCCAGAGAAATGCAAGACACAGAAAAGTAGGTCTGGCTGCGGCTGCTCACTTCTGAAGAAAATCAACGTGTCTGAAATCTTTGCGTGGTCTCTAAGAAAGAAAAACAACAGAAACCAACAAAAAACAAACACGAAGCATCTGCTGTTATAAATTAACCTGGGTGGGGTTTTTTTTTGTTTTTGGAGGGCATATTGTCGTTTTTTCTGGAGTGCCAGAAAAGGAGGAATTTCAGGAAATGTTTCAGGTGGTTCAGCACCCAGATAAATAGCTGCCTAGTGCCACCTTTATAGAAATACAAGCCCAGCGTTAGTCAGAGGGCAAATGCACTGAGGAACTTGTGGTTACCAAGACTTCTCTCCCTTCTTTTTATGTTTGTATTTCTCTTTCCAAATTTGCGCTGGAGGTGCCTGTAAGACAGCACTGAAAGTTTCATGGTTGTTGAAAAATTTCTTGCTTGGGCAGGGCAGAATAAGGATTTTTTTTTTTTTGGTTTTTCTCAGTGCACCACCCTTAGGTACCTCCAGCAGTAGAGAAGGGAGCACCTCTGGAGGAGAGTGGAACAATGTCCCAGCAAAGTGAAGGGTTTGATTGGGCTTGCTGTTTATAAAAGACAGCAGGGATTGGAAAATCCTTTATTCTGTTCCCACATATAAACTCGGCTCCAATGCGTTGTTGTCATTGCAAGCATGATCACTTGTGGTGTTTGTGAAAGGCATTATGGGAAGGATGGAGGTTTCTATCCTGCTTTCATTTTGCTGCGTGGCACACAGGCGATTTGGTTCATCCTGAATCCTTTCCTCTGTGTTCCATGCACCCTGCCACTGCTCTGCCTCAGCTCTCCCTTTCTGCCAGAAAATCATCAATTTGGGATCCCATTCCCCACTCGCACAGATCCCGGTTTGGGAAGAAAGAGGAGCAATACCCAAAGCCCCTGACAGCTTCCTCTGTGTTTCACCCCTGAAACCTTTTTCCCTCATGCCATATTCCCATGGTATCCTTCTCTCTGGCCTTGGACTTCCCTCCTTCTGCCCAGGAAACCAATCATTTGGGGTCCCTGGATGGTGCAAGTGATTTGGGATCAGACACTCCTGCCTCCAGAGAAGCAAACCCTCAAAGCCGACAAGCTTCTCGTTTTCAATTCCTGAGCCCTTTCCCCATGTTCCCATGCATCCCTGTCCTGCTCGCCTAGACTCTCCTTTCTGCACCCAGGAAAAATCATCATTTGGATCCCAGTTCCCCACCTCCCAGGATCCCAGGTTGGATTCATGTGCACTCCTGCCGCCGGAAGAGAGCAAAAACCCAAAGCTCTGACAGCTTCCTACTGTGTTTTCATTCCCTGAGCCCTTTCCGTGTTTCCCATGTATCCGTCTAGCTCGCCTCAGACCTCCACTTTCTGCCCAGAATCATCATTTGGGTCCCATCCCGCTGCCAGCACCCCCGGGATGGCTGCAGGGTGTTTGGAGCAGCCAGCTGGTTGGCGTCTGAGCTATCGCAGAGCTGCAGAGGGATAAAGGGAGCTTCTATCCAACAAATGAATCACACCAGGGAGCCGTGTGTAACCTATTTAATTCCAAAAAAGGCATTCCTGGGCCTGAGTCAGAGAGATCCCGACAGCATCCCCTCTCAATCCACAGCGCTTTCCTCTGTGCCCGGTGGCAACAGATTCAGAGCTTTCAGTCCTGAGGAGTGGGTGATCTGCAGAGGAGCGAGGAATTCTGTGCCCAGGCAGGGATTTGGAGCTGGCAGAGACCTCCCAGGCACATGGCACTGCTGCCTCTTCCCCTGCCCTGGCCCCAGGCTGCTTTGCCCTCTGAGGTTCCTCTCAGATCCTTGCCACTTCGAGGATCTTCCCAAGGAAGTCTCAGGGGGTTGGGGTTTTCTCTTGCACGGCAGGAGTGCACTGATCCCAAATATTGCGACCTGGAGTGGGGAAGGGACCCAAATGATATTCTGGGCAAGAAAGGAGTCTGATGGCAAGCAGGACAGGGATGCCATGAAATATGGACTGCGGGAGAGGATTTCAAGGGATGGAACACAAACCAAGCTCTCAAGGGCTTTGGGGTTGCTTTCTCTGCACGGGCAGAGTTGCACATGATCCCAAATTTTGGAGTCCTGGGATGGGGAATAGGATCCCAAATGATTGATTTCTGGCAGAAAGGAGAGTTCGAGGCAGAGCAGGACAGGATAGCCATGGAAATATGAACTAGGGAGAAGGGAAATTCAGGGATGGAAACCACCGAAACCTCTCAGGAGTTTGGGGTTTGCTTTCTCTGCTCTTGAAGGCAGAAGCACTGATCCACACCACCCGTCACCATACCAGGGACCCCAATGATGATTCCTGGGCAGAAAGGAGTCCAGGGCCAGAGAGGAACAGGGATACCAATGGACATGGACTGGAAAGGTCAGCGGATGGAACAAGGAGAAGCTGTCAGGTTTTGGTTGCTTCTGCAGGTGGCAGGAGGCACTGACCCAAACCTGGACGCTGGGAGTGGGAATGGGACCCCAAATGTGATTCTGGGCAGAAGAAAGTATGAGGCAGAGAGGACAGGATGCCATGGAACAACGAAGGAAGGGTTAGGGATGAAACACAGAGTGAAGCTGTCAGCTTGGTTTTGCTTTCTCTGCAAGGCAGGGAGTGTGCTGATCCAAATCCATCCTGCATATCCCAGGGACCTCCAAAAATGATTGATATCCTGGCAGAAAGGAGAGTCTGAGCAGAGGCGCATGGACAGGATTCCATGGAAAATGGGATGGGGAAAGGTTCAAGGTGAAACAACAGACGGAAGCTCTCAGGTTGGGTTTTTTTTCCCCCACGAACAGGGAGTGCACTGATGAAAGGGGACAGCCCAGCAGACTCCTCCCAGAGGATGTTTATATGGGATTGGGCGTGCGTTAACAACATATAATGAACCGTGTAATCTTACCAGAGAGAAAACCATCGAAATGTTCTCTCCTTTTCCCCTCAAACCCTACGCACCTCACCCTTGAGGTTTTGGTCTGGAATCATCAGCTGAGGTTTCAAGAAAACCACGATACATCCAAGGTTCCCGGGGAGGTGCAAAGTGAAGATAAATGGTCCAGGAAAAAGCTGTTTTGACTGTCCGGTGATGCCATTCTCTGAGCTGTCCACACAAGCCCCGGCAAGGACAAGCCAGCTCTGCTCATGAGCCAAATTTTTAATTCAGAGCATTTAACGCATTAGGTGCACTTCCAACTGCGGCACAGCACTGCCACAGGGTGATGGCACCCACCGGGATGCACAGGGGATCTGCTGGGAAATGCCTGGATGCTCTGCCTGGCGGCATGCCCTGATCCCTCCACAATTCCTGCTTTCTGGTGGTGATGCTTCTGAGATCCGAGGAACGGGCAGCGCCTCGGTGACGGTGTGCTTGGCTGCTCTGTGCGCTCTTGTCCTGTCCAGGACTCTCATACTCGCTGTTTTAACACCATTCCGAAAGCTCTCCCAGGCTCCAGTGGGAACATGGGCTGCACATCCAAACCTCAAGATGGGATTATATAAAACTCTTGATTTTTGTTTTTGTTGCAGCTCCCGGCACAGACAGATCACAACCCCCAATTGGTTCAAGTTAACTCTGGCCGAATTCCCAAAAGGAATTTCACCGACCCTGCAGGTGAGTTGCAAAGATATTCACAGACACCAATATTTACAGCCTATCAGTGAAGGCGAGAAATGAGTTATAAACAGTAAAAGGGTGAAAAGAAGATTTTGCTCGGGACATATAAGAGGAAGCAGAAATAGCTCAGCTTGAGCAGAACATTGTTCTGGTTATGAAACCCTGCTAATTCCAGGTGTGTTTGTGGAGAGACAGCTGGTGGATCTCGGGCTTGCCTCTTTCAAGCAAACCAAACCCCAGGTACCAAGGAAGTGGGGTTGCCAGGACTACACCTCAAGATGGGATTGTTCTTGAAATCACTGTGATTTGGTTTTTTTTGTTGCAAACTCCTTGGCTATTTCCCAATCCCCCAGTTGGGTTCGGCCTGGCTCTGCAATTCCCAACGGAATTCACTTGCAGTGCAGTTTCAAAGATATTCTCAACAATATTTTAGCAGCCACAGGAGGCTGAGAGTGAGTTATAAACATTAATAACGGTGTGAAAGTGAATTTTTACTGGAACATAAGAAGAAACACTCAGACTCTGAGTACGCACGTAGCGCCGGATGAACCCTGCTAAATTCCAGTGTGTTGTAGAAGAGCAGCTCTGACTGGTGTTACTTCCAAGCAGCCAACCCCAGGTACCAATGGGAACGGGCTGCACACACTCAAGATGGGATTTTATAAAATCCCTTGTGATTTGTTTGTGTGCAGCTCCCGGCTATCCAGTCCACCCGGTTCATTAGTCTCGTGGCTCTGCAATTCCCAAAAGTGAATTCACTGCAGGTTGCAGTTGAAAAGGGATTCACACCAATATTTAGCAGCCCTACAGGAGGCTGAGGAGGTAAGTTTATAAACACAAAGGTGAAGAAATTTTGCTGGAGTGTAAGAAGAAAAATAGCTCAGCTCTGAGCAGCACGGTGGTTCTGATGAAAACCCTGCAATTCCAGTTGTTTGTGAGAGGAGAGCTGCTGAGTGGCTTGGCTCTTCTCAAGGAACCAGCCCCAGTACCAATGGAACGTGGGAGCTGGCACAACACCTCAAGTGGCTTTTGTAAACCTCTGATGATTTTGGTTTTCCGCGCAGCTTTGGCTGTCCCAGTCCCCCTAGTCAGTTCAGTCTCTGGCTCTGCCAATTCCAAAGGGAATTCATGGCAGTGCAGTTTGCAAAAGATAACTCACCAATTATTTAGCCAGGCCTACGGTGAGTGCTGAGGAATGACGTTTAAAAATTAAAACGTGTGAAAAGAGATTTTGCTGGGAACATAAGAGAGAAAACAGCTTAACTCTAGCAGAGCCATCCATTAGGCCGGAGAAACCCTGCTAATCCGGTTTTTTGTGAGGATGAGAAGCGGGATCTGGGCTGGCTCTTTCAAGCAACCAACCCCAAACAATGGGAATGTGGCCTGGCACACACCTCAAGACGTGGATTTTCTAAAATCCCTGTGATTTTGTTTTTTTGTGCCAGCTCCCGGCTTTGATCCCAGTCACCCATTCAGTTCAGCTCGCTCTGCAATCCCCCAAAGGAATTCACATGCAGGTGCAGTTTGCAGAAAGAAGTCTCACAACCTATATAGTTAGTCTAGCCTACAGCCGTAGAGGCTTGAGGAGGAGCAAATGAGCTTTGATTCCTGTGTATGGAATATAATATTCTAAGTGAAGAGAAGGGTGAATAAAGACTAACTGTGCGTAAGTGAAAGAAAGACAGCTCCAGAACCCTCGAGTAGCAAGTTAGCTTCTGGGGGATGAAAAGTGCTTCTAGGAGACTATCCACGAGGACTGTTGCGTTTTTGTCCGAGGAGCGTAGGAGAGCTAGCGAGCTGGGCTTGGCTACTTCAAGCAGCCAACCCCAAGTTGGACTGGGAAATGTCCAGATGCTGACAGCTCCTTCTTTTTGACTGTCCTAATCTGTGTATACTTGGCGCTGTGGGCACACCAACGCAAAAGGCTGGCAGGATTTATATTAAATCCTGCTGGAATTTTGTTCGTCCCAGACGAGGATACACCGGACACTGATCCCATCTCACACCCAGTTGCAGTTCGAGTTGCAGGTCTCCCTGGCTCTTCAATTCCACAAAAGAAATCACCTGCAAGGTGCCACGTTATGCAAAGAGAGATTTCTTCGACCAAATATTTAGCAGCTTGACCAGCTTGATGTCTGCCCGCCCGAGTGAAAGTTTATAGATAACGAGTAAAAGGTGAGGAAAGAGATCTCTTAACTAAAGCTGGCGAAGAGCAGCTCGAAGTTGACTAGAGCAGACAAATCGGGTCTGCAATGAAACTCTGCTAAATTCCACGTAGTGTTTTGTGAGCATATGCTATAGCAGGCTGCCTGAGCTGCAGTTTGCCTTCTTTCCAAGCAAGCCACACTGATCTTTATTATTTCTGCCTTCTAGTCCTTTCCCAACGGAAGCCAAGACTAGAGACTTTTGACACCGGCTACAAAATCTCCGTTCCGACTGATATATACCACGCTGTCTGCTGCGCGTGCCCAGGCTCTGCCAACCAAACCTCCTGAAAAATAAAACAATTGAATCCCATTTTATGCTTACCTAGCAACAATTCTTTCTGCCTAGGTTGGTAGTTCTTTCCCGATAGAGTTTTTGGGAAAAATGTCGAGAAATAGGCCCGATCACTGTTGATCTGTTTGGTTGAACAAGCAGAAGGAAGGAAAAGTGATTTTTTCCCCAGAGTCATCAGAGTTTTGCAGGAATCGCGAGCGTCGTGGTCTCGCTAGTCATTCTCCTCTCCCGCAGGAATGAGCTGAACAACAGAGTTGTTAAAGAGTGGGGATGAGGAGGTGGATGATATATAAATATGTCACATTATGGAATGAGAACGAACCGATCCAATCTTTACGTATTTTCCCCGTAGTGGAAATAGTATTGGAGAGGTCACTTGTCCGCTCCGTCTTAGGATCTGGACCTATCCAGTGACATTTCCAATTCTCCTATCTTGCGGGAAAGCAAAAAGCAGGTTTTTATTCAATTGCGGTAATGAAAAAGCAAAGAGAGAGAATAAAAAAAAAAACCCCAAAAAAACCCTGATCCTGATCTCTTCAATCCCATTATGGACAGTGGGATTTGAGGGAAAACAGTCACTTGTAGGATAAATCCCAGAGGAAGCAATCACACAGGATAGAGGGATTGAATTTATGGAATTATGGAATGGGCACTATAAATTCTCAGATTTCACATCCTGACTTTTTTTTTTCCCTGTGTTGTTGTTTGGTTATTCCCTCCCAAACACAAACTGAAGGGCTCAAATAACAACCTCAGGCTCCTCCCTGCAACACCAACCCAACTGGAAAAGGTTTTGGGGATGGATTTATCTGGAAAAATCTACTCAAGGCTGGAGGAAAAGGCTCATTGAACAGCTCTGATTGTTCTGCTGAGGATTGAAATCCTCATTTTCAACTTGGTGTGAGCCAAGAATGATAAAATGAAATGGGAAGCGAAAAAACCCTAAAAAAAAACCCTTAAAAAACCTTAATGAGTTCTCACCAAGCTGCTTTGCTGTTTGTCATTTACTGCTCCAACCCTAAGAGTTGCAATTAAGAGCGAGCTCTGATTAATGCCTGGAAGTGGGAAATTCATTAGGGAGCAAAAGCTGGGAAGAAGGACCCAAAAGCTTCTAGAAAAATGCATAAAATTGATAAATTTGGTGCGTGAAGAGCTTGGATTTGTGTTCAAATAAATGAGCAGGAGATTTCTGTGCAGTGCTGAGGTGGGGAGTGATACAATGAGGAAATCTGAAAAAAAGCTGCAACAATGAGAGCGGCCCCGTTTCCATCCCTAAAAGGATTTCATCCCTGAAATGAAAAAAAAAAGTAAAAAATGTAAAAAATGTAAAAAAAAGGTAAAAATTAAAAAATAAAGTAAAAATGTAAAAAATGTAAAATATAAAAATGAAAAATATTAAAAATATAAAAAATATAAAATGTAAAAAGTTAAAAATGTAAAATGTAAAAATGTAAGATGTAAAAAAAAATGTAAAAATAATGTAAAAAAATGTAAAATTAAAAATGTAAAAATGTAAAAAATAAAAAAATGTAAAAATGTAAAAATGTAAAAAAAAAAAAAAAAAAATTAAAAAAAAAAATTTGTAAAAAGTAGAGTAAAAAATGTAAAAAGTTAAAAATGGTAAAAATGTAAAAAAATGTAAAAATATAAAAAAAATGTAAAAAAAGAACCGCAAAAATTACAATGAACCAGAAAAAAAATTAAATTGTACCGTGACAGATTTGGATCTGTTTGTTCAAAAAATGATCAAGAGTGGCTTTGGCAAATCACAACATTTATAGGGAGAAGAGCAGGGACTGGAGACATGTTTTATTAGCAAAAAAAAAAATGAAATAATGACCAAAGACAGGAAGCACTAGTCAGACAACTGAATTTAAGAGTCTCTGGTTTTTAATAGTAAGGATGATTAACCACTGGGAAAAAAAAAATGGCCAAAGGGAGCAGTGAATTTTCCCTTTTGAAGTGTTCAAACGGAGATGAAATGCTTTTCCTGAAAGAATTGCTGTGATCCTGGTGAAATCCATGCTCCAGAGGAGGTCAGATGTGATGATGGGATGGCTCCTTTTGGTCTTAAGGGCTCATTCCCACGGAGCTGGGAACTGAAATTTGTATTTGGGAAGGAGCAAGGGATGTTTTAAAGCAAGTATAAAAGCCGTGTAATGAAAAATGAGAACTTTACCCATGAGAAGAGAATGCCCATCTCAACTCACATAGTTTTTCCTAAGATGGAAATGCAGGATTTTCATCAGATTTGCTTTGGACACTTTCTAAATGCTTTTTTCTTTTTCCATCAGGTGAAAGATTACCACGGTGTAATTTTAAGATGATTGTTCTACCTTTGTGTGCATTTTCCCTGCACCCAGAAAGGAAATTCACATCTTCAAAGTGAACTGAACTCCGAATTTCAACTGGAGCAAAGCTCTAAGAACCATAAACACTGCCTTGTCCACATGAAAGGAAAAAAAAAGCAAAGAGCCAAACCAAAAACCCCAAAATTGCTGTTGTTTTAACCTGTACGTGGTGTGTGAACGTTTCCAAACAGCTGAATTCATCCACAGCTTCTCTGGAAGCACCAAAACCTCAAATCTTTTGCAGATTTTGCAACGTGGAGAAGAGTTGGATGTTTTCAGAGAGCCATAAATCTCACCAAGAGGCTGCCAGGGAAGAGCCACAACCACTGGGAAGGAATTTTCCTGACAAAACCTCCCAATTCCCGACTGGGAAGATCAAAAAGAGCTCCCTCAGCACCAACCCAACCCCAAACAGGAGTCTCCTCTATTTTTCCTAAATGCTCCATTGCTGGAGGAGCTGCAGCCTTTTGTGCTGAAGAATTTCAAAATTTCCCATTCATGTTCCATGCAGACATCAAAGGGAAACATCCAACTTCCCTGGGGCTAACTTCAGAGCATCCATCCCTGCCTAATGTTCAGTAATTCACGGAAAAAAAAAAGGAACTGCAGGACGCCCACAAGACATTCTGCACATATTTCCATAATTCTGCTGAATTGCTGCTCCTGTTGCACAAAAAAAAATCAGCACCAGGATGCTCCAGTGGCATCTCCAGCCTGGATTTTGCTGTTTTTGTTGTCATCCTGCTTTAGGGGCACCAAAATTGTGTGGATTCAAATAGAAAATGTTCACAAGGAGTTGGAATGGCACAGAGGAGGGAGAAATCGGCATCGCCTCTGCCAATTTGGGAAATTTTTTTTAAAACTTTTAATTGTTAAATGTTTATTTTGCTGCCTGCTCCCCCTCAGGCCTCACTAGAAAATGATGCAAAAGGCACATTTATCAAGAAAAACTGCCATGTCTCCTTCCTGGAGATGTTGATTATGGAATTTATACATTTTCCTCAAACATTCTAAAAACCCTGGGATGCTGTGCCTGTAACAAGAAGTACCTTTCACTCACTTTTTTGGCACTGAAATATGCTTTGAAGGTTCAGTTGCCTGGCACGTTGATTTTGTTTTTACAGTAAAATTAAAGAGGATTGGGACACATTGTATTAATCTGGAGGAGCAGACAGAACCTGCTCCAAAATCCCCCGAGCAGAATGGAGGAAAAAAGAGCAACAAAAGACATTCAGTGCCTTCCTCAAGGTCACACAAGAATCTGTTGCAGGGCAGGGTTGAGTTCCCAAAGCCTCAGCCCTCTCAAGCCCTGGAAAAAGCAATGAAACAGGAGAATGTGCTAAATTTGGCACGGCCTTTTAAATGATGCATCGCTGGGAGAGAACAGAACCTGCACTCACGCTAACCCAGACACTGGAGGAACACCGAGAGGAAAAGCTGCTCCTCCACCCCATTTATCTGATCACCTTAATATTTCCTAAGTCAATAAAGCCTTTCTTGGCCAGACAGCCCAACCTACAATTTGGATCTTGTTACAAATCAGACACGCTAAACCACTTTCTCCCTCAGGCTGCAGGAGATAAAAGGCAGAGTGAGAAATGTTTTTTTGGTAACTGGCTTCAGTGTAACAGCTCTGGATTTTCTTAAAAGCCTCAGCATCGATTGTTTCCTTTAAATAGCAATGGTTTACTGAGAAATCTTGTAGCCCTTTGAAAGCACAAGGTTTTTCTGAAGTAGAGAAAGGAGCAAAAACTGCCCTGCCAAGGGATATTTGTCAGAGAGTTTTGGACGTGCGGTCCTGGCAAAACGCTTTGAAACCAGAGTTAAGTTACTGCTGGTGCTGAAGGGCTGAGAGGGGAAATTTGGGAGATGGAGAGGAAATGAAAGCGTGGATAGACACGGAACAATCCTGGGATTCAGCTCCAGCTTGTGTTTCATCCAGCAGCTCGAGTCAGAGCTGCAGTTTGTGTGAAACCAGAGGAGCTCCGAGCTCCTGGAGCACAGGGCAGCAGAGTTGGTGTGGCCCTGCACCACTCGGGGAAAATGAGCAGAAGGATTAATGTCAGGAGGTAAATCCTCATGAAAACTAGTTTTCCAGGGAATTTTCCAAGGATGGTGGCATTTGGGCTGTTTGGAGTGACACAGGAGCTCCCTTTTCCACTCTCATCCCTCCCCTTTTCTCTGCCACATTTTCACATGGAAAACCATCCCAGCCTTGTTCATAAGGCTGTGATAAAAGAACTGAAACATCTCCCCGAGGCCTTCTGCAAACTGAACTCCAACAGATAAAAAAAGCAGCGTTTTCAGTTGGCCTGGGAAAGTTCCTGCACATTTTGGAAGCCCCTGCCCTTCTGTCCTGTCCAACAGCCACTTGTACAAGGCACAATTACACAGTTACTGTTACAAGGTTTGCAGTTACACAAAAAATGTGTTTTTATCCGTGTTTACACAAATCCTGAAACCCCAAACCATTTGCATTCAAATTCCACCACCTGCTAGTGTGACACAGTGCCAACTAATAATTTAATATACATGGTCCCAACTATTAATTTAATTTAATATAAACACTTGGGTTTACGATGAACTTTTAGAAGGAGCAATGGAGTTAACATTTCCACAAGTCACTCTTGGAGTCCATATTTTAGCAGTTCCTGGGCAGTTTCTGCCTACTTTGGGCCAGAAATTCGAATTCCAAGCAGTTGGCAGCACTGGCAGTGCTCTGCTGGAAGCTCCTCACCCTCCAAAGCTGCAGTGGAGTATGGACATGGAAAAAGGAGGGGAAGGAAGCATCCAAGGGGATGCACAGCCTTGTTTTCTCCTGGCTGGGGACCAGAAAAAAAGCAGAGCACAAATTCTAATTTACCATAAAACCAGCCAGTGAAACAAGCTTCTTCTTCATCTCCCAGCACAAATCTGGGTATCCACCAAAAATCCAGGCAGTCACTGCTCCATCTCCACTGGGAATAGGAGCCTGGAGTCTCCCAGCTGTCCCAAAAGGGAATTCCACCCCCAGGGCACAGATGCTGCTCCATTTACACCTCAAACCCCTTTCCAGTGGGGTTCTTATGATCCCAAATCTTTCCAGGCTGCTCCACGAAGCTGAACTGTTTGAGCTGCACACACAGAGAGCTCTGAGCACCATTCCAGCTCAGCTCAGCTCGTCAATCTCTGCCTGTTTTTTCTGAACACAGATTTTATAAGCTGAACAAACTTTCCAGAACGGTTATTCCAAAGCAGCTGAGAGTTGGGAACTCGATGCCTGACCAGGGCCAGGCTCCAGCACACACTGGGAAAATTCTGTTTTCCCACTTCAGAACAAGCTCCTCTCACTGGCCTGCTCCCATTGCATCAAAACACTTCCTGGCTCTGAAAACTTTTAATTCAGTTTATCCTAAGACTCTCAAGAGTTGGAAGGGACCCATCAGGATCATGGAATGCATCTCCTGCACAGGACACCCCAATAATCCCATCCCGTGCCTGAGAGCGTTGTCCAAATGCTCCTTGAATTCAGACAGATCTGGTGCTGTGACCAAACCCTGGGGAGCCTCTTTCCAATGCTTTAAGGGGGTGAAAAGTGGATTTTCAGATCCACTATCAAAGTTTGAGGATGGAGAAGCAGAATGTTCAACCCAAACCTCCTCTGACACAGCTCCAGCCATTCCCTGGTCACCAGAATGACGAGATCAACACCAGCCCCTCCACTGCCCCTTAGGAGGACACTGAACACCCCAAAATCACTCAAAGCAAACCCAGCAGCTCACAAATCAATCCTTTGGGCTGAGAGCCCGTTTTCTGTGATAAAAAGCAGAAAAACCAGGTAAAAAGCCAAGCACCTACCTTAGAAATGAGCTCATCGTGGTTGGCCAGGTGAGCCCTGCAGTGGATGCAGCTGTAGGTCCTGTGGCACGAAGGCAGATAAGCCTGGAAAGTCTTGGACCTCGTCATCTTCACCATTGGAGCCACTGAGCGCTGGCTGAACTCGGGGGTGGCCCAGGAGGCGCTCCCGCAGGACGGGTCGCACGGGAAACACCGCAACACGCAGGTAAAGGCCGTGGTTTGGCAGGGGTCGGGTGTGTGGGGCGGGCTCCACACGCTGCTGATGCTGCACAGGAGGAGATTTGGGCACGGGGAACGGGGGATTTCACACCGACCTGCGGGAGGGGGAAATAAAACACTCAGCTGGGGATTTAGGGTTTGAGCCAGAGCAGGGGATGGGGGGACTAGATCAGGAGGACAGAGATTTATTCAGTGCTGGCTGCCCTCACACCTCCCTGCTGCTGTTATTTCCATCCTTTTTCCAGCACCTAATGGGTCTGGAAATGCTGCAGAGGTGGGAAGATGCCGGGATGGTTCCCAGAACTCACCACCACAGTGGGGAGCAGACCAGCCCTGCTGTCCCCTGGCTGACTCACTGCTGTGACACCCCAGAAGCCACCCCAGGGAGCTGGACCTGGGTTTTCTGAGCCATCAAACCAGCTTTCCTCTCCATCCTGCCCTACTTTCCACATGGGAAATGGAGAATTCCTTCACTGCGCTCTCCTTATAACTCCCCACAAGCTCTAAAGGTAGAAGCTACTCCATAAACTGCACTCCAGTATTTTATTTTTTTTTAATCTGAACATCTGACAGCAGCCAAAGCAAGGCACAGCCTCTAAAGGCTACTCCTGATAGCAACAGACAGTTAAAAACCCTATTCAGGACAAAAACAGCATTTTACACTCCGACATCATCTGACAGCACCTGTGAGGCAGCTCAAGTCTGGGTCTCTTTTTGTAGGCAGAAATGGGATTTTCAGATCCCACATCTATCAAAGCTTTACCAGCTCCAACTGTTTCTTTTGAGGATGGAGAAGCAGAAAGGAAAAGCAGCTCCTTTCTCTCCCAGATCCGTGGCGTGTGTGCACCCTCTACGAATTAATCATCAACTCTGGCTGCTCCTCCCAGGAGGATTTTCCTTCCCATAAAAGTGATGATTCTGCTCAGTTTTGGAGCCTGCACTTTGTGGGTCAAACATGGAACAACACCAACTTCCCCACTACCACCAGAACCCATCCCCAAAATATAGAAAACAAGAAATAACATCCTGGGCACCCATGAAAATCCTGCCTTTAACATTTTGCCCAAATCTTGCCATGGTTGACAAAGCAGATTTAAGGTACCCAAGCCATGGGCAAGGCCACCTTCCACTAAATCAGGGAGTCCAGAGCACTGGCCTTGGCCACAGTTTTTTCTGGGATGCCCCTGTCAGGCCTCATCCCCCTCACAGGGAAGGATTTTTTGCTGATATCCACCCTAAACCTCCTCTCAGTCAGAGTGAAGCCACTGTCACTCCCTTCTCCTGTAAAAAGTCCCCTTCTCTTTATCCTGTAGGTTCCCTGCAGGTACCACAGGGCCCATGACCAAGTGCTCAGTAGGAGAGTCCAGTAAAACAACAGGATATCCTTTTTTTTTTCAGTTCCTTTTCCTCTGAAATATTTTTCAGAGAATATATATATTAACATATTACATTTATATATATTAACATATTTATTATATTATATTAACAATATATTCACTATATCAATATTATATTAACATATTATATTGTATATTTATATATAAACAATATATTAGCAAAATTTATATATATATATATATATATTAACAATATATTAACATATTTATATGCTATATATATTTTTTTTTCTGCTCTCCAGGAGGCAGCTCCCTCACAGTCAAATGGGAAAAGAGCACCTTACTCATCAGGCAAACTGCTGATGAAGCGAATCTATCATGATCCCAACAGTCAGCACTTCCAGGGCAGTGCTCATTCCTAAAGCTTTTTGCAAACACCGACTAATCAGATTAACCTTTTCCAATTAAAATCCCAGCCACAGCTAACCAGGACCCATCCTGGCACATGAGGGTTCGTTTCCCAGCTTGTTAGGAGCTCACCCCTCTCCTGCCCAGTCCAAAGGGGTCTGGAGAGGTAAATTCCTGGCCAGATGCTGATTTAGCTGGGCGCTGTTTGCTCCCCAGCTGCAGCTCTGCATTTCAGCAAGATCTGCCTTTTCCACTCATCAGAGAAAAGGAACCAGACAGCCTTCACCTGTATCCTGCCCCAGTTCTCTGTGTGCTCCAGGATTTTGTCAGAACTGAGTCAGTTTTGCGTTAGTCAGCGTTGTTTTCCCATGCAAGGTGAGCACCCTAAATTAGCAGCACGGCAGGAACCGGATGTAACCAAAGCAAAACTCTGATTTTCTGCTGATGCAAACCCATCCCCAAATCCCAAGGGCCTGATCAGCAGCTGATGTGTTTTATCCCAGCCCTAAAGGATCTCAGAACCCGGAATCTGTGAGACTCCGAGGGCAGGGAAGCAGGAGACCCAGTGTGCTCTTTTTGGGGTCAAATTCAACTGCATCCCAAGGCACAGGGCCCTGTCTGGAAACAGATTTCCTCAGAGGAGAGAACGAGGAAGGACAGGCAATCACCTCACCTGACTCCTGAATGAGAATCCAAACCTTGGATCTGATTTGTAATGAAAATGTGCAATCCCCTCTCTCCTCCACCTCAGCATGGATCACAACAATCACCAGTTTTATCAATTCCATCCCATCACGCCAAACTTTCCCTCCCTGATCAGCAGGAAAAGGTAATCCACAGGCACCCCCGAGCCCAGCAGAGAGATAAATAAACCCCAACCACAAAAACATCACAGAAATCCCCTTAATTTGTTGTTTGCTGACCCCTCTGTCCAGCCCTGCTAAGCATCAACGCTCCAGAACAATGAATAAACCAGGAAATCCTACAGCTGCATTTATCTGACAGAGCGATGAACACACACAGGAATTATCTGCTGCACACAGCTTTCTGCAAAAAAGCACTTCATGAGCATTCAATTTATTTGACCTCATAACACACTGAACGTCAGCAAAAAAATTCAAGAGAGATGGTATCAGAGGAACCACGATTCCTGTTCTCAGGGCTGTGCTGAGAAGGGGAACTCGATCTCTCTGCTTAAGAGAATAAAGATTTGTGAGCCAAGAGCTCGGTGGGAAGCCTTGTGAAGAAAATGCCTTGAATAAAAACTTCAGATAAGCTGAGCTGTGGCAGTGATAATTTATCGAGGCACCACTTTCACACGGTCTGATCACATGTGCATTGTCTAGCAAGGGCTCTGTCCTCATCGTAGCACAGGAGAGGAGGGAAAACCTGCAAGAAAAGCATTCTCAATCACAGCCAGCAGCTTTTAAGGACCAATTTCTGTCTTAAATATCCTTCTGAAATGTATTCAGTGGCTCCCAGCAATGCAAAACCCAACCCCTTGGATTTTTCATGTCCTAATGATAGCTACATTTGAATTAAAAGACAATTAGCAGCTAACAGTGCATTTGTTCTGCGGCAGAAAAAAGGCGTGAAGATGGATTTGGGCCGGTGGAGTCATTCCACTCACTTTAAAAAACAACAAAAAAAAAGGTTTGTTCACTTTATCATCATGCCCAGTGCTGTCAGAGAGATGAGGATCTGTCAGCAGCAACATCATCCATTATTTCCCTTTCCTCATTCAAGAGGAATTTATCTCTGGGATGGACACACTCCGTTCAAAGGAAGAGAAATTTGTGCCTATTAATTAAATCACAGCGAGTCATAAAAACTGCTTTACACAAAAGGAATTCTAAAGAAAAAGCTTTCAACATCATTTATTGTGGGTTATCAGGGAGAGAATCAGCTGAATGCTCTGCTTGCCTGCTCTGGGTGTGTTGGGCTGTCCTGCTGAGTTTGGAGCAGATAGATGGAAAAATCACGACACATTTTGCCATTTGGCCAATTTTTTGGTTCAGAATCCACCCTCCACCTGTGGGTGTCCAACACCCACTTTCCACACCAAGCTGTCAGCAATTCAGGAAACACAAAATAAAAAGGGAGGAAGTTTGTGCCAGGCACTTGCCAGACAAGGCCACTGCATGTAAAGGTCCATATGCCAGAGAACAAAACCACCAAACACGAGTCTAATTTTGAATAAAATTCATTTGCAATGCAGCTCAGATGCAAATGTTCACCGTGGCAGGACAAACAGCAGGTTTTGTTGGGTCTGAGGGTTTGTTTTATGGCTTATTCCATTTTTAAGGCAAACTTCAGCCTGTGAAATACTTATTAAAACACAGCAAATGCTACAGAAAGCTGTTTGCAGCAGTGCTGAAATAACCCAGGTATTTGGAAATGCTATCTTCCTTCTCTTCTCATTAATATAGAAAAAGTTTGGGATGTGCTGATTCCCAGAGCAAGGGGATTGGGTTTGGAGAGTTTTCTGTGTCTGAATTGCAGCAGCCTGGGTTGCTGCAGGGTCTGAGAATAATTCTAAGGAATTTCTCAAGGCAAATTCAGCAACTTACCATGGTTTTTTGGACAAAAACTGCCTTAATATTCCCTAATACAGCTTGAAGGAGGAAGGCTGGTCTCTAACTGGAGTCTGGGCTTGATGCCCAGCTTTGCTTCTCTATGGAATAAAAGTTGTCAGTGTCAGGTGTTGGATCTTCAGAGACACCTGGCACTGCTGGGGGAGCATTTTATACCCTGAGAGTGACAAAAAATATTGGTTTGGGGCAGTTCTGGAGACCCTCAGGACTGCACAGCTGTGGGGAAGATGAAACAGATTTAACAAAGGTGGGAGGGTGGGATGAGCACCCTGAATTTACCCAGGAAGACAAGGGAAAGGCAAGGAAGGAGCTGGAACAGCAGATGGGTGAGCACAGTGTGCTTCAATTTCTGAGATTCACTGATTTCAAACCCTGGCTGAGGTGACTGCAAAGAGCCAGGAGCCCCAACAGCCACCATCCATCCCTGAGTGTCCTTCTCTGCCACCTGCACTCCCCCACCCATCCTCCAAACCCTGGAAATGGGAAAAGAACGTGAGAAAATGTGGGAAACAGCCAGCAGGAGCTCCTTCATCAGATGCACAGACACAATTACAACACAAATAATAATATTTAACCCATTTTCTTCCTCTCCCAGGAAGTCACTTCATCTCTTTCTGCACGGCGAGGAAGCAATTTGTGGTTTTGGGGAAAAGGTGATGGGTGGATGGATGGATGGATGGATGGATGGATGGATGGATGGATGGATGGATGGATGGATGGATGGAAAAAGGTGGAAAACAGCATTCCAGACAGGAATTCCTGGCAGGAAACCACTAGAGGGCATCAGGAAGAGCTGCAGCAGGAGAAAATCCCAGACTCTGCAGCCGGCCACAGGGAATCCGGGACAGGCAGAGTGCCAACCCCACTGCACCTGCCGTGCTCCACATTCCAGAGCCAGCCCGGCAGGAAAAACCCCAGCGTTATCCTGCTGAGCAGCTCCCAGCACCAAACCCAGCACTGCTGCCACGGTGATTGCATTAATCACCTTCTAAAGAAGGGGGTTTGGGGTTTTTTTTCTTCTCTGAGATCATCATTTGGTGTTTGTTGCAATTCTTCTTGTTAAAAACTGACACAGCACCCCATAAAAAACTACTGGGGTCCCCCTGATATAGGACAGGCTTCCTATAAAGGTGGAAAGCACAGGAAAATGAGTTAAAATTTAAAAATAACAAAGAGCAAATTTTAAAACTCACTTTGGGATAGAATTTTGTTTAAGTCTGTGTAGTTTTGTCACTCTAATCCAGTAAAAACCCATTAAACTTATTAAAAATAAAGTAACATTTAAAAATATTTTCCAAAAATGGTTCTTTACACAGCTGATTTGCCTTCTCTCAATTTGGAGATTAAATCAAATTAAGAAGTAGCACTTATTTTACTACTTCACTTATTTTAATAACCTACACCAGGGCATTTTCAGGTTCTCAAATAAAAGAAGCAAATCCAGAAGGCTCCTGCATTCCAAGCAGGAATTCTTGTGTGAATTACAGCACTCAGCCAACTGGAAAGAGAAGGAACAGGTTAAAATAATTCAGTGAAGATGGTGCAGAGGTGCTTCTTTCTCCCTCCTGATACGGAGAGCAGGAGACAATGAGAATTTTCTGAGTTTCTTTACAGCCTAAGGCTGGGCTTGGACCATTCAGTGTCAGAATTTCTCACTCATCTCTCCCCACAACTCGAAGCACCATCAGACAGCACTGGGAAGCAGGGAAGGGAAATAATTCTGGATATTTAAATCAAAGCCTTTCCCTTACAATTTCACCTCAAAAGGCACGGAAAAAAATCTGGATATTTTAATCAAAGCCTTTCCTTTACAATTTCACCTCAAAAGGCACGGCACAAGCTAGGACAGACACCACCTGGCTTCGTAATTTATTACAGAAGGTTTACTTAAACCTTTTTATTTTTTTTTTTTTTTGTTTTTCTTTTTTGCTCCTTTCTCTTTAATTTATTCCTTTTTTTTTCAGGCCTGTCTGTGAAACCACCCGAGCAAGGAGTGTGAGATTCAGCCTCTCCAAGGAATGACTGACACCTCTGGCTGAATTCTCTTCCCACTCTCCCGAGTTGCCTGGCAGCGATATCTTTGCAATGCAGAAGAGCCTGTGGCGCTGATAAGGAGCAGCAGGGTGAGATTAGAGCTGCCAGCTGCCCACCTTTGGGTCCTTGCAGCCAAAATCCAGGGCCCAGCTCCAGCAGGGGCCACTCTGAGGTACCAAACACAGCGGGGAAAGCGCCACCATTCCCAACAGGAATTTTACTCCCACCAGCAAATCCCACTCGTGCCACAAATAAAAGCTGCGAGCTGGACTCATTTAACACACAAGTGACTCCATTTCCTCCCTGGCATTTTGCAAACTCGTAACAGTCTCCTGCAGGGGTTTGGTTGAGATGCAGCTCCTCATTTCAGACCCAGCCCCGTGCTGAACAAAGCCACAGTTCTCACCTGGAGCTCCAGATCGAGGAATTTGCCAGAATTACAGACACAGCGTTCTACAAAATGAAACAAGGCCCTTGCCTTGCTATTCCAGCACCATCCTGAACTAAAAGCTTCAAGGAGAAGCTCTTCCCATCCAACTGATCACTTACAAAATAGAAATGCTCTTCATCATCCCAACTCCTCATATCTTGATTTGCTTTAATTGCACAACAGTCTGGCTGCCCAAATAAATCTCGGATCATTGCATTTTCTTGGTGCTCCTCAGACCACTTTATTATCTCTCTCTCTGGCAAATCCTGCTATGATCAGGATTCAATTACCTGGGTCTGCTGGACGGATCATCCGTTCCCCTGATAACGCCAGGGAACACAGTGAGAACATTTATCTATTGTGAGGATCATTCCAATATCCTCACAGGCATTAAAGAAGGGTCTGCTCCAGCTGCCTCCTCTTGTGACTCACAAATGCAAGCTCTTCTTGTCAAATTTTTGAGTTTTCAACTGCTCACAAACTCCACCTGCTCAGAGGGTTCTTCCCAGGAACATCTTTACACTGGCCTTGCTCTGCCTCATCTGTCAAGGGACAGACAGTGATTTTATTTTCTCCCCTGGTCCACCTGATTCTTTCCTGAGCAAGCTGAGGATAAGATAGTGAATTCTCACCCATCTCTGCCAGGAACACTTTTAATGCAACATTTCCTGCATTAAAAATGGACAAACCCTGCAGCACTTCAGCCACCACCCTTCTCCCTTCCCTCCAGCAGCCTTGTGTGTCAAGGAGGCAAAATCAGGTGAGGATTTAGAGCCTGAATCTTCACATGACAGATACTTTATAACTAAATCTGGTTTAGGAAGGTCAAGTCAGCTGTTACCCTGCCAGGTTTTGTCATTAGTTCCTCCTGGATATCCTCTCCAGCCTGCCAAGGCAGGTGAACTGACTCACCTCACACAGCTCCTGACGCATGTTTGAGCTGGGAGTTCCTGGGATTCTCATTAAGATTTCTTATTTCCCCACAGTTAATAATTAACCCCATCTTTTTTTTTGGGTTTTTTTTTTTTTTTTTAGTGTGATGTGGACAGTCTGTTTTTAGCAACATCTTGCTCCAGCCATATTTCATCAGCAAAACCTCAGAGGTTTCTTCCGGAGCTCGGCGGCCGAGCTGGGTGATGCCAGGGTCACACCACGCTACGTTTTGTCCTCGTGGTGCCAATGTGAAACAGGAGAAGTGACACCGCTCTGCCTTCCCTCTCAGCAGATAAAAAAAGTTCTCTGAAGGGCAAATTCAAAGCACCCTCAGCTTTTGGAACTTCTCGTGGCCTTCGCTTGACCGCAAGAGTTTCGTTCTGTACAAGCCATGAAAGAAAAAAAAAAAAAAGAAGAGTCTAAAAGAGTCTAAAAGTGATTTTTGTGAGTCAGCAAAACATCTCATAATTAAACATTCTCCACCAACACCTGGGCAGGTGGAAAAGGAGCAGTTTCTAGATGGACATGTCAGCAGAGACCGGAAGGCAGCTCCCTCAGTCGCATTCCCACAACTTCAGTGACTCACAGCGCCCGGCAATATCATTTGTTAAAGCAAGAGTGAAGCAGGGATAATAGCTATTTACTAAAAACAGAGGAGCGTGATTAGCTTTAATTAGCATTGTCAAGTGACTTGAGATTGTCAGGTACAAGATGTGGGAGAACTAAGTCTCATTAATTATGTTATTTCCTGCAGCCTTAAGTGGCTTGGCCAGTCCGGCGACGCTTCCGGAGACGGAGCTGCTCCCGATGTCCGACACATCCCACAGCAGAGGGGTGGGAATGCTCCCAGACAGGCCTGGAAGATGGGGCTGCTCAGTAAAGAGCTGCAGAGGAGAAAAGGAATCAGGAATGATCAGCTTATGTGCTGCAGGACAGCCACAGACCCTGACAAACGGGGACAAAAAGGCAAAATGACATGGCAAAAAGCAGGCTTGGAGATCACACTGCTAAAATGCAGGGAAATGAAGACCAGGAAGCAATGGGGGCAATGGGGAACATGATTTAGGTCCAGGGCACAGCACTCCTGGAAAACTGTCTTTTAATCCCGCCAAAAAAGACAAAACTATAACATGTCTGGGGAAAAAAGAAATCCAAAAGCTCAACCAGCATCACAGCACCGACACACACTGATTTATCAGCTAAAGATCTGTACTACAGAAATTAAAAAATCTGAGTAAGAACAGTTCCTCACTTCCCTGGACTCCCTCTGGCTTCTGGAAGGAAAAGGAAACCTGTCCTTAGCCATTAGTTACCATGATTAGATCCAAAAAACAACATCTCCAAAAAAACACCGCCAGCAAAGAGGGAACATCCTGAAGGACCAACTCACAGGTCTCTGCCAAGGAGAGGAAAAAGGCAGCTGGGTATCCTGATTTCCCAGCAATAAACACACTCTACTACATGTTAAACATCCTGATCAGCCTTAGAACAGCCCAGAGAACTGAACTCTCAATTTCCCCATTCCAGACTCCACTCTGCAATCCCTCTAATCCAGAACTCCAGAGCTGACCTCTAATGAAGACTCTGCTTAAACTCAAGCAAACAAAGCTCTGCCAGTTAATGACCAAAGCCCAGTGAAAGCCTGGCTTTATTGGTGTCTCTTCTTCCACACACACAGTCAAAGGCAAGACCATGATGTAAGAATAAGAAATAAATTACTTTTTTACTCCTCTGCAATCCTTGCAATGCTTTTGTAGTACCACACCAGATGAAGGAGTGCACACTTTCTAAACTGCCAGCCAGGACCTACACCAGAGTGACCAGTTCCTTAATTAAATTCTCAGCAACAGGTATTCAATCCATGAGTCAAGGAGCCTTTGAGGGAATGTGGATTTACAGGTAGGGATGCTGTCTTCTTCAACACAACCCTGACTCAACTGCACACACCAAGCAGCAAGGAAAGGAAATAATTTATTCAGAATCTGTGGATTCAGAGGACATGAGGGAACTCAAGGACCAACACAGTTTTGCCAGTTATGCCAATCCTGGCACTGGGAAACACACACCTGCAAGGAAAACTAAAATAATAAATAAATAAGGAAGCACTTGACAACCCCATCAGATGAAAGCAACATCTCTGCCCTCCCTACAGCATTCCCAACCTCAGCTTCAAAGCACAGCCCTCACTTTTACACGGCCTTTCAGCAGGAAACAAGAATCAGGGATCCAGGGAGGAAAGAACATCTCAATTCCCTGCAGCAGCGCTGCCGTTACACAGCAAACAATGTTTACAAGGAACCAGAGGCGTGGATCCGACGCCACGGAGATCTCGAACAAAATCAGTGGGAGTGCTCGGCGAGGATGAAGTCACAAAACACATCCTTTCCAGGCAGAATCCTCTCACGGATTACAAGGCAAGCTCCCTCGGTATCGGCTTGTTTACAACCCTCTCACTCAGCGCAGGCCTCCCCGCACTGCCCAGCTTTAAGTAACTGTAAACGCATTAGGAAAAATCCTTATCTGGAGCAGGGAGAGGGCCCTGAGGAGGGCAGGGAGGCAGGGCAGGAAGGCAGGTGCTGTGCTCTGTCCCGCCCCTGCCCCACTGCATGCGAGGAACACTGGTCTGACAGGCCTTCCTCTGGCTGTTTTCTAAGACAGAAAAAGGTGGGGGCAGAGCCATTCCAGTAAATCGTAGGGTTAGAAGGAGAGTATTCCACTTCTTTTTTTTTCCTGCCCCGTTAAAATCACATTTTAAACGGGAACGTTTCAAATCAGTGTGGCTTCAAAAATCAGCATTAAAACCTGCACCTACAAACCCATGTCCAATTCTGCCACCTCGAAGTTCTCAGCTTTTTCTGGATCAAACCCAGAAGTTTCTATGGAGATGCAGAACCCCGTTACCATCTCACCGTCAGCCCCAGACCTCGGCGGAGCTCTGCAGAAGAGGAAGCTGCTACACCCTTATCGGAGGCGACAGCAACAACACGGACCAGCTGAGTTACCCCGCGCCCGGTTTCGGTGCTCCGTGTGCCAGCACTGCCCTGGGAGGGGCATCCCCTGCAATCCCTGTGTCCCCCCAGGCACGATGGCAGCGCTGCTGTGGCACGGCCCGGGCTCCGGGGAGCCGCAGCAAAGGGAGCTGCTGGTCCGGAGCCCCGGGGGGAGATGCTGCGCCTCCCGAGCCCCCCGCACACCCGGGGCAGGCGCGGGTCCCACCTGCGGGTCGGGGTTTATGGGGCGTTTATCGATGGGTGGCGAGGAAGGACCATCTCTGCTCCTCCTCCTGCTCGTCCCCCGATGCTCCCCCGTTGATCCCCGGGGCCGGGGGGCACCGAACCCCTCCCGGCCGGACCTGTTGCCCCCCGCCTCCATCCCCTCGCCCGGCCGCGCACACAAAGGCCGCCGCTTGCCCAGCCCGGCTCTCCCACCACCAGCACCGGGTGCTCCCCCACCTCCTCTCCCGGTCCTGATGGAGCCCCCCGGGGATGCTCCCCCGGATCCGCGCGGCCGCGGCGCGGGTGGATGGGGGGTGGGGGGGACACGGGACACACGGACACAGACGCGGCTGTGGCGCAGCTGCGCGCGGCCGCCCAGCCCGGCCCCGCCGCGCGCGGTCGGGACGTTTCCCTCGCGCGGCCGCTCGCCTCACGCCTCACGCTCTCCGTGCCGCCCTCACTCACCGCGGCCGCACCGAGCGCGTCCGGCGCGGACCGAGCGGCGGCCGCCGACCGCGACAGAGCCCCAGCGCCTCCCCCGCCCGCCGCCTGCTCCTCCCCTTATACCCTGCCGGCGCTGAGCGACACGGCGCCAACAATCGCGCCTGCGGACATAGCACACGCCGCCGATTGGTCGCCGCCGGCCGAGCCCATTTTTCACGGGCCATTCAGAGGGCGGCGCTGGCGCGGCGCTCCCCGCCCCGCCCCTCGCGCACCGCCGGGCCCGCACGCAGCGGCTGCGGCGGCGGCAGCCAATGGGAGCGCGGCTCGCGCGGCCGCACAACAAACACAGCGCGGCCTCTTAAAGGCGCCGCGCCCCCCGCGGGAGATGCGCGCAGGATGCGCGGGGGTCCGGTCCAGCCCCGGGGGTCCCGGTGTTCCCGGGTCTCATGGCCACGGAGCAGGGAAAGGAGGCGGCTGTGGTCACTTTCCAATGACTGCGTGGTTTTTTTCGTCTTTCCCCGCGCAGGTAATTAGAGCACTTTAATAAATGGGGGTAATTAGCGGTGTCTGGTGCGCGGGGGGCGCTTAAGTCGCCTTCGGGGGTGCGGGAGAAGGGGCAGAGAACAGATACAAAATCCACCAATACCAACCCAAAATCCACTAGTACGAGCTGCAAAATCCACCAGTACGAGCTGCAAAATCCACCAGTATTAACCCCAAAATTCATCAGTACTAACATTCCAAATCTACTAATATTAACACCCCAAATCCACCAATACCAACCCAAAATCCGCGACTGCAAATCCACAGTATAATCAAGTACCCCAAAATCACAATACTTCCTCCAAAATCTACTTCTATTTCCCAAAAACCCACTAATACCAATCCCCCAATCCTCCCCTCTTAACCCTCAAATCCACCAATATTAATCCTGCTTCTCCAACACACCACAGGGCTAATTGTAAATGAAGATATTCCATATTTCTCCTGAAATTCTTCATCCCACCCCTGGCCATGAATTTTTCCAGCAGTGATTTTGGCAATTTTTTTTATCCCACCACTGCAGAGGTGCTCACGGAGCCTGAGCACACACAGAACAAACCCCAATAAGTGCCAGTGCACAATTAAATGCCATCCCCTCAAAGCTCTGTAATTAAGACACGAGCACCCAGCAGCTCAGGATGAGGTAATTTGAAGGCTTCTCCCTGCACCTTTTTATTCCCTGCTCAGCCTTTGAGTGCTAATAACAATAATTCAGTGTATAAAGTACAGGTTTAATAATCCCAGAATGGTTTGTGGTGGAAGGGACCTTGAATTTCATCCCATTCCACTCTTCCCACTATCCCAGGTTGCTCCAGCCTGGCCTTGGACATTTCCAGGAATGAGGTTTTTAATTAATATTTTCTGTCTGTCCATTTCTCACATCCAAGGATTAGTGTTCTACATTTTAGGGGCTTAGGAAATGTATTTGCTTTATGAGATTATTCTTGTTCTAACACTCCCTGCTTATGCAAATTCTTAATGATATCTTACAGAATTCCTTAACTGGTAATTCCTGGTAACTATAAGAGCAATGTTCTGGCTCAAATGTTAAATATATGGACTAAGAAAAGGTGACACAAGTAATAAAGGATGACACAAGGCAATATTCCTATTAATTGTGATATTTTTTGTGGACAAAACAACATTCTATCTTTGTGCTATAAATTTTTTCTTCTACACAAGCAAGCCCCACCCCTCTGATCACATTACTGAGCCAGCTGGTGAAGAGATTCCACAACCAGATTTTAAATACTAAATGACATTTTTCCCCCCCTCTGTACACTTTAAACATGCTGTTAACGAACATTCGAGCACCAGGGTAGTTAGCAGCTATTAAATAACCAAATAAAGAGGAAAATTCTCATGTTATCTTTAGACAGCTGCAATAAGAACCTCCTTTGAAGGCTTAGTTTAAGCTTCTTCTTTTCTTAGATAACCTCCTTCCTTTCCCAGCCAGCAGCAAAGAGCAAACACTTTTTTTCAGCTCCTCTCCCCAGTGCTAAAAGCTCTGCAGTTTAGCAGATCTAGACGAGGTTATCAGCAGGAAGTGGTGACAGAATTTACTTGAACTTTAAATCAACCAGAAACCACAAGAAACCATCAGCAAAACAAATTTACTTCATCACGAGGCTGCTGCACAGCAGTGAAATTATTTTTCCCCCACCTGTGCAGAATTTTCAGTTTGTTAATAAAAATACATTATTATTAACAAGGTGAACATGAAGATTCTTTATATACAAAGGTTTCTGTTGTAATAAGATTTAGTGTGGTGATTAATTGGAATTATATTGCTTTAAGTCCAGCATTACCATGGAAATCTGGGGCTCACACAGCTCTGAAGTTATAGTAAAATATCATCATTAAAAAGCTCAAATTTCTTATTTTCTAACCCCTATGATTTACAAAAACTGGAAGCTTTTTAGGGATAGCAGTGTTTTATCAGCAGCATTTCACTCACTTTTTAAAAATAAGATGTTGGTTGGGTTAAATGCTACTTATTAAAGCTTCAAGTCCCATTTTCACATTTGATTCTGGGTTACAGAATTTTTGGTTGCAAACTTTGCAAGCACAACTTGAGCAGCACCATGAAAACTTTTACTGGGCTGAGCTTTAGGTAAATCTATTAATTTTTTTTTTAAAAAATCTGATTTTTGGCTCTGCAATATTTGACAACTTAGCTTTGAAATGAACAACTAAACAAGATTTTTTACTTTACAATTTGCAAACACTCCTTTTTTGGAGTCTGAGCAGCACAGCCACTGTTTTTTCCTGCTCAGTCTGACATCAGTTTAAACTTTAATTTTCATTTGGGCAGAAAAAGCCCAACTGATCAAGCATCAGCGCCTGGGGGGAACTTCTGCCATTGAAATACTGAGAGGGGAAAAAGTACCAGATCACCCACTGAGGTATTGCCTCAACATCTTGGGAATCAGGTGTGTTTAAATCCGATAAGAATCTTTTGGCACTCTCAAAATTTATTTGCAGCAGGTGTTAATCAAGATAAATCAGCTGATATTACATTTTTTCTTTCTTTGTAAAGTGGGAACACTTTAAATTTTTTTTTTTCAGAGACATGAGGTAACATCCTCAAGCAGTTCTGATATTTCCACCATTAACAGAAATAAAGTTTTTTCTCCCAATTTCTAGTATCACTATTTTTGGTCCAACAAGAAACCAATATCCCCCAGTGCTTCATTCTGCTCCAAAAATCACCAAGATGTGACCATGCAGCTGTAAAACTCAATACCTACAGATCACTCATATTCCTTCCCATAACAACATTCCAGAATTTAGAATTAGCCACTCCCCGTCCATAAATCCACAGTCCAGCCTAACAAAACCGATGGCAAAAATCAGAATTTGGAACATTTTGATGCAGCTCTGACTATGGAAATCCACGGGGAACGCGCGGGCTGGGGCGCCCTCCCGCGGCACGGATGCCACATTCGGGATTTCTTCGGCTTTGATTCCCTATAAAATTTTATCCCTTCTCCACAGCCGCGGGAAATTCCAGGGATAAACCAATATAAAAAAAAAAAAAAATCCTGAAAATTCCTTAAAATACCTGCACCTCGAGGCTTCTTGCTCTGGATAAACTGCTGGGGATTCTGACGTTGTTCTGACTATTTTGAGCTGCAGAATGATAGGTGACAGCACCTGAAGTGATCACAGAAAAATACTTTCCACGTTAAAAGTATGTGAACGTTCCCTAATGTTCTCCAATTCCAATTTACTAAACATTTAGGATGTGTTTTAAGAAACAAAACCCCATCCAGAGCCACCTGGGGAATCCTCTCATCAGGCTGGAAAAATCCTTTCGAAGTTACTAAATACTGTAACATACAAACCCCCACTTCACCTCTCTTACCTAAATATGAACCCTCAAGGCTTTCAAATTACACTTGACCTTAAAACCTAATATTTAATGTAATTTAATGGCAATCCAGGAGAAAAGCTGGAAATTTACCTCTAGGAGAAGAGAAGTGTTATCCTGCTCACCAACAAAAAGGACAAAATCGTGCAACAAAGAATTCCTGTGAATACAAACTCAAACCAATCATACCATAAACACAAAATCAGTCAAGAAATTAGGTTTTTAGGGAAAAAAGTCACAACTAACAAGCATTCAGTTTTAGATCTTTTATGAGCAAAGATGTTTGTATGTGCCACATTTCAAAAGCATCGAATCTTTCTTCACATGAAAAGAAAAATCACTTCATAGCTTTGGAGCTAGAGAGGTCCACGAGACTTTCTGCAAATTACAAGTGCATGAAATACATGCATCATCCTTCATACATAAAATTTGCAACAGAGTTGAGAACACAGTGTTAAAACAATATTTAGAGTTAAAAGTACCTGAAAAGAATCTCTCCTTGGAGAGAGAGATTAACTGAACATCCTCCTGGACAGTTGTGCAAGTTCTCAACAAAAGCTTTTCTGTACAAGTGGTTTAAAAATCACACAGCGAGTTCTGGAATATTCAAAACAAGGATTTGGTACAACAAATGTTTTACAGTTACCTCATTTCCATGTTATTTTGTTACAAACAGTTATCATGGCCTAAGCCCTGTGCATTGGTGCTGGGATTCATCCATGGAACATTATCTGTCTCAAGAGATCAAATCTGAGCTCTGGTACTAAAGCCCAAACAGGTGAATGAATAAATCCAGCAGCTTTTTCAGCTCTGGATCCTTTCCCTCCCAATCGAATTTCAGATACTGAGCAGCAGATTTATCCAAGAGAGGTCAATGTATAAACAGCACAGTCAGAAACCACATCAGATGTAGGGACGCTGGTTGTCTTTACAAAAATGTGGTTGAGAATCTTAGAAGGCAGGAATTTCCAACTCTACTAGAGAGGAAAAATACTAAAATTAAATTTAAAACCACTGTCATTTCAGTACCTGTGTTGCATCATTCAATATAGAATAATGGCAAATTATTTATTGAGTTGTGAGGGGAACTTGAGATAAAGTCAGTCAGAAATCAAAACTGGTATTTTAAAACTCAGCTCTACCTGATGTAAACAAAATTTTAATATGTAAGTACTATTTGATGGTATCCTCTAAACCAGAATTAAATTTGCATCTTCATATTGATGCCATGTGTTGGAAATTCAATGATAATAAAATTTATAAAAAACCAATTGCATAAAAACTATCTGGAGATACAAACTGCTAATAATCCAGATCAGGACAGAAAGGTGGAATTTTTTTTAATTTACTTACTGAGCTGCATGTGGAACATATTCTACAACTACTGAGTGACTTCTAGAAAGCAGGCAGAGCTGTGACTTGACTGAGTATTAGCATTTATGTGATCAGACAGAACTGGTCTGAAAGGGAAACAGAAAGCTTAATACCTAATAAATAATTTCATCCTTTTTCCCCCATGAACAGTTAGGAAGTTACATTTTCCTCTCTTCCATTCAATAAGCAACAAGGCTGATTAAATTAGGAGGAAATTGAATCTGCAGTCATCTTCACCAGGCAGATACTCAAAAGGACAACATTAACTGATTTGCCCCCATCACCATATGTTCACTTGAATTCGAAATGCAGTCGTTTTTTTCCATTTCATCCAGACATATTCCTCAGTAAGGAACCAGAGTGCAGAAACAAATACTGTCCATGCAGGTGGATTTGGCATTCACAGAGGCAGTGGAACAGCAAAAATGCTTCACAATTACAAGTATGGCACAGCAGCCAGAGGGGTGAAACATGAACACTCCCAAATCTGAGCTACCAAGGGCAAAAAAATGACTTAAAAATCAACTCTTAGCACAGTGGGTGCTAAAATTGCAGTAAATACACATCTGGCTACTGTGTTTATTATTAAGATCTGTCATTTTTTCCTTCAAGAAACAGACACTGGAACAGAACTCTTGTTCAGGGGGAGCATCTGATGATTCAGTGACTGAGCTCTACACATTGGTGTAATTAGGCCACAGTAATCAAACTCCTGAATCCCCCAGCACTGACACAAGCACACCAAGGCACACGGGCACTGCAGGCTCCAACCTGTCTGACACATGGATAACTCCTGCTACAAGGACAGAACAGCATGGGAAGCTTCCAGAAATATCTTCCTGCCCAATCCCATTCCATCATACCTGGGGTTTCCTGGCTTTTGCCAGTTAGTTCTGTGTCCATGCACATAAATGTAATGGATATTGAGTGGACTTTTGTGGAGAGAAAAGACTGAAGTCTACACACATTCTAGACTGATACTTCCACCCTTTATAACTATACACATATATCTGCTTTGGGTGAATTCACTTAATAGGAACATTTTCATTTGTCCCTGAAACTCCTGACCAAACTTAAATCTTCTTTGGTCCCTTACCCTAAAAACAACTTCCCATTCATCAAGAACCACAAATGTGCAAAAGACTTTTGGGACATTGTGAAAAGGCTATTTCAAAGTGAGTGTAATCTGTAAGAAGTGCAATTCTCCATCCTGGAAATCCAGCTAAGGTATAGCCTGACAGGGGCAAACCTGGACCCTGCAGTGGAACTCGGTGTCAAACCCAGATCCTGACTCAAATACTGTATTTAGACCTGGACCAACAAATTACAGTGTTGTCATCACCTCAGAAAGGGTCTAAATCCAGTTCCAACTCAACATTCTTGTCAGTGAGAATAATGGAGTCAATCTACACTGAGTTAACTTTAGCTAAAAAGGGACCACCTTCACTGACTATCACTACCTGCCCAGACACAGAGTCTGCTTTGCTACTTCTCCTGTACCTGTTTTTATTTTTTTTTCTCTAAGAGTGATCTGAAATCTAAAAGCAACACAAGAAATGCAAACACACAGGCTACACTTTCAGAAATTCTTCAGTTTCTGCTCACTAGAATATAACTGGAATAACTGAATTCCTGACAGCTGCTTAGAACACTTGTGACAGGTAAGATAATGCTTATTATCTACATGTACCTTATCAGGCAACTTTCTTCCTAATCATCATCATTTGTGAAGTGTGCTGTTGCTAAATGAGCTATTTACAAATGTAAACTATGTCGTTAAAGTTTTAAAATAAATAGACAACCTTTACATTAGGTAGTGACTTGACAACAAGGTAACAGATCATCAATTACATCTTCCCAACATAAATGATCTGTGCATGCTGCCCCCATTTATTTTCTTAATGAGGAAAATCCTTGGCTCACAATCTGCTCCAGAAGAACTTTCTGAGTTTTCTTCCTTTATGCTGGATAATTATGTAAGAACTCCTTCAGTTTTGTTGGATAGTCTGTCATCACTCCAGTAGCTCCAAGATCAAATGCTCTCTTGTATTCTTGTTCTTCATTCAGTACCCAAATGTACACCTAGGAAATGGGATACAAGAATCAAGTTATTAAAGGAAAAAATAAATTTTTATAAGGCAATTTTGGACCTAAATTGTTTCATCTGAGGGAGATATTGCAGCATATTTAAAATGATAAATAGTTAGAATGTGATGCTGCACACAAGCACACCCAACTTTTCCACCTCACTTCTCAAAGGGACATTTTTTGTGCTGACCTTCTAAAAGTGAAAATGTAATTTTGTGAAAACCCCACAACAGATAAGGCTATAAAATCTGCAAAACTGGTTAAGTTTGAAGTGGGAAAAAACTCAGATTTGAAAGGATTTAAAGGACAAGGTCTTTACAAACCTTGCTTTGCAACCACTGCAAATATAATAGCAGCAGCTTTTGCTCAGAAACTGAGCAACTTATGGTCCCAGAAGCACCAAGAACATGCTGGGGGGAACAGGAACTAATTTGAAGGCTCTGTCTGTCTGGTTTGAATTCTCATTTTAGCTCTGCCCCACTGTACCTGGATGCCCCGAGCCGTGAGGTGGTCAAACAACGCCTTCCTCATCAGCAGCCTGGGGAAGGAGAGGGAGATTAATGAACAATTTCAGATATAAATGGAATTTCAGAGTCTGTTGGTGTCCTGAAATGAAGCTTCCATATAGTGTGTAGAGTCAATGTTTCCACGAGTGATTAGAAAGCTGATTCTAGGAAACTTCCATTTGAAAGATCAAATCCAGCAGATAAATCATTCATTTTACAGGTAACTTACACCATGTCTGATGAACCAACCACTTTGCTTTCAGCAGAGATTTTATCCTTCACCCCAAAAGACATGAAAATGTCCTGGCCACTGGAGAAATTAAACTAACAGATGTCAGAGAGACACTAAAAACCCACGACTGAATTCCCTCGGAAGCAGAGTTATTCTTAAAATGCAAAGTGTTCCTTGTAAGGCAAACGGTGTCTCTCCTCTGACAACATGATGGAACAGTCACATGAATGAAATCTGCATTCTGCATCTAATTGCATGTTAATTAGCTGAGCACACTTAAGGACAGAAGCTTAACAGACAATTGGAATAATGCCCACTGTTACTGCAACTTAGGATGCTTCATGGAAAATATAAGTATAAAGCACACCTAACTAAGCTTTGAATATGATTTATCCTGCACTGACAAAAAAGCTGGAAGAAACTGCAAAAATATAATAAAGCACAGATGTAGCAATAGCTGATCTTAGTTGCTTGAGTCAACTGTTAATAAAAAGGTAAAATATAAATAAAAATTTAATCAGATGAAAATCTTACGTGTCAGCCAGCCAGATAATAAATTTCTGGCTTCTTGACATCTTCGCTGGTTCTTTCAGCCTGTTGAGGAAGAGGAAACAAAAAATTATCAGAGCACAGATTAAAATATTAGTTGAGATGTTCCTGCAAAAGGAACACGAAGAATTAATCTTGCTCAAATTAGAGCAGTAATTTCACTGCTCAAGACAGTGACTTAGAATTGGGTTATACAAGAGAAATGAGCTACATTTAAGAGAAGCAGCAGAGATGGAAATTCTGCAGCATTTTGAGTGAAAAATGAGAGAGATTGTGAAATCTCATATCCACCCTATTGCTGACTTGTCTCTTGGCCCTCATCAGGCTAATCTGTTCTCAAGAAAGAGGGAGAAAAGAGCAAGAAGAATTAATTTAAACTACAGAACTGCTATGCATTACTGTGCACAGAATTCTCTCAGGAATATCCAAAAGTGCCTAAACCAACAGAAAAGTAACCTCAGGCCAAGGACACCAGTAAAACCAGTGCCCAAGGGGGCATCATGGTTCACCTGCTGTTCACTCATGCCAATGCAGCACCCACAGAGGGGCTGTAACTCACTTGAGGATAATGGAAGGCATTGGAATCTCAAAGAACTCCTCCTTGAAGGGAATGAATGGCAGCAGACCGGTGTAGAACAGGCCAAGAAGCAGGAGGACACGTTGGGCACAGAAGATGATGGGAATTTCAGAGTTCTGCAGGGAAGATTCTATGTTATTTTGGTAAATTGTTGAGTCTGATACACTTAAATTTACTCATCAATGCATGTCTAAAGTCTGTTCAAGGAGGAAATGGGGTGGTGTTCTGCAGAGATAAAATAATCAACTAGATTGAACTATGAATTGGATTTATTCCATTCAGATGCATGACTCCCTTGGACTAAGCACAATTTTAATTTAATTCTGAATTGTAAAATTCCTCAGCACAAAAAGAAGTAGAATGATAGCTGTGAGACAACAGCTTTATGCTGGTACAACTGTGTCCACTAGTGGCCACATCCATTATTTCCATGCAAATAAACAGATAATAAGCAATCCTTGGAAAAAATGCTTTTTATCAGAACAGGCTCTAAGAAGTCCCAGCATGAAACTGCAATGTCCTATATTTCATAAAACCAGAATAAAACATGACTAAGCTTAATTCCTCCAGTATTTTATGGCAGGGTAGAAGGGTGTTAACTGTGCTTGTCTTATTTTAGCAGTACAGCAAGCAGAATACAATCCAAGCACAGAATTTCTCACCACAAGCAGCAGCCTGGCCTAGCAAGTTAACTCTTAATTTTCAGGGTGCTTTTCTGGAGGTTTTGTCAGCACACAAAGCTTAGCTGGACTCAGCCTTACCTCCTTGAAACACTTGGATACAATCTCATAATTGACATTCCCCCACACGGTCAGGTGCTCTCTCTTGTACTGACTCACCAGCTCTGAGACCTGCAGCACAAAAAGCACAACTCTCACGTGGAGTCACTGGAAATTAAGTGCAGCATTATTTAACTGAAACTTTACTTCCTTTGGAAATCATTACAGAAAAAGAGTTTCCTACTCTCTCTCATTGTAAGAGGGTTGTGATGCTTTGATAGGAAATAAACAGGTGTTCAGGACAATGATAAAAGTATCATTATAGCTGCAAAAAAAACCCAAAGAATTTAAGAAACCTAAATGACAAAACAGTACTTGCTGGAAAGCAGATTTCCTTCTCTGTTTGAACACATCCACACAATAACATCATGGTTTTATGCTGCTTTGGGGAGTAACAGTCACAAAGAAAACCCTGCCCATGAAGCACAAACCAAACATATCTCCAGCAGTGCTGGAGCAGTTTCTCATCCACATGAAGAGTCCTAAAGAGCTTTTTGCTGAGTTTCTTGCACAAGATCCCTTCTCTGTCTCCTGCATTACCTCACAAAGGGAGCAAGATCCAACATGTGAAGGGTGAAGCAGTCCAGACTGCCACCCCTCCAAGAAACTTTTCTTTTGGGATACATCATCATCCCATTGTCTTCTCAGCTCAGCACCCACTCTCACAAACCTTTCTGATCAACACGTTGTTGTTCATTTTGATGTCAATGTTGACAGGAGTTTCTGGAAATGCCTCAAACACCTCTTGCAGGAGCGGGATACGATTGTCCTTCCCCTCACACTGACTTTCTGGGGAAATGAGAAATTTGTCACTGCTGTGTCCACTTTTAGCAAATAGATAAAAGCAGAAATCTCAGAGTGCTCATGACCTTAAAACTTTATAAAAAGTTCCTAAGATTATCATGCTTTTAAACAAAAAGTGACTTCATTCAGCTGTAATTAACTCTGACAAGCTCATTTCCATAATGAAAATGCCCTGAGCATGTTGCACATTCAGGTTTTAACTTCATGAAATTCACTCATTATTTAGCAACAGTAGGAGTGCAGGCAATGTTAAAATCCTGAAATAGCAAACACAGGCTCAGTTACCACACACCAAATGCAACGAGATTAATGTGAAAAAGACCAAATGAGAACAAAATTTCCTTCTGAGCCCTAAGTAATTACTGTACTGTGATGGATTCTACAGCCAGGATTTTATTTTCCTTTTAAAACTTCTCTTATCATGATATTGACAGAAGTAAATCCATTTTTCTACTCTCTTTGCCAAAGCAGGAAACTGCCATGCTACAAAATGGAAAATTAAAACTGCAAGAGATAAACAGCTCACCTTTCTGAAATGTGACATCCAACTTGCAGAGATAGGGTGGAAGTTCCTTAAAAACAAAGAGAAATGAAACATTAATTCAAATGCAGGGATATAACATGACATTTCTCCAAAAAAGTAAAAAAAAAAAATAATTTATAAGCCACTTATCTTTAAAATCTTCTCACCCAAGAAAGTGATTTAGTAGCAACACTTTCAGTATTACTTAAACTATCTGGCATTCTTAGATTTGTGTCACCTGTAGCTGAATAAGGCAAAACATTCCCAGATGTCTGAGAATACTGAAAATTCCACTCTCAAGGCAGGAAGGATTCATCTCCCAGTTTTCCCATTAAAAAGCTGGTCACACCAGGAACAGCTTTTTGATTAACCCTCCTCTGTCATCAGCTCCAGAATTATTGTTGATTAACCCTCCTCTGTCATCAGCTCCAGAGTAATTCATTCAGCCCAATACTGGAGGAGTTAAACACCCACTGGAATGTGCCAGGTTGGATCTTCTGACTGCACAGGGACTTTGGTGAACTTTGAAGGTGTTTTTTTGGTTTGGTTTTTTAATCAAGATGAATCCACACCTTTGGTTTTGGGCACCAAAACACACACAGCCCCATGTGCAACCCACAAATGAATTTTTCAACACCCCTCAGCTCATTTTCTCTTCAACTCACTGAGTATTTGAGGTCAGATATGTTAACATCAACTCCTGTCGATCTCTTCAGGTTCTCATCATGGGAAACAACCACTTGCTCATCTTTTGTCAGGTGACAATCCAGCTCCAGCATATCCGTCCCCAAATTCACTGCACTGCAAAGAAAGTTTGCTTTGAACACTTGTGTGCTTTGTGCAGCTCCAAACCCAACACATTCCACAAACTAATCCCACTGGAAGCACTTTGGATGCTTTATGGGGTAAAGAATCCTCACAATCCTGCTGCAAAGCAAGGAGCAAACAGTGGGGAGCTGATGCAAGAATAAACAACATCTCATGAAGCAGAGATGATGTTTTTGGCTCTGTCTCCCAAAAGAATCAGGAAGCAAACCTATGGATTGCAGCCTGCCAGCTCAGGATTGAGAAACCTGCTCCTAAAGGATTGGATCACAATTTGGAGTGGGGTGTTTATGAGTAGCAGTGCATCTGCCCACTGGAGGAAGTGAGGTTTTGAAAAGAGTAATTAAATTTGTGGTAAGAAACTACAAATGACAGGGGTGTGAAAGCTGCTTTTTTTTTTACTTGATTTACATTAATTAGGAAGGGATGAATCAGGAAATTAGCAGTGGGAGCTTTCAGCCTTTTGCATAGCAAAATTACCTAAAACTATTATTTTAACAAAAAAGTTTAAATTTAAATTGAAAATTAAATAAATAAACCACTAAACATCCAGTCATATTTTTCAAAGAAAAATACCTATTCCTGTTCCAACCCACTGCTTTGAAAAGTTCTAATCCAATCTCAAATCTATTCCATTGCAAATTAAGTCATATCAGAAAGCAGACAGTAATAATGATATTGATGAAAAATAAGTACAAGAAACCTCACACCAGAATTTAAAAAAAAATAAATTACTGCAATGAGAAATGAATTGCTCATTTAACTAGAAAGGAGGAGTCATTCCAGCAGACAGATAAAAGCCTAAACTATTTCCTCAAAACCTTCTTTTTTATCCACCCCAGAGCAAACCTACAGCACCTGTGGGCTATGCCTGAATGGCACCCAGAGCTCTGTAAATTCAGTAACAGCCTTTTCTTATGGGCTTTATTGGCTGCTGAACACAGGCCATGAACATCCACAAAGGCAGGAACAAACCAAAAAACAAAAATCAGAACACACTCCCTAAAGTGTTTAACACAATTTCTGGTCCAGCTGGGAAAATGATCAAGAGGAGGGTTGTCAAATTAAAACCAATTTGTGAACTGTTTTCCAGTGCTGCTAATTAAGAATTAGGAGAGGAACAAAATCCTGTTACATATGGAAGAATCACAGGCTGTTCTGGGTGATTTTATCCTCCTGAGGGAAAGCATCTCCAAATCTGCTGCAGGAGATTTGCCAAATTTGTAGATGTTCCCATGTAGTACCATGTTTTATCATTTCACCAGCGAGTTTTATTAGCAATATTTCTTGCTTAAGAAAGCCAGGGCTGATGCTGCATGGAAAGGGGAGAACAACAACTTTCCTTGTTAACAAATTTGAGGCTTTGCCAGGCCCTTAGAGCAGCTCACTGCTAAATAAGCTTCCTCAAGTGCTGAGCTTTCCCAGCTGGAAACCAGTTTGTTCTGTCAAATTCACACTGCTCCAGAGAAGGCTCCAGATTCAGAACATCATTGTGGATTCAGATCCAACTGCTCCAGAACTCAAGCTGTGAGGCAGGCTTGCATTTGCAAATTAGGATGAGAGTGCTCTTGCTTAAAATCTGTTATTTTATAATCTAAAGCCACCACAGAAGTATTTAAACAGGGTAGAACAAGATTACACCTCTCCCCTTAATAATACATCTATTATGTATTTCACCTAATTAAACAAAACAAAATATTGTCTTTGGGACAAAAAGCTTGTAATTACAAAAAGAATATTTGTAAATTAAGCAGTACAGAAACTGAAATTGCCAATAAAGGTCTCCTCCCCTCATACACATATTCTCCTCTGGATTCAGCCACAGCCAGATATTCCTGTGCAAACCTGTAGGAACAGCTCCTGCAGACACGCCCTGTTTGGCTTCACACAGAATCTGATGGATTATAAATTGATCAGTTTATATTAGCTGTTTGAACCAATCCTGAGCATTTTTCACCATTACATCACTGATTTTCCATCCCATTCCTTTTGCTACTTTACTTTTGAAAATGGGAATGAGCAAAGGGGAAGGACAAAGCCTCTACCCCTTCCCAGAAGAAGCCAGAAATGTTTCCAGTGCCTAACAGGAGGTGATTGCTCTCATTCCTGCAGAGGTACCATGGTTCTGCTTATTCAACTGAACTTTGCTGTTGACAGCTGTGATGAGTTCAAAAACTGGACCTCAATACATTTGTTCCACCACAGCTGTAAAATAATTAAAATGGGCAGAAGAGAGTCAGAAAAGCATTATTTCAAAATGTATCACCAATCCTTACTCTAAGTACTACAGCTTATTTGTGGGAATAAAATAAAAATAGGTTATGGTGTAACTTCTTTTGCAAGAGCCCTTCATGTGCAGAATGAGCCTGGTATGAAATGAAATTTAAGAAATGGTTAAAAAAAAAGAAAGAAGCACTTTGCAAAAAGTCTGGGAGCAGACTTGAGAAAAGGCAGGCCAGTAGGAAAAAAAAACCAACAAAAAGCCACACAAAACTATGCTCAGCTTCCATGGAGATAGAAAATAGTGCAGTACTTTCTTTTATTTGGTTGGGAAAGTTGGCACTTCTCAGGCTACAGGGAAACAGCAAACTGATGAGGCTCCTTAACACAAAGAAAATTAGAAAAACCCCAAACAAAACAAAGAGGAGCCCACATAATGTGGTCCCTTCTCAGCAGCAGCTGGAGTTTTAGATATGCTTCTTTCTCAAATGCCTTTGAGAACCTTGTTAAAATTCACTACTTAGATGCTGGAGGCTTAAAAGGCTTTCTGGTCCCAACCCCATTTTAAACCTCTGGGTAAGAGGCTTTCACACATTGCGTGACTGCAGGGTGCATGTGTGCAGGAAAATAACATCAACAGCAGCATTTTTAGCTTTAGAATGATAAATAAATTAATAGAAGTAATCACCATTAAGCACAGTATTGTTTGCTGCTTTATTGGCTAGCACTGATCAGGCCTCAGGGGTTTGTTTCCATTTGTTATTGTGCACAGACCATAATTTGTGGTATCCCAACTCCTTCTGGTGAAACTGGAGTGGATGTTTGGCAATGCAAGGAGTCATCCAGAGGAGAGATGACTTTCAGAAATAGGACACTGTAACCCCAAAGAACTGATGAAGTCCCACCTCCCTTGATTGCTTCACTCACTGAGAACACCTAATTTAGGCATTCTCATCCTTTTGTACTCACTGGTGAAAGGCTGCCATTGTGTTTTCCAGGTTCTCTCCAGCACCTACAGAAAAAGCAAAAATAAAACATGTACAAAATTCTTTTCCTCCCCTCAACCCACTGGAAATCAATTTTAAAAATAACAGATTTCAAAATGTACATATTTTGAAAAATGAGGATGAAGCTCAAGGCAAAAATCTCCATTGCCACCAACCTACCAGAGACACATAACCTTCTCCAGGTAAAAATAATTAAAAAAAAAAGAACTTATCTTGCATTTGTATAACACTTTGAATATTCAAAGCAAAGTGTTTATTTTACCAGAGATATTTAGCTAAGACAATAAGCCCCACAAGCAAATGAACAGTATATGCAAAAACCTGAGAGTTGGTGGGAAGATAATAAGAGAACAAAAAATATGAAAAAATAAAGAAAGCACCCAAGATATTTTAAAGTTAACACTCGCTAAATGTATAACCCAGCAGATGCTCCAAGAGGTGACAACCTCTTTTTTCAGCACAAGGATATTCCCCAAACAGCACAGATCTGTCAATAAAGGTTTGTGCTGCTGGAGAAGGGAGGTCTCAAACAAGGAATGAAATGCACATCAATTTCAGTTAAGAAACGAAAGGACAAAATTTAATTTTCTCTCAGGCAGGAATAAACTGCAACCCCTAAGCCACCACTGTCTGCATAAAAATCTTTGAAAATCAACCTGATTGCAGACTGGAAAAGGTTGTGCCTCCTCCCCTGAGAAAATAGGCAATATTATAGACTGAAAAACAACACAACCTCAAGAAGATACATGTGCTGATGAAGATATCTATGCAAATTTTAACTACTCTTTGACAGTAATGAATGAGAGACCTTGTAAACAGCAATTATAAAGGCTCCAATTAAGGCCTTGCCTATTATCAAGACCTCACCAGGACATACTTACCCAAGCCTGTGTTCAGTTACTTAATTAAAGCAATACACAACCAGCAATTTAAAATTGTTTTCTCATGTTTACAAAATTACTTAACTTAGAACCACGATGACAAAAATCTGCAGGGTTTGATGCAAAACAACACAGTGAGTCTACAGCAGCTTCTGTGATTAGACATTCACCAGTATTTTATGGGATTTGAATGCAGAATTAGGAATTGGTTGAGTGGCAGAAGTGACCCAGGGACAAAGGAGAGCATGAGAACCTCTTGGTATCCATCTGCTGATTGCCTAACAAATGGGACACCACAGCACAGGACCTGGCTGATTAGTTACAAATTAACTGCAATAATAATCAAGGTTTTCAGATAACTTATCAGCTGTGGCTACACAGCACATACATCCTGAATAGTGAGGGAAGGGCAAAAACACCTGAGTCAAGTCTTGAAATTGTGACCCAAGCATCAGTATCCTAACAGTCCTGGGCAGAAAGTTCCAAAAATAAAACTTTTAAGTGGCTGATCTAACAAATCACACGGCAGGGAGGTGGTCAAGGGCCAGGGATGGTGGCATGGCAGGGGTGGTGAGTCAAATGCCTGACTTGAAGCATTTTGGGGAAATGAGGAACAAAGTTGAGAGATGAGCTGCAAAGAGGAACTCAAAATCAGCAACCACAATGAGAAAAGAGAACTATACAAGTGATTTAATCCAAGTAATTTTCTCTGCTGAAAAGTGAGAAGGTTGGGCTTCTGACACTTCATCAAATGAACCTCCAGCTTCCTGTGCTGTTGCATTTCCCAGGTGGAACTGACCCTTCCCAGCCAAAATGGGAATAATAAATAATTATAATAATAATGAATGGGAACAATCCAGACATTATGAGGGCACATTCCTGCTGAAAAGCACCAACGTGGCCAAGAGAGAGCCAACACCAAGCACCTGGCTCACAGACATGCCCCTCTCAAGTTTTTGGGGCCAGTAGGTCAAGAAGACTGCTCCCATCTGCTCAGCACTGGTGAAACCACACCCACAGCACCAAGGCCAGTTCTGGGCTCCAAAGCACAGGACTGATACAGATCTACTGGAATAAATCCAAAGAAGGGCTGTGAAAATTAAGGGATGAGAGATTCTTGCATACAATGAGAAGCTGAGGGTGCTGGAATTGTTTTGTCTGGAGAACAGAGGCTGGGGAGGATCCCACATGTGCAAATACCAGATGGGAGGGTGTAAAGAAGACTGAGCCAAGCTCTTCTTGGTGGTGCCCAAGGAAAGGACAAGAGGAACAGGAATAAATTTAAACACAGGAAATTCAGTTTATAAACATAAAGAATCCCCCTTTTTATTGTAAGAGTGATCAAACTCTGGAACAGGCTTCCAGAGAGGTTATGGGGACTCCATCCCTGGATTTATTCAAAACCTAACTGGACCAGGTCCTGGAGAGCTCTAGAGGTCCTTTCCAATCTGAACAATTCTGAGTAAAAATCATCATGCTACTCTGTCTCAGAGCCCTGCAATCCAAGGCAGCTGAATATCAAGACTCAACAATTTTTCTCAGAAATGACCAGTTTTAAAATTATGCAGAAGTGAAGAAAGAATTCAGAGATGATTCTATAAAATGAGGTAAAAGCCTTGAATGAAAAAGCAAGTGAAATCAAACCCCTCAGACTGAAAAAAGCTTCAGGTACAAGGTTTCATCTCAGAGCAGAAAAAGCCAAACAAGTTAAGTGTTATCTTGATCTCTGAAGTTAATTGAAGTAATGCAATAGGAAACCTGACACTGAGTCTAAAGCTACAGCATGACTAAAGCCCGAGGAGAACTCAAGTCCCAGAGGAATTTATGTTACAGGGTAAACACCAAGGAGAGTAAAGCATGAAGGATCTTCAGCCTCAGATCAGCAAAAAGCTGCTGCAACATTCAGGGCAGCCCTCCTGCCTCAGGTGGATTTCACGGGGCACAGAACAACTCACAGAGCTCGGACTTTGAACGCCTGAGGAATAATCCTCCCTTAAGTGAGGCTTTCCTGCTGTTCGGATGGAGCTTACAGCAACTGGCCCGAGCACTCACAATCGAGGCTTAGGGCTGTGTATCTTAACTAAAGGTCTTTGCAAAGGAGTGAGAATAGAAGAAGATTAAGGGGATCATACCAAGTTCCAACAAAGTCACCTGCAAGTTTTTAAGGGCTTACAAATAAAAAAAAAAAAAACCAACCCAGGAAAACACTCATAAGAAGTCTCTCTTGCATTGAAAGAATAATATACCTACTAAGACACAATATATGTATTCCACAGCAAAATGTGGATTTTATGTTATACTTAAGACTACAGTCATAAAGAAACTTAAGCTGTCATATAAACTAAACGAAAAAAGTACCAGGAATAAAATCATTAAAAGATCAGCTCAGTTTTTGTATTTTGAAAATTCAAGACAGCAGGAGTAGTTAAGGACCGCTGGCTAAAACTGTTGTCAACCCCTATATAAACTGGCACTAAGTATGATACTGGAATCTGTTTAAACTCAGCATCAGACATCTCTCTCACAGAATATAAAAAAAATATTTACTAGAAAACCAACTATATTAAAAACCAAGTCAGGCAGCAGAGAAAAGCACTGAACTGATCTCTACAGAGCAAGAAGATTGAACTTGCTGGATTTTTCCCTCCCAATGTTTCGGAAAAGGTAGAAGAAACTTATTTTAGACAGGATCAACAAGCTTCACTCTCAAATGGGAATGGTTTTATCAGGGTTTTACCAGGGCACTGAGCCATTCACTATCTGTCTGCAACACCACAGGGAGGAAGAACAGAGTCACAGAAAATTCTGTTCCCCCTGAAAGCAGAAAGCAGAGCAAACAGGCGGTCACAGGCAAGAAAAATGATCTCTTGTACCTGATCTAAGCAACAGCCTGACGCCCCTCTGGCTGGGGAAGGAAACACCAGGATAAAGAATCGTTAGAAGAAAAAAAAAAAAAATAGATGCGTCTGAGAGGGAAAGCATCACGCCCCACAAAAAAAAAAAAAAAAAAAAAAAAAGAGTATTTTCGGGTGGCGCGGTTGGACTTCGGAGATTAATTCCGCGCTGAACCGAGGCACTGGTCAGCAGGTGGCACCTAAAATTAGGCTGCGGGAGGAAGGTTTAAAGGGAGCCCGCTGCAATCCACGGACACGGCGCAGCCCCTCACGACCCTCCCGTGCCCGGGGACCAGAGCAGAGCCCCGGGGCGAGAGGGAGCATCGGCCGGGGGCCGCGGAGCCCTCAGCGCCCGGAGCCGGGCGGAGAACAGCCCTCAGGAGCAGCGGAGGGCACGACGGCTCCCGCATCCCCTCCCTCCATCCCCGCTCCCCTCATCACTCACCGCCGCGGTGCGAGATGTGCCGGCAGCGAAAGCGCTGCCGCTTGGGCCGGTGGAGCAGCCCCGGGCACTTGAGGAGGAGCGCGGAGGTGAGGACGTATCCACCCAGCGTGGAGAGCACGTAGAACGCGGCCGACATCCTGCGCCCGGTCGCCGGCCGCCCCGGGCCGTGGCTTCGCGCTCCGTGCCGCTGTCCCAGCCCGCTGCCGGCTCGCGGCGAGGCGGAGCCGCTGCGGGCGCGAGCTCTGAGGGAGCGGAGCCTCTGCGGCGCGCAGCCGCCCCGGCGCCGGGAGGAGCGCAGCGCGCAGGCGCAGCGACCCGCGCCCTTCCCGCCCCTCCCCCCGTGAGGGGCTCCCGGAGCCGCCGCCGCCGCGGACGCTTCGCGAAGGCTGTGGGGGGTAATTGCTAATTAGACGCTTTAATTGCCCACTGCGCTGTTTCGGCTCCCCGCTCGCAGGTGAAGGATGTGTTTCCACAGCCCCGCCCAGTGCCCGCCTCACGGCGGGGATGTCGCTGTCAAAAAAAACACTTGGCAAATGCTGTGGGATAATTATCAGTGACACCCTCTCATTTTCCACCGGGCTGTCCCGGCTCTCTCCTCACAGGTGGAAAGATGTGTTTGCCCCACCCAGCCCCTCAGAGATGTCGTATCCCAATGAAGGGATGTGTGTGTGTCCCCCCCCCCCCCAGCCCGTCAGATATCATAAAACTTGCGTTAGGGTTGGATCTTTAGAGATCATCCAGTCCAGCCCCCAATGTCGTATTCCACACAGGAGAGATACATTTTCCACACCCGACCCCTCAGAGATGTCATATTCCAAAGGTAGGGATGCTTTTTCTTCATCCATCCCCTCAGAAATGTCATATTCTGAATGGGAGGGACGCATTTCCCACATCCAGGCCCTGAGAGATCAAAGAATCACAGAAAGGATCTAGGAAAGGATCTTTAAAAGATCATTTAGTCCATCTTCTAATGTCATATTCCAAATGAAGAGATGTGTTTTCCTCAACCCAAGATGTCATATTCTGAGCAGAAATCAGGTCTCAGCTCCCATCATGCAGTATAATTACTGCACTACAGCAAAATGGCAAATTAAATCTTTTGTGCATGCTAATTAGAAACAAATATTCTAGAAATTAAATTAGGTCTCAGCATACAGCCACTGTCACTAATACACCTTAGCTCAGTTAAAAGATGATTTACTGTGGTTATTTTTTTCGCACCAAGAGTCACTTGATACAGGTGGGCACAATTTCTGGCTTTGCTGTTAATACACATCAGAACTGCAGTACCTTTTTTCTTTCTAAAGACAAAATTATTTCTCCCATCATCACATTAAAAGCATCATTTACATACAAATAGCTTGCTCAGAAAACCAGAAGATTTTGCTCATCATTGCTTCCATATGACAAAGTAAACTCTTGATTTCAGGCAATGCTAATTTTTGAATATTCCTAAATAGGTATGGGGAATAGCACTCCATCAAAACTTCCAGTAATACAGGATCACCACTTTATGAAAAACAGCTTTTATTTTTTACATATGAAAACTTAATAAATGGAAAATTTACATGCCTCAGATTCCTTTTCCTGCTTTGATATCAACTTTATTTTCAATCTGACCACGTTCCAGTGAAATACAGTGGGGGCTTCACACGATCGCAGTGACAACTATTGGCAAACACGAACCAAAATCCATGAACTGGATTGAAGACGGCTTTCTTAAACAAGAACAGATCCACCAAAAACCATTCTTATTGTGTAATTGCTTTCAGTATTCCTCGGAGAACTTTGTAGCTCATTAACTGCTGGCTTTCTTTGGGAGGGAAGCAGGGCCCCCGTTCTGTCACGTAGGCGTAGGGAAACCTCAGCACCCAGAGTCCATCAGAGGGAAGGGTGATTTCCTGCTTCTCGGGGTAAAATATAGGACAGGGTGGTGGGCCTGGTTGAACCTAAAACCAAAAGAAAACATGAGTAGGTAATCAAATATCATTACTACCTTAAAAAGTTAAAAAAATGCAAATTGGGCTTTTTCAAATGTGTATTAAAAAAAGGTGGAGACAACAGTGAAGAATTCTCCAGTTAAAACACCCAACACTGTTTCACCTTCTAAATTTATATTGTAACTAATAATAATTAATATGAGCAATGAGTCACTGCTTTTCTTCATGACATTTAAAATGACAAAGTCATTCTTACAGAGTCATTGTTAGCTTTTGGTTTTTTTTTTAAGACATTATTACAATAGGGAATGCCAATAACTTATCCTTGATAAAATACTTTTTAAACTCGCTTTATACAAAGTATAAATTTGGCATCTTGAAGTTTAAGAAATCCCAATTGCTAATGTAACAGATACTTTTGGCAACTGCCTTGGCTGAAGTTGTTCGAGTTGGAGTGAGTTTCCTGACACCTTTTTCCTGTCAATTAATGTTTCCACAACCACCCCTCCCTCTGCTGCTCCCAGATTCCCTCCTGCACCCCTTACCTGAGGCGTTAAGGTGATCTGCAGAGGAGCATCAGGAACCACCACGAAGAGCCTCATGAACTGGGCGTAGTGGGGCTTGAGGCCACGTCCCTGTGTCGAGGACAGGATGTACAGGGGCATGTCGGAATTGAGAGCTTTGAGGGCAGATTCCTTCGGCCCCCCTCCCATCACCTTCATCACCTTGTCAGGCCCTGAACACATGAACCTCCTTCCACGTGCGTCTTCATATTCAAACCCCACAAAAGCTCGAGCGATGTCGTCCCTCCGCCTGCCTCTCCCCATCACCACCGCGCTTCTTTTCCCAGGAACAGCCTTGTTGGGTGCAGGCCAAGAGTTGGTGTCCAAATCTCCTTCATCTTCAGTTCTCGTCCTGATGACAATGTCCCAAGGCATTAAATAGTTCGTTCCCGGGATAAAGCCCTGTTGATCTAAGCCTGTGTGGAAATTATAAGCTTTAGCAGGTCCCAGCTTAACCAGTGACCAACTGGAGAATTTGGGCAGAAGGCCTTTGGGGCAATTGGAGTGGAGCATCCCGGGGAGGTACTCGACAGTGGACGCCTGGCGATCTACCAGGCTCGGCCTCTTCTCGCTCTTGGAGTCCCCGCTCTGCCCGTGGCCCTCTGCATTGTCCGCTCCACCCTGAGCATCAGCTGGGTAAGTGCCCAGGCTGCCCGTGGACTGGCCCAGGCTCAGGGCTAAGCTCAGGCCTGTGCTCTCTCCCTGAGTCTGAGGTTCTTTCTCTTTGAGTTTCTCGATCTCGCCTTCTGGAGGGGCGGGTGATGACTCGTCCCGAGCAGGCGCTGGGTCAGGTGTGCTTGGCTGAAATATGGGAAAGTTGATGTGCTCCAGTTTTCCACAGCACTTCTCTTCCAGCATCTATGAGAAGGAAAACCTGGTTTAGTATCCACACTGAAATGAGGGAGTTGAGATTCACAACATTCAGCTACAACTAGGATTCAAGAGGTTTGCACCATGTGAGAACCAAAGCAGGGGTGGGAACATGGCCACAGACCTGATTTTTAAAAATTCATAAGAACCAACACATTCAAAGTGTAAACAGGTGCACAAACAGGTGGGGAGACTGGAGCTACCCACCCTGCTGAGTCCATTTCTGCTCCCACAAAGATCTTCCCCAAACAACAGGCTGATAAGGTTAAGAAGAATCTTGTGGTCACTTAGAATACAGACTCAGCAAATGAAACAAAAGGACTGCTTGAAGAACCAACAGACCTAACAGTTACCTGGTAAAAGTCATAATTAGCTGCTTTGATATCAAAGGGGTCCTCCCGAGGAGCTTGTTTCCTTCCACAGTTACAGGCACCAGTGGAACGAGCCCGGCTGTTGTGGTACAGGATTGGAGGATTTCTGTCAGCTTCTGGCTTTTCCCCTAAAAGCAAAATCAATCAAACCTTGAGTAAAGTGCTCACCATTCAAGACTTTCTTTATTCCCTTTATCCATTGCTCCCTCCTTGCAATACACATACACAAAATTATTTGCCACCAGTTTGTTGTCAAGCAACTCTTCCCTTTCCCACCTTTAATAATACAAAGGTCCACTGGAGGTTATACCACTAAACCAAATCTTATTTGTTTTACAACCTCTTCCTTAAAGGCTCAAAGTTCTTCTGTCTGCAATAAACGTGCAGAAGTCAGTTTTGACTCCTTCATCAACCAAGTTATTTAGAACAAAGGGGAATGCTTATGTTTTTTAGAGAATTTTCTTACACACCTCTTATTGGGACTCCAGTGTAATGCTTCTAATTAGCAAGATGGAATCAGTTATCATTAAAATCAGAGTGATTACTAAAATCAGAGTTACTGCTAACAGTGGACTGGCTCCTAAACATTACTCAGCATAAAGGGAACGTGCACAGCAGCTCTGCTATGATCCCACTGACATAGATGATCACAGAATCATTTGGGCTGGAAAAAAACCTCTGAGATTGAGTCCGACTTTTGCATGGTCACCACCTTGTCAATTAGAAAGGGGCATCTAGTGCCATATTCAATGCTTGAACGTGACATTTTAAAGCTACAAACTTTCACCTTCTACAATATTTCAGAGCCAGCGCTTACAGCCTAAGATTTTTTAAAGCAGATACAAAATTAACCCATGAAATCCAACCCCAAGTGAGCATCTTTACCTGCTTTGGGGAGCAGATGGAACTTGTGCACGCAGTGCTGGTCAGTCAGGCTGCGTTCCTCGCAGAGCTGGTGCCCGTTGCTCCAGAACTTGTAGCAGTCCTCGTTGAGCTGCATGGCGTATTTGTGGAAGGCTGGGCCCCGGGCATGCTGGCTGTACACACGCAGGGCCTGAGCCAGCTGGTTCTTGTGCACTGTCATGGTGTAATTGTGGGGCAGGTTGGACTGGTAGGCACTGTGGGCCATGGGCAGAGCCTTCTGGCAACGGTTTTCGGAGAATTTGGTGTCTATGTCTAAGTAGCTTTCCAAAACTTTGATGCTACTCATGATTTTTGAGCTCAGCTCGCCACAGGTCGGGTCATCGTCTTTGCCTTCGATGGTCACTTCATACAGTTTTAGAGCTGCAGCCACCCACTTCTGGTAGGTGGGGAGCTCGAAGTGAGAGGGCTGCGGGTTCCTCCCCACGCTGTCTTCGAAGCCCTTCTTGCTGAGCACCAGCTCCACGTGCTGCCACAAGAATTCCTTGAGGGTGCAGTCCACGAGCTGCCCAGAGGAGCTGGAGCTGCTGCTCTCTGCGTGGAAGGAGAGCTGCTGCCGGCCGTGCCTCATCATCTGGTACCTCCTGGGTCCTGACAGGGTGGGAGCCAGCAGCGAGTCCGTCTCTCTCATGGTGCAGTTGCTCCTGAGCTGATCGAGAAGCATGGCCACGGGATCATCTCCCTCCTGGGGCCCACCGGCCACGATGTACACGAAAGCTTGGTTGGCAGGCACGGTGAACAGGCAGTTGATGCTCTGGTTGGTCAGCACCCTGCTCTTGCGGAAGATGCGGTAGATCTGATCCTCCAGAGCGTGCTGCAGCCTCCTCTTGGGGGAATGCTTCTTGGGGGGTGGCTTTTCCAGGTGTCCACAGGGGTCCTGGCCCCTGCTCGGGAGCGGATCCACCTTCAGAGCCCCGTTGAGCTGGAAGAGGAAGAGAAGGCGTGGAGGGCATGGCCTGCAGTTGAGCTTCCACTCCTTGCCGACCGGGCAGTCCTTGATGGCAGCCTTCAGCGAGGGCAGCACCTTCTGCCGCAGCCCGTCCAGCGCCCTGAACACGCGGTCGTACGTGATGTCGAAGGAGCAGGTGGGATGCACCAGCAGCAAGATGTGGCAGACGGAGAAGAGATAGAGGAGGCTCAGGCAGTGCAGCTTCTCCTGATGCTTCCAGAACTCGTGCGCCTCGGCGTGGGGCAGCGGGGCCGGGCCGCCGGAGGGGTGGCCGGGCCCGGCCTCCCTGTTCTCTGCCGCCGCCAGGTCCCCGCAGGCGCGCAGCAGCTGCGGCGTGTCGCAGATGGAGGTGAGCACCAGGTACAGCACGCGGCTCTCCTGGCTGTAGTACGCCTGCAGATGATTATAGTCCTTTGTGGCCGGGTCACACTCCTGCCCCGCGGCGCCGTCCGCCAGCTCGGGATCCTCCTCCGGGAACAGCGGGAACACCTGCCGGTCGCACACGGTGCTCACCAGGGCCTCCTTCTCGGAGCAGAGCTGCAGCGCGGTTTTGCCGAAGATGCCCACCACGCACACCTCCTCCTCGCCGCCCGCCGCGCCGCCCGCCTCGGCGCCAGCAGCAGCTCCGCAGGCTCATGGGCCCCAGGCCGTAGCCATGGCCCGGCGGCCCGGGCCCGGCCCCGGCAGCGGCAATGGCCCGTCCCCACGCGCTCCCGGCCCCGATCCCGCCCGGAAGCGGCGGAGCCCCGGCCCCGGCCCCGCGCATGAGCGGCTCCGCCCCGGAGGGCGCGGATACGGGCAGAGCGACCGGGCGCTGCGGGGATAGATGTGACAGCGGGGACACCATCGTGGGTAACTCTGGTCCCCACCGCTCCCGCGGACCGTGCCGGGATGCCGGGTCACGGCTGTGCCACCGGGACTCGCGATCTGCCCTTGTCCTGGTCCATGTCCTGAGCTGAGCCGCGGAACAGGCACACCCTCTGCCCACCCCGGGAACTGGACGAGGGAGGAGGCTTTGATTTGAGCAGTGCAGCGTTTTAATAGTGATGAGACACCAGCCAGCAGTGATACACAGTGCAATAGCCTCAGACATTTGTAGCCACAGACTACAACCGTTGACTGAACGTTGCAGCTGTCTAGAAGATATTCCCTGTAATGCAGTCTAAGAACATCTGTCTGATAGCAGTTTAGAATCTCTGCTTGCTGTGAGGCAAATCAAAGCAATAAATACACTTGGCAATGGAGTTTCCAGTTTAAAAAGCAACAAATAGTTTGAAATGGAATTTCTGGCTGATCTGTTGTGCTTTTTGTTGGGTGGTTGGGTTTTTCCCCACCTTTTGGTCAGAGAATTGACCTATTATGAACAATTATAATGTGAGTTCTTGTGTATGTGTGTGTCAGAACTTGGTGAACTTTAACCTTAGCCAACTCTTTAAGCACTATTAAACTCTTTTAATAGTGATGAGACACCAGCCAGCAGTGATACACAGTGCAGTGGCCTCAGACATTTGTAGCCACAGACTCCAACCGTTGGTTGAACCTTGCAGCTTTCCACTTTAATAACATTAGTGCATTAAACTGTTGCTTTTCTTGAAACTGTACAAATACCATCAAGATACTTTTTGTTATTAAAAAAAAGATATAAAAAGAAATAAAAATACTGAATTTCAGCAAACACATACATATTTGTATGACAAGCAGCACCAGAGCTGGGAACATAATAGTCCCTCCTTCAGCAGCACCCAGGTGTCAAAAGACTTGGAAATTTCCTATTTTTTTTTCCGTTAATCTGCTTTACAGGGTTTCATAATGCCCCATTCTCCTGTGCACTAGATTTACTTACAAATACATGTGCCTGAGTGTGATAAAAATGGGAGTCAAGTGGCTTCCTGACCACAAATGGAAAACATGTTGTTCCATAAACCTACTTTCCTTTTTACTTTTCTTCAAAGCTGTTTGCAGCACTCAACCGTGCAGGTGAGGGGCTCTTCGGGTGAGCCATCTGTCAAAAGAAGGAAAGGGTCAGAACTTGGATATCTGAACGGATCATCACTGAGATGAAACAGTGCAATTCTTAGCAGACACCATAAAACAGACACAGCAAATCATTCAAATAAAAGATATTATTAACCCTCAGATTTTGTTCTTCTGCAAATCAGAACTATGAATTTCAAAGTTGTACAGAGGCACCTGATTGGCCACGAAAAACTCAATTTTTCCTCTTGGTATTATCAAATAACCTGCCATGGCATGGGCATTCTGCAGTCCTTAAATCAGTAGGAAATTCTGTGGATTTTAAAGATACCTCATGATTCCAAAAAGACAGTGACTTACCTGAAATTTGCGCCGTAGTGCCTGCGTCATTATTGGTGTCAGCCCAGAGCCACATTCAGTGTTTTCTTTACTATTTAGAGGAGTGCCACCAGGACTTCTGAAAGGGGAATTATGATTAGTTTAATTGATTCTTTATTTTTTCTAGATTAAAAAATTGGAATTCAAGAGAATAGAAAGCAACAGACCTTTGTATGTCGACTTTCTTCAGATGTTTCCGAAGGTCAATCTGATTTTTAGGGGAGGTACTAAAAAAAGAAATTAAATTGGTGCAATGAAATACTTCCCACTCAGTAAACAATGTTAATCACGGTTTAAAACAGAAAAATCTAATATCAAAATAAGAAAGAAAGCATCTTACATTAAAGTTTTTGTAGTATGAGGTGATGGCTTGGATTTAGGTCTCAGACTAACACTCTGTAGATCTGTGACTGTAATCAATGCCCTGCGTGGCTTCGTTGGTGATTGTTCCTAAAGCAAGGAAAGAAATGTTACCACAGATAAAACTGCATAAGGTCTCACTAACCTGAAATCTATTTAATATTTATACTCTGAAAGATTTTTGTGGTTTATGGCTTTTACACTTTTATGAATTATTAAGATTTGAACGTGCCTTGGATAAAAATAGATTTATTTAAGAAAAAAAAAAAAATCAAGAAAATCAAAAAATCTAAACACTTCTGCAAAAAAAATTCCAGCTAGGCAAAAAAAAGTCCAAGCTCTATTAATAACACACAAAGCTTCATGAAAGCTCCATGCTCTTATTGGAAAATTAGAACTGGTCTGGATGCCAGGTGAGATTGGAGTTTGTCACTTTATTTCTTCCCTTCCAAAATCCAGGTGCAGAATTAAAATGGTTACTTGAAACTGATCACTGTGTGTTTGGATGAGAATCAATTCATTGGGAAAAATGCAGGAAATACAGCAGTTCCAGGGTAGATTGCCCCTTGATACACCACCACCTATTTATCCTCCAGTTTACCTTGTCCATTCTCAGGTTGCTGTTTGTCTTCTTCAGTTTAACATTCAGGAGGTCTTTGAGGGTGATGTGCATGGGCCCATCCTTTTTCACTGCTGGTGCCTGAAAGCAAAGGTGTTTGGAAGGGAAATTAGAAAGAGAAATTAGGATGGGAAGGTGACTGAGCACTCAGAGAGAGGCTCATTCCTGAGGAATCCAGGTCCAAAAAGAACTCAGGCATGAAATAAAAAATAGATGAACTTGATTCCCTACCTGCAGTGGTTTAGAGGCAGTGCCCCGTGGGAGCAGGAGGGGTGCTGGAGGCAGTTTTGGTGGAGGCAGCGGTGGAGGAGGAGGAGGAGGAGGAGGAGGAGGAAGAGGAGGAGGAGGGGGGATGGACACAGGCACGGATGCTGATGGTGGAAGGTCCATCTGTGTCTCCACAGGAGCACCCAGGACTGGCTTATGACACCTTTGGCAAAGAGAACTTTCTGGAGATAAAGCTGCAGCCCCGTTCATCTAAAACAGACATAAATAAATAAAGAGAACATTAAATCCACTGGCAAAAGTAGATGGGATTTTAGACAACAAATGTTCAACAAAGGTTGAGGTATAAAGGTCTAAAAAGCCTTGAGGTAGCAGCAGTTTAGCAACTCTGAATGCACAGAAAACCCCTGAGGAGCTGTTCAGATTTCAGAGCATCTGTACTGACCACAGTTCCTTACATCCTCACCCAGGCAAACATCACCCTGCCCCAGCTGGGCTGAGACTGACCTGGAGCGCTCCTTGTAGCTTGGAAAATTCACTTTCCAACTTCTCCAGCTTCTCCCTGAATGTATTTAATTCCCTTAAGTAGACTTGTGATGGAAATACGGTGTCTTTAACCACATTAAAGCTCTAAGCACAAAAAGAAAGCAGATTAAATGTATTTGAATATTGACTTCCTTCAGATGTCTCCAAAGATCAATCTGATTTTTAGGAGGGGTACTGACAGAACAGAAGAAATTGGTACAATAAAATATTTCCCACTCACTAAACAGTGTTAATCCCTATTTAAAGCAGAAAAATCTAATGTCAAAGAAAGGATGTACCTGTGCAAACCTGTTCTGGCACCACCAGTACAGAAATGATGCTGCTGTTGTCAAAGGTTTGACCACATTTTTAACACTGGGCAAGGTGAAAGACCAGAGCGAGCACCTTGGGGCTGGTGATGTGTTCAGAGGGAGATGAGCTGGTGACCTGCAGCAGAACATTTCAGAATGAGGCCAGAATTATATCTATCATTTCAGCCTTTGAAAAAGTTTAGTGTGATCCATCAACTGGAAATTACAAGTGGGTACCAGTGGTAACAACAGAGTAAATGTGATCACAGAAACCTGGAAAGGCCAAAATACGTTTCAATAAAGGAGAGGGGGGAAACCCTATTTGAAATACTTTTTTATTCAGAATGCTTTTCATGGTTATCAATCATAGAAACATTAAAGTTGGAAAAGACCTCCACCATGCCCAACCTTCAACTGGATAACACCAAACCATGTCATGAAGTGCTACATCTACTTGGCATAAATATTTCCCTCTTTTCCATGAGCCATTAGCAAATCCAGGGATGGAGTGGGAAGGCAAAGTTCAAGCTGAGTCTCTTACCATGGAGAAGGACAAACTGAGCCCTGGGGGGTTGCAGCATTTCTCTTTTTTTCCAGTTGAAGTTTTGCTCTGGCTCTTCGTTTTCGCTTGCATTTCTTATACCTTGCCATTACTGGTAAAAAAGACACATACGAAAAGAATATATGGAGAGAAACTAAATTATACATTGGGGCAGAGCTGCCAACTAAAGAATAATATGGGCTGCACCTGCAAAATCCAGGTTATTTGCAGTCACCGTGGTAGAATTGTCACATACCACTGATAGAAAATATATCCTTAATTTTGTATGGTCTGTGGGGACGTGTTTGTGCACGAGCAGTGAATGCAGAAAGCACCGTTTTATACATGCCTTTTAATCCCCTTTTCTATTTATATCATAGATAAATAGCACTAATAAATAGCTATTATAAATGTAACATAGACATTAATGAATTAAATATATACACATAATAAATATATTAGAAATAATAGTATGAACACCTATACATAAATAAGAAATTAGAAACATTATAAATTACACAGAAACATTGTAACTATTAATATAGAAACATAATAAATATAAACGAATGTTTAGTTTTTCTTTAGCCTGACGTGAGAAGTACTAAACTTGGGGAAAACGACGCTTGGAAGAACGGTGACAAAAGACACGAAGAAGCCACGGAACGATGCCGAGGACGGCTCGAGCTGCCCGGTGACCGGTGACACCCCAGCCCCGCTCACCCGGGACCCCGAACCAAGAGTGGGGATCCTCTCCCACACACACACACACACACCTGCACACACCTGTGGGGTGTTCCCAGTGCCGGGGGTGTCCCCGGGAGTGTCCCGGGGGTGTCCCGGGGGTGTCCGGATCCCCGGTAGCGCTCAGCGCCCGCCGCCGCCGCCGATTCAAACCGCTCCCCGCGCCGCTCCCAGCCAATGGCAGCGCCGCTCTCTGCCGACCCGCCCACGCGGCGCGTGTAAGCCGCGCGCTGATTGGCTGCGGCGCCGAGGCGCGCCCGCGTTCCACGGGAGAGGGGCCGGCGCTGCCCGCCCCGTCCCGGGCGCGCTCAGGCGAGCGGCGCCGCCATTGGACGAGCGGCTTCGGTCCCGCCAATCGGCTGCGGGGGCAGCCCTCGGCTGGGAAAGGCGGTGGGTGAACGGGACGAGGAACGGTCCCGCCGGGGCTACGGCGCAACCGGGAGGCGGCCAGAGGGACGGAGCGGCGCCCCGCCCCTCAGGGCCGCAGCGGACGGGCTCGAGCCGCTTCCCGCCAGCGCCGCGCGCCCCGCCCCGGCAATCACCGCCGAGCCCACTCCGGGCCAATGGGTCGGCCGTACCTCGGAGCGGTTTACATCTCTCCTGGCCAATGGCGAGAGCGCCCGCAGCCGCCAGCCAATGGGAGGCGCGCGGCGAGTGACAGCTGGCCAATGGGCGCCGCCGACTCTCCCGTGCCGCGGCGCGGGGGGTGGGATCTCCCCGCCGCCGCCTGAGGAATGTCAACTATTCAACATGGAGACGGCGGTTACCAGGCTCGAGACCCTGGTGAGGGGGGCGGCGGCCGCGCTGAGGGCGCCGCGCCGCGGGCCGGCGGCGGCGGCGCCTCGGAGGGCGCGGGCCGCCGCGGAGGGAGGGAGGGAGGAAGGGAGGGAGAGCGGGGGGCGGGCGCGGCGCGACGAAGGCGGCCGCTCAGCCGCGCCCGCGTTCCCATCCGGGCCCTGAGCGCGGCCCGCGCCGCCCTCGACGAGGCGCCCGCGGCCGCGTCGGTCAGGCGGTTCGGCCGGGCCGGTCCATTCCGCCGCCCCCCCGAGGGCGGGGCTTCGCCGCTCCATCACCCCTCGGCGCGGGGCAGGGCGCGGCCATTTCCGCGCACTGGGGGGGGCGGTGGGGTGGCGCGCTCATCGCCGCGCCTGCGGGGGACGCGGCCGGGCCGGCGGTCCATGTCCCGCGGCGGGAGGGGGGGCGCGGGGCAGAGTGGAGCGCCCGGACTGGTCCATTTTCTCCCAGCGGGGGGCGAGGGTGGAGCGCTCACCTGGGCTGGACCATTGTCGCTGCGGGGGAGAGGCGGGCTGGGATATCCATTGGCGCGGGCGGGCGGGGAGCGGGGCGATGCCCCCTCGGCCCTCCCTTCCTGAGCCCAAATTCCCGTAGTTTTCCAGCCTTTCGCTCCTTTCCAGTGCTCTGAGGCAGCCCCCGAAGCACGGCGGGACTGTGCCTTATATGATAGTCGCCTCTCTGCCTGCCCCACTCCTGGAAAAGTGAAAAAAAGGCAAAAATTAACCTCCAAAAAAAGAGCTGTGCTGTGTTTCTTCAAATTGAAGAGGCATTGGAAAGCTGTGTCCAACCAGCCAAGTTCCTTGTGCCATCTCTCAAACCTTCATCTTGCTCCTGTATAATCTTTTTTACATTTTTGCCCATAGTGTTAATTCTAATCTCCCTATATATTGGCTTTGTTTTTTTTTTTTTGGGTTTCTTAAGGCTAGTTTAATTTAGAAATACATTTAGAGATACTTGGGCTAGATGTTCTATTTATTTGTTGTAATGGTTTATTTCTGTGTCTTATTGAAAGCAATACTTTCAAGTGATTCTTATTTTAGGACATGTAAAAAGAGAGGTGGTTTTGCCCCCTTTAGCAGGGGCTTTTATTCTGGAATTCAGAAAAATCTCACATCTCACAGCTTTGTGTCTCTTGCTTTTTCCTTCTGCTTTGTTGTTTCCTCGTCCTGGATTTCCTGTGAAGTCAGCTCTCTCCACAGAAGTGTGATAAAATGACACTTCTTATTTCCCCGGAGGTTTTGACATGAATTTCATGGAAAGCTTCCTTTTAGTCTCATGGAAGCAGGGATAAAGTAATTAGTGGGAGCTTAAGGGGAACAATGGGTATGAAAATACCAGGTAATCAATGCTTATTTGTGACGGGAGCGCTGTAACATCTGCAGTGTTAGATTAATTACGGAAAAGATCATAAATCTAAGTTTTAATTAACAATAGGTCAAGTCCAGGCTGGACGGGGCTTGGAGCAAACTGGGATAGTGGAAGTTGTCCCTGCCCGTGGCAGGGGTGGAAAGGGATGAACCCAAACCAAACCATTCCATGATTCCATGAACACTGGGTGTATTTCAGGACTGGGCTGCACAAATTCCTTGGAGTCAGCTGGGATTTGGGAATCTCTTTAGCAGCTTCAAGAGGCACAGTCAGACCTGTAATGAACACACAGGGCATCCTTGTGCACAATCATTTCATTCACTTTTAACGCCCAGTCTGTATTGAGGGAAAACTTTGTGGACATTTATTTGATAAAATCGGATAACAAATGGAGAAACTGTAAGATGAGCTGCAAGTGCTTCATTCAGAGCAATTCAGTTCCTTTCTGTCACTGGTTTTGGTACACTGGACCTCCTCTGGCCCTGAGTGGTGTCTGTCCAGTGCCCTTTTTATGTTGTACTACTGGTGATGATGCACAAAAAGCAGTGCAATGTTAAAAGGGCATTGGCCAGCAATACAATCTACGTTATTTTTTTATTCTTCTTTTGTCCAAAATCACTTAGACCAGAAGGCGATTTGCAAAGCAGCTGTAAAATGAGATTACTACTAATTTGATTTTTATTACTCATTGTCTTCTACCTATTTGCCAAGGAGAAACACTGACTGGTCATTTCATGACAAATGCCATCATCTCTGTGTCTTTCTTTAGAAATGGTGCAGGTGACTCAGCTCTGTGTACATCAGCAAACATCCCTCTCTTTCCACTCCATTCCCAGTTTTCTTTGTGTTTTTTTTAAGGATCTCAGTGCCTTTAAACCCTGAGAGTTCTCAAACTTTCAGCATGATTTTATTGTTATGTTTAAAAACCCCACCTTTGTTGAGATTTATGGAATACACCCCCCTGTGATGGTGCTCTCACACCCCAGTGGTAAAGGACATCCCCAGAGTTGGGAAAAGAGTGTTTAAGTGCAAATTGATTTAATTCAGCACCTGCAGATTATAAAGAGCAAACTCTGCTGTCCAGAAGATATTCCCTGTAATGCAGTGTAAGAACATTTGTCTGATAGCAGATTAGAATCTCTGCTTGCTGTGAGGCAAATCAAAGCAATAAATACACTTGGCAATGCAGTTTCCAGTTTAAAAAGCAACAAATAGTTTGAAATGGAATTTCTGGCTGATCTGTTGGGTGGTTGGGTTTTTCCCCACCTTTTGGTCAGTGAAATTACCAATTATAGACCATAATAATGTGAGTTCTTGTGTATGTTGTGTCAGGACTTGGTGAGCTTTAACCTTATCCAACTCTTCACGATCCACAGAAACCTCTGGCTGTGTTGTTGTGTTTTTTCCCCTTTTTTTGGTGAGTGTATGATTGATTCTTGCCCAGAATTGTTGCTGCTAACGAGTGCTCTGACTTTATTGCACTACTGTACTATACAGAGAGCAGTGCAATAGTATTGTCAAAGCATCTGAGAGCAGAGCCCTCAGCACTGGCCTCACTCTTGCCTCAATTTCTAACACTTTTCTTCCAAGCCTGTGAGTAAATTACAAATTTACACTTCAAACCCTGCATTTTCTACGTGGTTGTTGTAAAATAATCATCCTGCAAATGCTTCTGACCTAGAACATTTAAAGGGAGGTTTTTGCAGATGGATGTTTCCTGAAATGCAGCGAGAAATAAATATTTATGAAATGGAAGCAGTCCTGCTGAACTGTGTTAATCTTGTCACAAATCTGAAAATTCCAGCCACATTTGGCTTCACATGCTGTTTTTAATGTCCTGACTCATAGTATGGGGTTAGTTAGCTCCTTATGGAAGTCTCAAATTATCAGTATTGAATATTTAATGGGTAATTTTGAAAGCAGCCCATATTCATTGTCTGCTTTCCCAAAAACTGATCAAATGGAGGAGCTGGAGGAAAGGAAATTTTTGGGGTGCCTGCCTGTGAAAATGAAAACCTACAAATGTTTGTTAGTGGAAGAGGAGAGAAGCCATTGAGCAGTTAAGGAAGAAATCCCTCCTGAACTCTTTAAAAATGTACTGAAAAGTATGTTATTCTTGGATTTTGTCCTGGCTGGTTTCTGGGGCAGGTGTGGGAAGGAGTTTTGTTGGGCAGATGGTGAATTATGGCAGCACTGGTTGAAAGCTTTCCCGTTGATTTATAGATGCTCAAGCTCTTCACTAGATTTATTTTCCTTTTCTTAAGCTATTATTTGAAAATGTACTGGAGGTGTGTGAAACATCATCCATCTTCAGTCCCTCAGAAAGAGGCTTTTATTGGAGAGTATTCTGGATCAAACCCTTTTCCTTCAGGCTGAATTTCCAGATCCTCAAAGGCATTAATGGCCATTCTTTAAGGTGCATCCCAAGGCTGATGTTTAAAACATAAATATCCCTTTGGAATCCCAGACTGTGGATATTTGTCACTTCAGGTGCCATTAGAACACTGCTGTAACAAATACAGCCTTACTTTGATCCTTAAGAAAAAAATTGGGATGGTCACTTTGGGGTTAATCTCAATAGAAACAGTGAAAACCAAGGAAAGGAAGTCACAACCATTTTTAACTTGCTCTCATCATTGTCTCTTCTGTGACTGTAAAATCACTGAATTATTATGTCTAAGAATTAATGAGTTGCTTGGGAGCTGGGGAAACTGCCTTTCTTGAAAGTGGAAGTCTTTAATAGATATTAAAATTGCAGACTAAAATTAATTAAGTAATAATGCTATCAGCAGACTGTTTTACAAGGCAATTAGACAATTCTCTGGTGGCTTATTTATCCCAAGGAAAGAAAAGTGATGTCATCAATTTTATGAGCTGTTAGTCAGTTCTGCTTTATTGGAGAATAATAAAATGTATTGTGAGTATTAAAACCATCTGAAAGAACACATCCCTAATATGATTATTAATAAAAGCTCTGATGGTTCTCCTGGATCCTGAATTTACTTATAAATATACATATTTACTCCTCTGTGTAAATAACTGAATGTTGTGGTTTTGCTAAGAGAACTCTTTAATATTTGAAAAAAATAAATTTGAAAACTTTAATGGTCCCTGAGCCTTTCAAAGGAAGGCAGCTGCCTCCTGCTTTCCTGAAACACAGGAAAGGCAAATGGTTGGGGTTTGTCTGCAGTGTTTGGTTTTTAATATGCTGTGCCTAACCTTAAATATTTCAGTTCCAGAAAGCAGAATCTGATCTGGATTATATTCAGCACAGAGTGGAGTTTGAAATATTGAAAATGCTTCCTGATAATACAGCAGCAGAGGTAGTATTTTCAGATTTAATTCCATTTTATTGCATGAAGTTGGTAATAAATGGGTATTTTTCTTTAAACTTGAAATACATGTGGATGTTCTTTCATCTATTGTCTGGCTTGTGTTACTATTATTATTACTATTATTATTACTATTATTATTATTAAGTACTTCCTGCATCATCTATCAGGATAAGTGGCCTAATATGAGTTCAAAACAAACTCCCTTGGTTTCCTGTTATAGTGAAATTCTCTCCATGTTCTGCTCTGAAAAATTAGTGGTGTCAACACCTAAATTCAAGTTATAGATTCCAGTCTGAGCTAAAACTCAGCCTTACTCTGAGATCCAAGATAAACTTGCCAACAAGCAATGACTTAATTCAGATTTTGGGGAGAGATGAGAGGAAAACAAGAAATTATATCGTGTAAAGGATTTTATAAATCTTTTCTCCTCTACATTTTCATTGTAAAGGGTCAGTTCATGCTATGTTTTGGTATCTTGAACACCTGCATTTTTAATTGATATGCAGCCACTTATTTTACCATCTTAAATATTTTAAATGTGCTTTTACTTACACAGGAGAATCCAGTTGCTCTCCTGAAAGAGCTCCCGGTGCTGAAATCCCGTTACAAATCCCTGTGTGTGCAGATGGAAGAAATTTCCATGGAACAGAAGGAATCCATGAAGAGCATCCGTGCTGCCCTGGAGAAAACAATGAAGATCGTTCAGGCATTACAGCAGCAAACTGAGCTGGAGGTGGTATTTTCATTTTCATCACTTTTGTTTTCACTGCTGGGAATGAATGTGAACTTTGTAACCTTTGTGTAAATCCACTGGAAACTGTTGCTAGAAGTTGAGGAGATCCTTTCCCAGAAGGAATGCTTGCAGGATTGGAGCTCTTTGTGTAAATCCCAATCCCCAGCAGTTAAAACCAGTGGTGTTGAGGTTTAGAGCTGGAGTAATACCTGAGGAGGGTGAATTTGTGACACAGTTTGGGTAACTCTGTACGAATCAACACCTCTGTGTGCTGCTGTGTCCCAGGGCCATGCTGACAGTTTTTAGAAGTAGACACCTTAAGGAAAATAGAAATTAGTTTTAAAAGGCTAAAAAGCTTTTAAATGACAAATATATTTTCACTGTCTGAAGAGAGAAAGTTAAAAACCATTGTAACAAAAAGGCCCTGGGATTGCTGTTACTCCAAAGTCCTGCATTTTTCCTAAGACAATGTTTAAATTGTTAAAAAACCTAATGTTGTTAAACAACATTTTCTTAAGTGGTCTTCAGACACTGCTTCATTATTGAAGAGGTTGTGAAAGCATTAATTTTGTCCCTTTACAAATAAGGTGATTATGATCAATGTTCTAATGACAGTGCCTGGAGATTGGTTTAATCTGTCAAAACTCTAGACAAGTTACTGGTGTCCTTTTATAGACAAAATGGGCTGTATCAGCATTTAAGAGAGTAGTTGTATGTCACAGAAAGGAAAATAAATCTCACTGTGTTTCAAGGATATTCTGCCAAGAATAATTTTGTACTTGACATTTTCTTAAAGTGGAAGACTTTTCTTGAATTATGTGTAGAGCTTTAGATAAAGATTTTCTTGTACTTTTTATATTTCCTACACCAAAGATGGGTTAAACTGTTGCGGAGAAATGTAACTCTTTTAAATGAAATACCTTTTTTTAATTGAAAAATGTATCTTACTTGATTAATTTATAGTATTGATGCTAGAGGAAGATTATGGTTGATTTTTCAGAAATACTTTGCTTGTACATTTGCTTTCAGTGGAAGGAAATTAGGATCTACTGTCAGTTTCTGTGAGCGAAGGGCTGCACAAACATTGAGTCCTTCTGTAAATATCATCACCTCAGGAACTGAAGTATCAGACTTCTCTGTGTTTGCTTTTTTTTTTTTTTTTTTTCAGAGCTTACCTCTGTCAGCAGAAGAACAGACTGCAGCTCAGCAGTTAAACTTCCAAACTGGGAAAGAAGTGGAATTGCCAGTGGAAGAGGTAATTAGGGCACGGAATGTCAATATTCCAGAAACCTTTAATCCTTAGTGCAGCTCAGCTGAATGCAGAAGGAGCTGCTTTTGTGATTTAATACCTCTCAAATGAATGATTTTTTTCAGAAATGGGATTAAGTTTCTTAACGAACCTTCTCATTTTTGTTTTGTACAAATTAAGCTTTTTTAATTGTTCCAATTCGATTATCCACAAAGGAAAAATTAGCTTTGATGGGAGACTTTGTTCCTGTTAGTTTTTAATTGGGATATGTTTATGTTTCTTGTCAGAGATGCAGTTGGTTGCTCTTGTTGATCTTGTTGATAAGAAGCATTTGGTGGGAGTGAGGATTGTCATTGATTCAAACCAATGTATCTCCAAGTAGAGAGAAATTTAATTTCCTGTAAAATATTAAATAAATTTTGGGATATGAGTAACAATCTGTTCTAACTGCAATGCAGTAGAACTTAGAGCTAAATTAATATTTGTTAAAAAGTCAGATATTCTCCTGTAGCTCAATATGTGATTATCCAATGTAATTATCTGCAAATATTTGGACTGGGTCTCATATTAAAAATATTAAAGAAGGTTAATAGAGGGTGTTTATCTGATTGACCTTATATTTTTCTACTTTTTCTCTCTGCCCACTGTCACAGGATATGTCATTTTCTGTCCCTTTATTACCATGGTTGGTTTGCATGAAACCTGTCCAGCTCCTGCAGCTTCACTCACTCTTTGTTTGCAGATATCTGCTCCTCTCTTGATAAATGTTCTCAATTTATGTCCATTATTAATTCTAAATAATGTGCAGTGTTTTCACATCCATACTGGAAAGCTGGAGAGGCTCATCTGACTTGCATATAAATCTTTCTGAATCCATTTTAAACTGAATTTATTTTAAAATGGGTTTAATCTCTTAAGATTTTGCTGCTGACTTCAGTGGCTGCAAGATCCAATGGTAAAATGTAATTAATGTAAATTTCATGCAGAAATGAAAATATAAAAAAAATTATTTCTGGGCAAAATACTAACAAACAGTGACATTATCCCCTGATTATTTTTAGCCATCCTGTTCAGGATCTACAGTCCCTGGCTCAGCTGAAGGTAAATGCTGAAAAAATAAACTTCCCACTGTTTTCTTCTCAAAGAGCCTGTGATAGGCAGTAAATTCACTGTTTTCACTCTCAAGCACCAGTATCTACTGCTTTTATATGAGGAATTTAGACTTTACCATAAGGACCTGAGCCCTTAGTTACATTCCAGGAATAGTTACCATGTTTCTGGGAATTTTTTTTCTTGCTTTTAAAGGGATTGAAGTGCAAAACTTCTGTGTTTATGCTCTGGAAGAAATGGTGCACTGACCTAACCATAGAAATAACTCTTTTAAAATCCATTATTCCCTGCTCATAGATAGGAATTTTCCTTGTGTGTTTTGGTTTTCTTAGAAAAGCAAAATCCAAATTAGCTAGTCATTTATTGACAGACAAAATTTGTCAGTCCTCATCAGATCTCAAATTATATTATTTTTTTATTGAGTCTCCAGATACAGTTTCTTCTCTCTCTTGCTGGAAAATCCGCCGTTAGTCCCACTTAGTGAGATTATTAAACACTGATAGAAGTACTTTCCATCTTTGATCCAAGTTCTGAAGAAATAAATACTTTCCATTTCCAGTTTTTTAAACAAATATCTTCTATTTCCAAACTTTTAGAACCTCAATTCAGGCCACTGACTGAGGAAACATTTATGAGCGTGCCAAGGAGCATCAGAAGCACTGTCAAATTAGCTGACTTGAACTTTTTGTACAAGGGGTTATTTAACCACTTCATTGTAGAGAAGAACAGGTAAGACTTAAAGCCATTCATTAAAATGAATTTTATAAAAACTGTGAAGAAATTCAGCCTTTTCAAGTTGAACAAAACCAGCCAGTTAAGCATTCACTGCCATATTTTAACTTCAAAAAGCCCTGACACCAAACCACAGCACCCAAAATCTGCCCTCCCCTCACCAACCTCTCCTGACCCCTCTCTGGGTTGAGTACCAGTCATTTCTTCCAGGCTGATGGTACAAATAAGGATGTTTTTAATTTAGGAATTCTGTCTGTTTAACCCTAAGATTTGCATATGACTGCTGTGATTTGGAGTAGCATAAAGAAGTTGATGGCAATCTGAATAAACTTGAGATTTACAGAACGCTGAGAAAAATAATTGATTAAACAGCATATATTTTTTAGTCTTTTTCTTCCAAACCTGATGTTTGATCCCTGTTTTACATTTAAAATTGTTTCTGTCTTACAGAGAAGCATTGAGTGTTTCACAGATGAACAAGATGAATATGAAAGCCACTGACTCAAGAATTCAAATCCTGAAAGAGCTGGGGATTGTGGAACTCGACAAACAAGGAAATGTTAAATTAGCTGAATGAATGAAAGCTCATCTGACACAGAAACATCTCGGTCACAGCTCCTGGGTTGGTAAAGAACAAGGATTTCTCTGGAAGAAGAGTTCCAAGTCCACTGCTGGGAAGTTGTTAATGTTTCTGTGCACAAATTTTGTTGATAATACTTGAAGTCAGAGAGTTCAAAAAGATTGAGGTTGGCATTTACCTTGGCCGTTTAAAGGATTATGGTCGATGCATTTTTGAGGAATGTTGTGGGCCATGTGACATTTCCGTTTCCTTGCTGCATTCCTGAGGGGGTTTTAAAGGCAAATACTCCAAGCTTCTTAATTGTACTTGCATTCCTGAATAAAGATTTATTCTTTGTTTATATGACTCCTGACCCTGCACCCTGACCAACTGCTTAATTTTCCTTTGATGTGGACTCACTTGGGTTTTTTTCAGTCCAGCCAGGGTCAGAAGGGATTTCTATCCAGTCCAAGCCTCTGCTTCTTCTTTACATTTATATTTTTATATTTCAGCCTAATTTGAGAGAATAAGATACCTGAAGTTTTGTTACGTTGCCATTCTTTTGTCAAAAATTACGTCTGTCTGGAAAGTTAGATTAGTGCTCCTAGGGAGGGAAAGGTTGATTTCTGAACTCATCCATGAACTGCTTTAGGGTTTGGTGGGAAGAGAAATAGGCTGGGTATTCAAGAGGAAATGACAGGGACAACTTAATTTTATGATGTCTGCTGCCAAATGTGCCCTTTTACCTACGAGTAACTAATCAGTTTCAAGCAATTAACCAGTTTCACAAACTGATTTAGTAGTTTTTAATCACATTGATCTGCTGCCAGTAGAGGACTCGATCCTTGTTCAACCACTACCGTCAGCAGCGTTAAATAATTTATTAGCGAACGCTGGCGACAGTAATTGAAGATAGCCGTCAGCGGGGTGCGGAAACCCATTCTCGCTCCTGAAACCTCTCCGGTAAAGAAGAATGAAAAGGAAAAAAGAAGAAATATAAAGAAAAAAAAGAGAGAAATAGAGAAAAATGAAGAAAACGAAGCGCGAGGCTCTGCCGCGCCGTTCCCTCAGGCGTTGCCGTCCTCCCGCGCGCCCTGCGGAGGCCCGCCCCTGCGGGCGTCCGCGCATGCGCAGCGCGGCGGGGCGGGGCGGCCGCGCTGCCGGGTCACGGCCCGGCGGGTGCGCGGGCCGGGGCCGGAGCGCAGAGCACTCCCTAAAAATCCCGCTCCCGGAGCCTCCGCTCCTTATCCACGGGCACGGAGAGGGAGGCCGGGGACAGCCGTCCCTGCTCCCGCCGCCGGCGGAGCCGCAGCCATGGACGAGCAGAGCGTGGAGGTGAGCGGCGGGCGGGCGGCGCGCGCTCCCTCAGGGCGGTGAGGGGGCAGCGGTTTCTCCTCCGCACCCGCCCGCTTTACCGGAGACCCTCGGAGGGTCCGTGTCCCCTGTGTGAGGGGGGGAAAAAAGGCCGAGCGGTGCCGGGAGGAGGCGGCCCGGGCTCTGGGAACAGCCTGCGGCACTGCGGGGCTTGGCTCGGGTGGGCAGTCAGGCAGCAGGTGGGGCGGGGGTAGGAAATGAGCTGGCGGAGCGCCGCAGGTGCCAATTCCGGAGGTGGATGGAGCCAGGGATGGGTTCGGGGATGGATGGATGGATGGATGGATGGATGGAGACTTGGCGCACACGGAAGCCGCCTTGGCACCGTGAAGGCGCAGAAGTGGCTGTAACCCGGTAGCTTAAACACCTGCTGGGGGCTGTGTCATAGCCAGGCTGGGGAGGAATGGAAGAGACCGGCTGTGATCACCTCCTGTAAACGCATATGGTGCGTTTCAACGGCTTGTAACTGTTAAAGAAGTCATTAATATAAGGCAGATACTGTGGTTTCTGTAACGTTAAAGATGTCTTGCTTCTGTACCGATTCACAATTTCAGTGCTGTGGGGGAAAAATTAGCCCACCTGAAGACCCTTCTGAAGTTCCGCAGTTAAAACCAGGAGTGTTGTAACTCCTTTATAATAAAGGATGTAAAACTTCCTTGTTAGTTAAAAATTATCAATATGGAAAGTAAACGTTGCTTTCAAAATACCTTTTTGGTTTGGGGAATATTTTTATCGCCCGAGATTGATTAAGTGGTGTGGGGGGAGTGTAGAATTTGTGGAGCTAGTGCTAATGGTAGACATTAAAAGAATGTAAGTCTTATAAAAGCAAAAATAATACCCAGTTCAATTCAACCTCTCTTCTGTATAAGACATATGTGATGTGAACTTATCATGATTTTGAAATAGTTTAGTGCCAGTCCACTGTCTGCAGGTACAACATCATTTCTTCTGGTAACTGTTCAACCCTGTGTGAACACAAGCAGGAATATCTTGGCCACAGAAAGGCTTACTTCAAAAAAGAGAAGACAAATAGAAACTATTCCTCGAAGAAGGAGAGCAGTGTTACAAAATGGGTGCTGAGAGGTGGTGCAGTGTGGGAGAAGCTGAGGAGGAGAGTTGTGGTGTCTAGGTTCTATCTCCCTCAGAGATGTGCTGTTTGGAACAGGACTGAAGTGAAACCTGGCCCTGTGCCTGGAAAACAAATGCAGCTCTGCAGTGTTTGAAGCATGTTTAACAATAGTGATAATCCCCCTTTGCAGAGCATTGCCGAGGTGTTCCGATGTTTTATTTGTATGGAGAAGCTGCGGGATGCCCGCCTGTGCCCTCATTGCTCCAAGCTGTGCTGTTTCAGCTGTATCCGGGTGAGTTTGCTTCGTTTGGTTTATTCTTTCAAACGTTTGAACTGAAAACTAGCTGAGCTTACGAAAACATTCTTTTCCTGGAGCTCCAAGGATTCCTTTAATTTTTTTTCCCTCCTTTAGTTTCCCTTTCAAAACCTTTTATAACACCCTGAGGAAGAAGTAGGCAGGCTGTGCATTGCCTTCGGTGGCGCTAATTGTAGGCACCATCTGGAATAATTGCTTTAAGGAAGAGACACACAATGATCCCTTCTTTAGCACCTCCTGAGAGTTGGCGATGCCTGGATGGAAGACAAAAGTTGGGACAGACATCAGATGCTGACTTTGCAGCTGAGAAGGTCACAGCATCATTTCCTGTATCCTGGAGATGTTTTATAATGCTGCTGTGGTGTGATCAGGTGGGGCTAAATCTTTCTCAGGGGAGTCTGTGGCACCACCTGAATCCTCATTCCTTTGTTAAGGTCGTGGTTCCCAATGTATCACGCTCCAGTTTCAAATCCAGCTGCTGTTTTTGTGTTGCTGTAGCAGCAGGAGGTTCAGCTGAGGTTTCCAGTAGTATTTCCAGAAATTGGAACAGACATTCATCCTTGGCTCTGGAAGCCTTGACAAGAGCTGTAGGTGAAGGATTCATGCTGCATATTAAGAATTTTAGCTGACATATTGTTGCTGGGTGGTGAGAGATTATTCATGAGACTCTTTAAATGTAGTAGAGAGCTGACAAATATAAACCCATCAACTGCTGAGCTTTTACACTTGTGAGTTGTAGTGGGCAGGTGAAGTTCTTTGCTCAGCTGTTTGTCCCTGGAGCTTTCTGGAAGAGAAACATTCACAGGCTCCTTGTGGATTTGATCACTGAACCTCAGATATTTAATTTGTCTATAAATAGCCTGAAAGGAAGAAACAAATTACCTTGAAGGCTAATTAGACTGTGAAAAAGATGCTTGTTGTGTCTTTTTCTTTCATTTATTAAAGCATCCTCTTTAGTCTGAGGGAATCTGCCAGGTGGGTGGTTTCTAATGCAATATTTGGTACCTCAAAATTCTCTGTATAATTTTAACTGAAGCATCTCTGACATCTAAAGACAAGCAGTTGCTTGTTACTAAGACACAAATAGCAGCTCCTTCTGTGACTAAGTGGTTGAACAGTTAAATTGAAAATTTGTTAAAAGGAAAAATACAGGAAGACTGTAATGAAAATAAGTTAACTCGTAATTAATGGTAGAATGTATTTGCCTGCAGTTCTTTCCTTCCAGTCTCTTTAAAAAGGCTTTTCCTTTTTCCATCACAGCGTTGGCTGACTGAACAAAGAGCTCAGTGCCCCCATTGTAGGTAAGGTATTTTTAATATCAGAAATTGGGTGGATTGTCCTGTTTTGATCAATCTCTTTTTCAGTGCAGGTTACACTAAATTTATAACCATGATTTTTTTTGAGAGCTGCCTGGTGTTTCTATAAAAATTGGCCCTGGTATAATATTCTAAAGTATGTTCTAGTTTTGTGACAAGCTTAGCAGGATCTTTGTTCTTCCCACATAACACTGCTGTGCACACAGCAGTGCTGGTGTAATAAGAGTAACTAGAGGGAATTCCTCTTAGAATTCTTTATATTCTTCTTACAAAAGTCAGAGCCTAGAAGTTTTCAGAATGAAAAGTACCCATTTTTATGCCTGTAATTTGTATGAAGTGCCCATGCAGCCATTCTGTGTAACATTGCTGGATGCAGTTCTCAGCTCACCCCAAATGATCAAATCAACTTAATTTTTTTTTCTTGGAATAACTAGTCCAGTTTCTGCTTTTTTCTTTTGCCTGTGACTCTTCTGGTAGTGTAGAATTGAACTGAACTCACTTCAGTGCTTCTCCTTTAGCTCCTGGAGCCAAATTCCTGCTCTAACTATGCCATCCTTCTTGCAGAGCCCCCCTGCAGCTCCGAGAGCTCGTCAACTGTCGCTGGGCAGAGGAGGTCACACAGCAGCTGGACACACTTCAGCTCTGCAACCTCACAAAGCACGAAGAGAATGAAAAGGACAAGTAAATGGAGTGTTCTTTGCATGAAATGTTTGGTGGTTTGCATTATAGGAGCAGGCAGCTTATTAGAGTTGGGGAACCAGCTGATAATTTGGTGGAAAGCTGAGTTGTGCTCACTGTCTGACTAAAACTTGGGGGTTTTGTCACACTCCATGAAATGAAAAAAGCTCTTCAGTGCTTTTCCCTAGAAAGCTGCTATTTCTGTTCTGTTCCACTTCTCAGTAACCACAGATTTAAAGGCTTGCTCATTTGTCTTTAAGTCCCACTGAGACTGGGGTTGCTGAATTGGTATGTTGGACAGATGAAAGCAGAGAAGCTGCTCTGAAATGTCTTCTAGTCCTGAAAATTAAACTGATTAACACAGTTTGACAGCAAAGAAAATACATCGAGTCCCCCAAAAAGCAGTACTTTAGCCAGTTTATAATTAGGATTTTGATAATGTGTAGCATTAACTTCTAAAATTCAGAACTTGATTCTGTGATCATATTCTTTATCAGTGGGGTAGAAATCCAATTTTAATAATGTACTCTATCTTTGTGAAGTGTTTCCTGGAAGAATACTGAAAGCAACATTTATCTTACAAAAGGTTTTTACTGAATGTAACTGTTCTTCTTGCAAAAGATGTTTTGTGCTTTACTTGCAGGATCATGTAGCAAAACAAGTGAAAATGTTAGACTGAGTTTGTAGAAAATTCACAGCTATTTTCTGTTGGTGATATGTGTATGTTTTGATTTAAGGTGTGAAAACCATCATGAAAAGCTGAGTGTTTTCTGCTGGACCTGCAAGAAGTGTATCTGCCACCAGTGTGCACTTTGGGGAGGAATGGTAAGAGGAGACTTGCTCGAATGCACGTGGTGTGAGGGACTTCAAACTTTGTGTCTGACAGTGTTTTGAAGAACTGGAAATGCTGTGAAACTGCTGTTCTGTGTTGGATTGCCTTGCAAATACTGCAGTTGTAGATCTATTTATAATTAATTAACATTGCTTGTGAAACACGCTGCTTCCTGTTTGTAATTGGCGAATGAAGTAGAATTTTTGCCAAAAGCAGGTCAGAATCACCTTCCTCGTTATAACCTTCATGATGTCTTGGACAAAATCTGTGTGGTGGGGCAAGTTTTATGGGCAAAGAAAGAAGTCTTGCTCAGAAAATACAGATAACACTTGTTATTCAGGATTATAGGCTAGGACAATTAAATATCTCCAAAGCTCTAGTACAATTCATCAATATTTATCCATCCAGTTGGGTGTTTCAAGGAGAAACAGCTGCTGCTGTTTGGAATGTCAGTGGTTAACAGTTTGCTCCCCTTGTTTGGGAAGAGTGTTTTAATAATAATGATAAAAATAAACCTATCAATATTTGATTTGTGAAAGGATTGCACAGTAAATGAAGCAGTTTATTTCTGGAGGACACTTGAGACTCCAAAAAACTCCTGACAGGAAGCTTTGATGGAATGAGAGCCAAATTCATGACTTCTTACAAAAGGAAGCGAAAGACAGGCTTCCTACATACAATCTGCTTTGGAACTTTTCCAGAATGAGTGATACACTCATAGGCTTTCTTCCCTTCTCTTTCAGGAATTTAATAGGAGTGAAATAAAGCGGAAAAAAGATGCTCTGATATTCACCACCACCTCCTCCTCCTCCCTCTTTTTCTCTTTGAACAGCATGGAGGACATACTTTTAAACCACTGGCAGAAATCTACGAGCAGCACGTCACAAAAGTGAACGAAGAAGTGGCAAAGCTTAGGAGGAGACTCATGGAATTGATCAGTTTGGTGCAGGAAGTGGTAAGGAAGTTTTCCTGTAGCATTCCATTAGCAAAGGATAACTGTCAAGTGGGAAGTGGAAGCAGCACCTGTTAGATGGTAGTGAGATTATCCCATTATTGACAGAGAGCTTTTTGCTTTTTTATTTGACTCTGTATAAAGTGTAGAAAAGTCAAAATATTATCAATTTGGGTTTAGAGTTAGGGAACAGATTTTCTTTTGGGGTGTGCTGTTTAAAAGCCAGAGTTGCTCAGTTCTTTGAATGTGTTTTTGTCAGCACTTAAAGTGCATTCTGTCATGCTAAAAATGCTTCATTCTAACAGCTTATTTTCCCTTTTTTAAGGATAATGAACTGTAAATGTATTTGAACCTGCAGGATGAGCAGCTCACCAGTTAGAGATTTGTTTGTGTACCTTCTTTATTTTCCATGTGGGGTAAATGTGTCAAAAATCCAAATATCGGCATATTCAGCTTAGGCGGTTTCAGTGGAAATTCCAGCAATTTGATGGAGTTTCTTGTATCCCAGGAAGGATTACTTTTATGTTCTGTTACATTTATTATGTGTGGTCTTTGTGCAGATAAAATCAGGGTATTTTTCAACAAGTTTCTGTATTATTTTTTCCTGTGCTGTTCTTCAGTTTGCCACATAGATTTTCTCTGCTCCATCTCAGATGCAACTTAAACACAAGTGGCCCATGTGGTGACAGTAAAATGCTGAGAGTTTGTGGTCTTCACTGGCCAGGGAGAAGGATATGGTTTTTATCACACTATTTTAATTTTATTTTTATTTTTATCACACTTGTTACCACAAAGAACTTTTCCATTTTTATCACACTATTCTTGTTACCACAAAGATAACTTTTCTATGCTGCTGAAGTTGCAGAAGAAAAATTTGCAGCTGCGTTTACAAGTCTGACACTAAAGAATCCCCACATGAAAAGTCTCTGTTGATGAGGAAATATTGCTCAGCTTCCCAGTTAACCTTTGGGCATGCTGAGGGATCCTGGCTGCTCCAGGAACAGTCTGGAACGCTGCTCATCAAAAACAACACTCCTGTTTTTCCTCACAAGGGATTTAGGGAGACTTAGGTGATGTGAGAGAGTGGAGTCAAGGTGTGAACGAGTGGGAAATGCAGACATGTGAAGGTTTTTATGTTTTTCCTGCCCCATTTCAGGAGAGGAACGTGGAGGCTGTGCGCAGTGCCAAGGACGAGCGCGTGCGGGAGATCCGCAATGCTGTGGAGATGATGATCGCCCGCCTCGACACCCAGCTCAAGAACAAGCTCATCACTTTGATGGGTGGGTATTGGCCTCTGTGAGGAGTGGGAGAAGTATATTAACAATGTGTAAATCCACTGAGAAAAATTATTTCCCTGGGAGCATGACTCCTTCCATAGTGTCTGGTGTTGAGCAAATTCACTCCTCACAGAGCAAAGCTTTTGGTTAACGATGTAGGTTGCTGTGATAAGTTCTAAATTAGACATAACCTGATTATATTCTGTTGAAAACTCCTGTGTAATAATGTGGAAAACGTTATCCCACATGGCTGGAAGATGTTCAGTACCTTTTAACTAAAATGGTTTTACACCGTCATTTATGTTCGTCAATTTATGTTGCATCTTTGCAATTTTCAAATTAGTTTTTTGTAATAGATACTCCTTTTAGTGTAATTTTAATATAAGAGATACTTGTCTGGATAAGAGTCAAACTTGCTTTTCTTTTTGTCTAAAAAAGAACCCCAAAACAACAAACCTATCATTTCTGGGACACAGAGTGTTTCATTACTGGCTTAACCTCTAATGAGTTCTTCACTACAGCTCTAATTAAAAATGTAGACTTGCTTTTATAAGGCTTTCTCAATCAACCTTGGTATATTTAGAAATCCTTTACCTTGGTATATTCTGGGACAGCTTCAAGAGAAAAAGTACAGTTGCTTAAAAAACTGTGTGTTTTGGGTTTTTTTACCATATCTTTTCTTTAAACAGGTCAAAAGACATCACTCACTCAAGAAACCGAACTTCTGGAAACTCTGCTTCAAGAAGTAGAACATCAGGTGATTACAAAAAGAGATGAAAGAATGTGTTAGATCTCTCCTCAGCTGGCCTTTATTTATTTTTTTTTATTTTGAAACTGTTAATTGATGAGTATTTCTGGAGGATATCTCTTCATTGAAGTGACCTTAGGTTGCACAATGTCTTCTTAAAAATAAGTGTGCCTTCTAGAAATACTCCAAAGTGTTCTGTTGCTTGAAAAACTAGTACAGGGATTAATAGCAGCATCATACAAAACTACCTGGGCCTGTATAAATTAGTTTAACCTAAGGGAAACACACAGTAGTTGTTGTAACTTTCATTGTAGAATTGCAGAAAACAAAACAACCAAAACACAAAACCTCCAAGCTCCATTTTCCATTGTGTTGTGGGGAAACTTTCTGAAGCTGTGACAAACATGCAATTTAGTTATTTAAAAACAAAAGTGGATAAAGCCTTTGATTCCTGTTGAGCTAAGGATTTTTTTCTTCTTTTTTTTCCTGTATAGTTACGGTCCTGCAGCAAGAGTGAGCTGATATCCAAAAGTTCTGAGATCCTGATGATGTTCCAGCAGGTCCATCGGAAGCCCATGGCCTCATTTGTCACCACTCCTGTTCCCCCTGACTTCACAAGGTGTTGCATTTCTGTTCTGTTTGTTCAGTGTTTAAAAAGATGTTTAAAGTATCTGAGAGGAGAGTTTCCTCCTAACTTACTCCTTGTAGTAACCTGTGCTGCAAGTAGACTTTTCTATGCCAGCGGGGCTTATTTTGTGTCTGTAGTCCCTGCTGGGAGTCAGGACAGTGGGTTCCAGCTCATAAGGTTTTTTTTTTTCTCTCTTTTACACTTAGTTTACTGATTTGTCCTTTTTTCTCTTATTATTGGGTCATTCAGTACATAATTGCCAGGCTCTCATGAGATGCCTCTGCAGGTCACCTTAATTCAGAATGCACAGCCAAAATCACTTCATAGCACAATTCTTCATCAGGAGCGTGCTGCTGGTGCTGGCTTCTGAGGGAAAAATGTCTCAAAAATATGTAAAGTCAGAGAAGTCTCCAGAATTCCTCTAAAAAAAAATTGGTTTTGTGTCTTGGTTTAAATCTGAATATTCATTTTCCAGTGGACCAAGGTATCTCCTCCATAGGAGGCTTGTGAATGGAATTATACTGCAATAACCCAATGTAGTCCTGGTGAATATCAATGCTCTGTTGACCTAAATAATCTAAAATGCTTCTACAGATTGCAAAAGTTGGGATTTTTGATGCCATGTTGTTCAAAATGTAATGTATTTATTCCTTCCCCCACAGTGAATTGGTTCCAGCCTATGACTCAACTACATTTGTCTTGGAAAACTTCAGGTAAGAATGGATCTTAAATTACTGTAAATATGGGAAACCTCCTTCTGTTTCTTCTGTGCTTCAGTAGTGTTACTTAAAACACAGAATAATCTCTGCAGAAAACTATGAGATCTGGAATAAACTGTAGGAATTCCATTAAAAATCTCTTGTTTACTATGTGAACAATTAACCCCACTCAAAATATTTTTTGTGAGGGAGGCAGTTGCCTGTGCAGGGTTCCAAGGAAGGTTTTGCTGTGTCCCAACACCAACAGTTTTCCTCCTCTCTCACCAGTACCCTGCGCCAGCGAGCAGATCCCGTGTACAGCCCTCCCCTGCAGGTGTCAGGACTGTGCTGGAGATTAAAAGTTTACCCGGTGAGTTTTACCTTCAGCTGGACTTTGTTATCCCACCCCAGTTCATTCCCAGCTTCTCCAGTAAGGAATCATCAGTTTTTCTCCTGTTATATATGAAAAGAACATTGTAAGATTATGTAGAGTTGTGCACCAACCACTGGAGAATTCCCTCTCTGCCTCCAGATCTCCAGCATGAACTTTCAGCATAGTCTGGTTAATTTAAAAGGAATTGAAAATGGGTCCTGCTAATATGGCATGGGATTTAATAGATATTTTTATATCTCAGTGATTTTTGCAGGTGTTCCTTACAGAATTGAGATCTAGAGTAAATTTGAGTAATACTTAGTGGGGAAGGTGGGAGGAGAACCGGGTATTAGTTGTTGCCTCTGCTTCCAGCTCTCAAAGTGGGCATTAAAATTTTTAAATTTTAAAGTAAAATGTGTATTTTGCTCATACCCATTCAATGGGGTGATTTTTGAAGCTTTGTCCATATTGGAAAGTTGACCCACAGGGTGGGATCTTCCTGCATTCCCTGCTCTGGTCAGTGCTGCTCCTGCAGCCGTGTGGAGAAGGAGGAGTTTGGTGGTGAAGCACCAACTCTTAGTGATTTTTGTGGCATCCTTGGAGAATCAACTTCATAAATCAAACCCATGGATGCTCAGAAGTGGATTATTGCAGTGCAGATGTGGAACTGTGTGGAAGTTTCCAGAGTATTGTAAATTCAGGATTAGCTACCTGAGCTCTGCTGTCAGAAGGCATTAAAATTTATTTTTTCAATGGTAAGTTGAAATGTTTCTTCAAGCTGGAGGATTCAAGTTGAGCCATTCTTCATCTTTGATTCAGGTGAGTGTGATGGAGGTTTTGCTGTATTTTTCTTGACTTCTGGTGACTCTAATATTGTTTCTCAGTTAACTGCCCTAACTTTTTCATGTTGCATGGGATTTATTTCTGAACGAATTGCTATTTTCTCAAAAATTAGGTAGCTTTAAAATGTGACTATGTAAAATACCTCAGAACTAATGTTTAACCTGAAATAATGTTTTTCTGATACATTGTTTGTCTATTCAGACTTCCATTTAATCAAACCCCTAAAGTGTTAATAGAGTAATGAAAGCTTTGTCTTGAGATTTATATCTGAGATACCAATATTACACTGTATGTGCTTCTTGTTGAATCATGTTAAGATAGGAGGTCACTTGAAGACTAAAAATCACAACTGTAACATCCAAAGTAGATTCCTGCTGCAAATCCACTGTTGATTGAAGCTATTTTCCAAACTTTTCTAAGCCTTTTATATCAAAGCATTTTGGTTTTTTAATTTTTTTTCTGCTTTTTCCATTCAATTTTTAATCAAATTCTCAATTTTATTTCAAGGATGGAAATGGAGTAGTTCGGGGCTATTACCTGTCTGTGTTCCTGGAGCTGTCTGCTGGATTGCCAGAGACATCCAAGTAAGCAAACCTGCAGTAAGAACAGATGTTGGGGTTTTTCAGTGTTTGCAGAGAATGCAGAATCCTCTGGAAAAGAATGCTGAGACTTCTGTTGTCCATTGAGCTTTAAATTGGGCACAAAGATAATATTTTAAAGTTGTTACTCAGTGGCTTTCTTGAGATAAAAAGGTAGCTGGCAAAGCAACTGATAAGAGTGTCAGTGTGGTAGTTCAGTCCTGGAGTTCTGTCTACTCCCTATTCCTGCTTTCCAAGTTTATTATTTAAGAGTTGAATAAAATTTTAAGCCAGATTCACCCATTCAGCTGAGCAGGGAAGTGCAACTCTTCAACCTGACCCACTCAGCAATTCCAACACTTTTTGGTCCTAATCCCTGTGACTCTCCCCTGGGCAGGTACGAGTACCGTGTGGAAATGGTCCACCAGTCCACCAATGACCCCACCAAAAACATCATTCGTGAGTTTGCCTCTGATTTTGAGGTTGGGGAATGTTGGGGTTACAACAGATTCTTCCGTCTGGACCTGCTGGCCAACGAGGGCTACCTGAACCGGCAGAACGACACCGTGATCCTCAGGTGGGGCTTCCTTTCTCTCCTTTCAAAGTATCATCACATCTGCTGCTGAAATAGGAAATAATTAACCAGTTTGAATTTGAAATATTGGTGATGTGCTTTGTCCTAAATGGATTTCACTGGCAGAAATTTTCAAGAAGGAAATGTGGCAAAGGGAGCTGTGCAAGTTTTAAGTGTATCTTTATTTGAGGAGTAGCTACTCCTCAAATAGTAGCTGCCAGAATTAAAGGAAAAAGGTGCTTTTTTCCTCCACTTTAGAAACAGTTTTAGTGAGAACTTTGGGAATAAAGTCTGTGAGTCTCTCTTACAGAACTCATTGTGGCCAGCCAGGGTGTTCAGGACTCTGAATCCACAAGGATCTGTTGTCTGTTTATTTCACTACATTTCACATTTTAAGGCTTTTTTGCAGGGCTTTGCAAATGGAAGGAGGGGCATTAAAACCAAAACCCAAACCGAACAAACTCCCCCAAAAAAAACCCTTTTTAAATGTTCCTTTGAAGGTTCCAAGTGCGTTCACCAACCTTCTTCCAAAAGTGCCGGGATCAGCACTGGTACATTGCTCAACTGGAAGCAGCTCAGACAAGTTATATCCAGCAAATAAATAATCTGAAAGAAGTAAGTGGGATGTTTGTGAATGTAAAATCACCTTTAGAGTGTATCTGCAAACCAAGAAAGGTGCTTGGTTTGATGCTGCTGCTCCATTTTGTCTTTTTTTATTTTTGTGATCTTTTGTGATCTTTTAGAGGCTCGCGATTGAACTGTCCCGGACCCAGAAATCCCGAGGGGTTTCCCCTCCAGACACTCACCTCAGTCCCCAGAACGATGAGGGCTCAGAAACAAGGTCCAAGAAACCTGGACAAAGCATTGAGGCACTGCTGGAGAATTTCACTGCTCCGGGATTAGCGCGGGAGAACAAGGAAGAGGAGGAAGAGAAGACTCAGCAGGAAGACTTCAATGTAGGAATTCTGTTTATAGAAACATAGGGGAGCTTGTGAATTGTAAATGAGGTGTATTATCCATGCTGTGGAAATAGGAGATGACACACTTGAAAGCTGTGAGTGAGAGGTGACTCCAGAGAGGTGTTCCAGAACAGAACCACAAAAAAGCTGCTGAGCTGTGCCTGAAAAATCTGATTTGTGTTTGTTCCCAGCCTTTAAAGTGCTTTGAGAGCCTTCTTAGTCCTGTGTGATAGTGTGACTCTGGGGATATAGAGTGTTCATAGCTTTTGGGGATGTATCAAGGTGCAGCTGAATGTTTCCTGATCAAAAAACTTTTCTTTTTGCAGCAGCACGAGCTCTCAGATGGTGACCTGGATATGGATCTTGTTGGAGAAGATGAGGTGAACCACCTTGATGGCAGCAGCTCTTCAGCAAGTTCAACAGCAACCAGTAACACTGAAGAAAATGATATTGATGAAGAGACTATGTGAGTGATTTGAAATGCCTTTCAGATCATCCTGTACCTTGTACCCAGGGTAATCATCCTAATTCTGGTGGAAACTGAGTAATTTGCTGGGGTGTGTGGGATTCCAGTGTGATTTGAGAGGTGGTTCCTATCCTGGGAACAAGATGAACTCTCTGAGTTAGTGCTAAACGTTGAATTTTTGGCCAGCTAATTACTGTCTTTCTGATCTCTTTATTTACATTAGTGCTGCATTCCAGCTTTGACAAGTGATAATCTGTGAAGGTTCTTTCCCAAAACACTATTAAGAAATCTGTCTCAGCACTGTCACAAAATAGTGGTCTGGTATTGGGAAGTGTTGTAGTGGTAGGAGAGTGATGATGAGGACAAGTCCTTAAATCAGGGAATTCAAGAATGTTAAATCCTGGGATCTTCATTAAAATGTGACAATGTGCTGCAACACTTGCAAATCCAGGAGTGTGCAGGATCAGATTTTGCAGCCTAGGTACATGTAGCACTTTGGCCTCTTGGTAATGAGTCAGTCATTTAATTACTACACTTCATTTGTTCAGTTTGGGTAGCTTGGAATGCAGGAAATACAATTTGCAGCACTTGATGTTGTTTTTTGAGGTTTGTGCTGTAATGTTTACCAAGGGCTGAGGAAAGCTAACAGTTGTGTTCTCCTGTTCCCATCCCCTCAGGTCTGGAGAGAATGATGTGGAGTACAGCAGCACCATGGAGCTGGAAGATGGAGATCTCATGGAGGATGCAGCAGCTGCTGCTACTCCTGGAGCATCAGGTATGAAAAAAACGACTCCAGAATTGCCATAAATTCCCATAAAAGTGAGATGCTGCTGGATTCCTTCCCCTGCTCCTCTTGGAAGCAATGCCAAGCTGCGTGTTCTGCAGGCAGTGCTATTTTTGGAACTGCTGCGTCATGTGGTTTGTACTGATTATTGCAGTGTAGCAGAAACACTTCATTGGTTCAATAAAGGAAAAAGGTGGGGGGGAATCATCTGAATGTGCTGGTTTAAAAATGATGTAAAAGTTGGGAGGGGTGGCTTTGTGCCTCTTTGATATTCCTTGTGTTCCAATCAATAGGAGGCTGACAAGGAATTTTTACTGATTCTGTGTGACCTCTGAGTGGGTGACACCTTCACTTGCACTGCAAAACCTAAAGAATGTGGAAGGAATGAAGTAAAGAATCCTCACAAGTCAAGCAAAAATACATTTTAAATGCAACACGAAAGGGTGTTCTGGGGTTTCTTGCAGCCTAGAGATGATCACAGCCCAAATTTATAAGATTCTGAAAGCAATTCATATCTGTATGGAATATGGAGATCTATTATGGAATCTAAGTGCATTTGTTAGGACAGATATACCAGTGGTATTTGTGCTGCTTGACAAGTCTGGTGCTTGAAAGACAAAATTCCCAGTTTCAAAGTTCTGAAGTTCAGGGAGGGACACATTTGTCTCCCTACTCCTTTGGAGTAAATCTAATCTTTATATTGATTTGTTTAACAAATCTGTTTATTAAGGGATTTTTATAAAAGCTATGAAGTGAAGCACTTCCCCCTTTCCAGTACTTTTTATCTTAACCTTTAATTAGAAGCACATCTGATTACAGCATCCAGAAATCCATGAAATACCAACATCTGGTTAAGTTTCATAGGATCTTTTCATTCCCAATCTGCTTGTATAATTATTTAATTTTTTTTTCCATGGAATAATGTATCCCTGTGTCACACATCCTCTCTCTGTGTCTCTCCTCCTCAGGTACCAGCCACAGCTACAGCAGTGCCAGTGGGAGACCCTCCCGACGAGGAGCCAGTGCCCTGGGCTCCACAGCCAGCAGCAGCCTGCTGGACATAGATCCCTTAATTTTGATCCACTTGTTGGACCTGAAAGACAGAAATGGCATGGAAAACCTTTGGGGCCTTCAGCCACGTCCTCCTGCCTCGCTTCTGCAGAACAGAGGTAACTGCATCATGTGTTGGGTGATTTCATCCAACCTGGAAATGCCATTTTTCTGGAAGGGGTTGGACTGAAAGCCAGCACAACAAAGAACCTGCACATGGTTGGAGTACTTGGAGCAAGGTGCAAACCAACAAAATCAATCCTGAAATTTTCTTCTGCCTGAAGAAGGCAATTGGAACTAGAAAAATGTGAGTGGTTGTAAGGCTGGGAAAGAAAAAGAAAAAAAAAAAAAAGAAAAATGGATCAAAATGTCAGAAGCTAAAAATAGTGATGGTATTTAAATAATGGAGGAGTATTTGTGGTTCAGTGGGGACCCTTGACCTGAAAACACCAATTTACTCCGTGGGCAGCAGAGCTGGCAGTCCTGGCACCCCTGGCTCTTCCTGGAGGTTGCTTGTTCCTCTTTTAGTGAGGAATCAAATCTATTATTGAGGTTTGATTGAATTTTCTCATGATTGACACTTATTTGAGCTGCTGGCCCAGTGCCACAGCATCTTATTTCAGGTCATTCTGTACCAACCATTTGGTGACTTTCTAGAACAGAAGAGAAACAAATGTCCTTTGCTACCAGTGGTTCCATTGGTGGAACTGAATTTAAAAGCTGGCTCCAACTCTTTTTGTTCCTTTGTCTTTAGCTTTTAAAATGTAGTTACATAAACAGTCACGAATTTTCAGTGAATGTAATCCATATTTCCAAAAATGGAAGTCACTTCTAGAAGCAGAAAAACAAAGGAGCAGCACATCAGCTGTGAGTCCCAGTTTTGTTTTGCTTTTGGAAAAAGCCCTGGACAAAAAGAGCTCAAGAGAGGGCACTGAACTTTGTGCTGTGCCACTCAAGCAGGGTGAGGCTGAGTTGTGTGAAACTTCAGCTGCTGAACACAGCCAGAATCACCTGTTTTGTGGAGCTTCCCTTGGGGTTTGGCTGTTCCCAGAGTTTATTGGAGTTGGTCAGTAAAGACAGAGCTGCTCTTTCATTTGGAGTTGCCAGACCTCACTTGAGTTTACAGTTTGGAACATTGCAATGAAATACAGAATTTATAACACTTGAGATATATCCAGCTGATCTAATTCCACATGAGCAACACCAAGGCTTATTCAGGTATTAGTGCTCAATCTGATCTTCTGCTGTGAGGTACTTAAGGGAATTCCTTCCCTGGTTTCAGATTTCTTTGAGTTCTCTGTGTTATGAGATGTTGGTGCTCTGAGAATTACACACAAAGTCAACAAGTTTTATAAAAACCAATTTGACATGAGCTGGCAGCCTGGCAAGGCAGGGGCTCAGGTGTCCCCACAATTCCTGCAGCAGTGCTGGGAGCCTGGCTTCTCAAAGTGAACAGGATTGGGGATCTTCTTCCAGGACAAGGAACAAAACCCTGCTGCCCCAGCAGCTTTGCAGCACTTGTAAATTCAGTGTGGTGCAGTGCCAGGACAGAATGTAGGAAAAAAGATAGAATTCTTAGATTCCCTTGTTTATTTGAGAGTAAATTTTCCTTACCTGCTGTGTTCTCTACCTTTTCCTTTGGCAAAGCCTCATCCTATTCCCTGAAGGACCGGGACCAGCGGAGGCACCAGGCCATGTGGAGGGTGCCCCCCGACCTGAAGATGCTGAAAAGACTCAAAACCCAGATGGCTGAAGTTCGAAGCAAAATGTCAGATGTGAAGAACCAGCTGTCTGAAGTGAGGAGCAGCAATGCTGGCTCAGGAGAGGGACAGCCCAGCTTCTTCTCCATCGAGCAGGGGGCTCTGGCTGCCTGTGGCACTGACAGCTGCAGCAAACTGCAGGAAATAGGGATGGAGCTCCTGACCAAGTCCTCAGTCACCAGCTGTTACATCAGGAATTGTAAGTGCATGGAGAAGGGGGGATTGAAATCGTCCTCACAGGTGGTTTGTGTCCCCAGGCAGTTCCTCATGCTCGGGTTCAGCTGGAGATGGGAAAGGGAAACCTGTCCTGCTCTTGAGCTGCTGAAATTGATTTTAGCCTTTCTCTGTAAAACACCAAAGCTTTACCCCACAGCCAGTGACAAACCTGATGCAGTGAGGATGTTCTGAGGTTTAACCCAGTACCAGACTGGTCTGAGCTGGAAGTCACTCTCTTGACTGTTCTCTATCAGGCCCATCTGGGAACTTTAGGGAACAAATTAAAGCAGTCCAGACTCACTGGAATCTTAAACACAAATAACCCAGGCTTTGGGTTTGCCTCTGCTGACTGAAAGAATGGGTGGGTGAAGCTTTCTGAGGGATGTCTTTGTGTAAGGCACAGGAATGTGACTTATACAGCCTTGGCCAAGCTTCTCTCCAGCCCAGGCCTGGGACAGGGAGCTGTGGAAGGATTTTTGTGCAGAACTGGGAGTTAAAGAGTGATGAGAATAATGCAAAGCTTCACTTGTGACAAGTCAAGGTGCAGCAGTGCTTGGACTGAACACCTGGCACATGTTGGCATTTCTCTGCAGCTGCCAGTAAGAAAAGCAGCTCAGCCAAGCCCCTCCGCTCGGGAGCAGCAGGGAGCCTGTCCCTGAGGAGAGCCATGGACGGTGGAGATGGCAACCTGCGCCTGAAGGGGGACAGCCACGCTGCTGAGGGTACGTGGGCACTGCCACTGGGCTGGGATGGCACTGGCATCTGTTGGGCTAAAGATTCTTAGTGATCTTTGATTTAGCACTGGAGTTTCCCTTAAACTGGCATGGATCCTTTCTTCACCCCAGTGAGTGTTACTGTGCCTGTGATTGCTGCTCTGGGAGGCAGCACCTCACACTCACCTGAATGTAAATCTCTCTGTTGTGTTCTGGTCTCTTGGGGTGACCTTGACAGTGAAAACCTGGATCACAGCATTGAGCTGGGCTTAATTGTGATGGGGCTTAGAGGGAACTCAAGAAAACTCCAATAAGGATTTTATGGTAGTGCTGCTCCTGAGTTGTGCACTGCCCTTCCTTTAGGGTGAGCACAAGGAAACCCCTGACACAGGAATTGATGTTTGCCCCTCTCCAGCTCTCAGGGAAGGAGGGGAGGCTCCCATGGGTCACATTTGTGCTCTCTCTCTCTCAGGAGGCCTGGGCAGCTCCAAGCTCAGTGCTCGGCCCCACACTCGGGCCCTGGCCGGCCCCGGGGCCGCTGAGGCACTGCCAAAACCAGAGGAGAGACCCAGTGAGGGATCAGATTCTGAGGTGGGAGCTTCTGGCTTGAATGGCTTGGCTGCTGTGGAGAAGAACAGAAAAGTTGGTGCTGTGGGGTAAGGGTTGATTCTTTTTTCCTCTTGTTATCTCCTCCCCCACCTTACCTTGATCTACAGAAGCCCCACAATCTCCTAAAACCAGGTGCTTGTAGCATGAAAGAGAAATTACTTTGAAGTTTATTTGGTTGCTGCTGTTCCCTCTGGACAGCAATTTTTGGGTTTATAACTAGGTTACAAGTTGTCTTTTTTCTTTTTTTCTTTTTTTCTTTTTTTTTTTCCATTTTTCTCTTATTTTGATCAGCTCTGGCTGGAGTCTGACACTTGGAATTGAAAGGCAGTCCAGGTCTGTTTTCCCACTGTTCCATGCAAAATACCCTCTAACTGAAATTAATCACTTTTGATTTCCTCGTTGAAGATGATGTTTTTCATTCTAACTCGATTTTTCTGCTGTTTCATGATAATTCTCCATTGGCCAGCTAAGCAAAGGGCAATGCAGTTTTCACGTTATTTTTTCAAAACAAGTAGAGTCACCTTTTTTGGATAAACACTCAAACTTTTCAAGGTTTTTTTTAAAGATTTTAAATATTTCTAAACTAATCAAAGATGGAATTTGAAGTGTGCAGGAGACTTAAACAAGGAGTAAAACTAAATATGACACTACAAGGCTTTATTCCCACAACTGAGTCAAGGCTGAATTTCTAATGTAGGGTTCTGTATTTCTCCTAAATTCCTTCCCAAGCTCAAACTCCAAGGGGTGTCGGACAGAAGGAGCCCAGTCTGGTGGCCTGGAGAGCAGCTCTGAGGCCGGGGAGCTGCAGGGGATGGGTTCTGAAGGTGCCTCTGCAGGACCAGAGGAAGGTAAATTGGACTCTCTGGGGGGCGGGTGCAGCGTGGCAGCGCTGCGGGCGCTGCTGCTCCGCCTCTGGAGCGGGAAAGAACGAGAGCAAACGGCCCCCAAAAGCTGCTTCCACGGCTGCTGAGCTTGGCTGTAACGTGGCAGCTGCAGAATAAACCTGAGTGAGGACAGGAGATCTGTGTGTGGCTGCTCTCGGGGCCGTCACGTGCGGCCGGCGCTCTCTGTTTGGACCTTGGGACATCCCCAGCTCTTCTTTGCTCTTCAGTGGAGTGGCCTTGAGAAGAATTTCATGTTGAATTAAAATAGCAGCCAGTGACCTTGGCTTGTCATTCTGTGCCTTCAGGGACAAACCAACCCCCTTGGTGACTTTTGAGAGCCTCTCCAGCACTTCATTCGTGCTGGGTGTTGTGGTGCACAAACCAGTTTCCTTAGAGACTTGAAGGAAAGTTTTCCCCTCCCTTCCTGCATCCTTTCCGTGCTGGAAAAAAACTCACGCTGCTTTTTTTCCTTCCGAAAGTCCACACAGAGTTTTTCTTATCTTGCTCAAACTCTCCTGCCTTCCACCCCTGCACTAATTTGAATTTCAATGACTGGATTGTAGCGCAAAGCCTATATTAAGGTGCCAGCATCCATCTCGAGCTGCAGTGTGCAATATTGTGTGGGAGTTGGCATTTACAGAAGGTCTCTCAGTGACAAAACTGAATTTCTGCTCTTAGTCACTGCAGCGTGATCGTGATGTGCTCCCGCAGTTCTGCTCTCAGAGCAGGGAGCCCAATAGGAAAGCGCTGTAGAAACTGAAATACTTCATTGTTAAAAACCCCAGGAAGCAAATATTACAATTCTTTTCCCTTCAGAGGAAAACTACAGTAGAGTTGGCCCCTCACTTTGCTTTTTGTCAGCAATGAGCATCAGCTTTTAAGAAGTAGAGCCAGGCAGACCCTATGTCAGCCACAGAGTTCTGAATGCCCAGTGCACACCCAAGGTCACCACCTGGAGTCACCAACAGCTCTGGTTCTGCTTTGGAGGGGAGACACAATATTTGTTGTGTGAGACTCAAATATTGCTGCTTGAAGGCACTGGTAGGTTCTGCTGCCTTTTTGCTCCTGGAAAAGCAGCTTTTCTGTCCCAGTTGCAGAGTAGAGTGAGCAGCTCAGCTGGTGACACCCAGGACAAACCCAGCTCTGTTCAGAGCTGTACTCAATGCTGTGTCAGACCCCGAGTGCTTACAAAGTGCTCCTTCCCTCGGTTTTTCTGATATCAAATCCCAAGAGCTGACAGGAGCTGTTCCATGGGACCAAATTGGCCGTTTCAGCCACGCAGATGTCGCTGCCATCGTTGTGCCCTGGGTGTCTCTGGTTTCTCTTGCAGCCGGGGTGTGTCAGAAGCACGTCCTTCACCTGCTGCCAGGGATGAGCAGTGACAGTGACATCGAATGTGACACAGAGAACGAGGAGCAGGAAGATGCCACCTCTCCCTCGGAGGTGTTCAACCACGCCTTCTCCGTGCAGCCCTCCAGTGAAGGTAGAGCTGGCAGAGCCTCTCTTCCCAAACATTCCCAGAGCTCCTCAGATCCCGATTCCTGGTGGAGCTGTGGAGGTGTTAAAGCTCGAGAATCTGCCAGTAAGATTTGGAACTCTTCTCTCGGGATCCCAATTAAAACAGCTCAAACCAGGAGAGGGAAACTCTGGCTAGCCTTGAGAAGTCAGTTTAGGTGACTCTCCTGGGGAAGGGCTGGAAAACCCAGTGCCAATTCCCAGCTGGAACTCCCCGTGGGCCAGGACTGGCACTGGAAGTAGGCTAATTCCAGGAGGGAACCACTGCCTTAGACATGGATTTGCATCTCAATGTGCTTCCAGCAGTTCGTGGAGCTTCAGAACGTCCTCTGGTTAAGCTTTAACTTCCATTCCGATGGATCAAAGCTGGGTGAACTTCACGGGGGTGAAGTTTTGGCCTGAGTGAGGGGAGGGAGCGTTCCCTGGCTGCTCCAGTGCTTGCTGCTGAGGGTGACTGGGTTTTGCTGGTGTTGTTTTCACCCTCAGAACGCTCCTCGGTGTTACCAGACGGGGATCCAGCCAGTTCTGACGATCTCAGCTTTGTCCCTGGAGATGACAGCACCAGGTAATTGCTATGGTTCTCCTTGGCCAGCGCTGGGGGCTGCAGGAGCTGCAGCCAAGAGCCACTGCTCATCCTCTGGAAGGTCCTGAGCTCCCTCTGGCTCTGAGGCAGTCTGGGAAGGAGGGAGGGAGGGCTGAACACTTCCATAATCGCTACAAAACTGACTGGGCTGGAGTAGCTGTCAGAAAATGTGTTTGTTTGAAGCCTTTAGTGCAAGCTGGCTTTGTTTGGAGCAGGTAGAGCGCGGGCTGGAGGCCTGAAGACCCACGGCTGCATCCCTGTGAGAGGTGTGTGCGTTCCCTGGAGCTGAGGCGTGGCTGCTCCGTGCCTGTGTGCACTTCGTGGTTCTTCTGCGTTGTCTTAACCCTGTCCCCGGGGCACAGCGACCTTTGCAGCCTGGCACTGACAGCGTTCTCTGAGCTGTGGGGATGTGCTGAGCCCCATCCCGGGGGGATGAGTGTCCTCACAACACCCCGAGTGTGTGACTGTCCTCGGGAGTGCCAGGGGTGGCTCCAGAGCTGGGGGGCAAACAGCCCCCGCTGCGATTGTTCTCCCCAGTTGGTGACGTGGACCAACCACACCCATTGCCAAACTCTTTGTTCGTTGCATTTTGAGCTGCTAAACTCCTTGTGAAGCTCTCTGAGAGCTGATGCCTGGGTAGTGACAAAGCATGAGCCCTGTAAGTACCTGCTGGTGTTGTCCTCGTGTGGCTGCCTGTGCCCTGGGTCCGTGTGAATGTGCTCTACAACTCCTAGTTTTAAACTGTTTGCACTTTGTTAATAAAATGAATGTTGAAATACTGAGTTTAGCTGTTTGTGTGTGAATAAGTAAAACGGTGCAGGCTGTCAGGATCAGTTCTTCTGACTGGTCATGGAGGGGCTTTTTTCTGCCATTCCACTGTCACTTTTTTCTTTAATTATTCAGTGAAAAACACTTAAACCCCTCTGGGCTTCTCTGTTTGTAGAAGCCAGACCAAATCCTTAAATCTCCTTGATGCAAACAGGAAGGGAGAAGAAGGCAGATTTTTTCCCAACTTTGTGTCAGCTGCAGAGGGAGCAGAGCCCATTCTGGTGCTGAGCCTGGAGGGGACTGGGGCCAGACCCCACACTCTGCAGGGGCAATGGGAGTGTTTGGGGCTGTGCAGGGCTCTGGGGTGAGCAGGGACCTCTCTCTCTGCTGCACCCACACTTTGCTCCCAGTGAGAGCCCCGAGCTGCAGGAAATGATCAGGAATAGAGGCTGCTCTGGAGCTTGGGTGAGCTGTTGGGCAAGAGAGGAGCTGGGCATTTGCTCACCTTATGGACAACTTTAATTTAGAGCTGCTTTGGAAAGAGCGGGGAGAAAGAAGCTTGGCAGACATTGCCCTCCTTGGGCTGTGAAACGGCAGAGCTGGGCCACAATGAGCCCTGGGCAACCACCTGGAAGCCAGAGCTCAACAGAGTCATTGCAGTTCCACATCCCACAAAGGAAACCCCCTGTCACCACAGAAAAGGCACAGCTGGTTGCTTCATTAGCTCTTAAATAACCAGACTAGCTGGAGTGTGGTTTAAATTACTGTTTTATTAAGATATTGGTAAAACTTCAACAGTTTTTCCTGTATAAACAGCTTTCATAAATAAAATATGGATGACTAATACATGGTCAGAACTAAACTCGCGGGTGAACTGTAGAACAAGATTGCAAATGGAAAAGTCCCAACACTGGTACATGATTTAGCTTGAATTTATTCACTTCATAAAGAACATGTTTGATGAACAAGGTACTACACAAAGGTCAGCGGGAGCACCCAGGAGCTGAGACCGCGCCCGGCTGGCCACGAGCAGCAGCGCTGGGGGTGAGCTCAGCCACCTCCCCTGTTCTTGTCCCGAGGTGTCTTCCAGAGGGAAGGAGAGGAAAAACCGGACACGACACGAGGGTTGTACGAGACCCTGACAGGTGGGAGTTGTTTTTTTTTTTTTTAGTTTTAATGCTGGCAAGGGCAGCGCCATGGCCGGGGTGCCAGGGCTGGAGAGGGGCACGGACATTGGAGTTGGAGGTTGTGTTACTGCTTTCTTATTATTGCACATGATACAAGGGCAGAAAGTTTTGTTCCTGTTGCAAAGAGGATGTGAATTAAAGAAAGATTGCCCTAAATTACAGCCATGAACAAAGCTGCAGTATCCCCTCGGATGGCTTTGTTTATGTGACTACAAGTGCCGAGTAAAGAAATTGTGCTAAAACAGCCCCTAATTTAGACCAATCTTTCTCGTTTTGTTTTATTCCCACAGAATCTGGGAGTGCGGAGGATTGAATGAGGAGAGAGTGACCTGAACTACAGCAGCCATGTCTCTGCACACAACTCGTGCCTCATCTGCCCGTGGGCCAACTGACACACAGTGCTCCAAAAACAGGCGGAGTTTCTAGGATGCTGCACCACCAGAAACGTGGTGTAAGTTAAAGTCTGTTTGGACATTGTCCTTCGGCGCCGCGGCGCCACCGAACCCAACAAAGGCGGCTACGGAACGGTTTTCACTTGCCAGGACAATGGATGGCACTTCTAGGTAAAGAAAAGTCCCGCACGTGCGCTTCCACCCACCTCTAGTGCAAATGGAATGGGGTAAGAGCTCCCTGCTCTGGTGCTGTTCTGCTTTCTGCACCGCAGACATTCCTCAGAGTTGGAAAAGCCCAGCGGCACCTCCCGGCGCGGGAATCCCGCGGAACTCACAGTGAAGAGCTTACGAGCGAGTTTTGAGCGGCTCCGGGCAAAACGGCCCCGAGCCCCTTCCTCAAAACCACCACAACTGAACAGGAAAAAAAAAAAAAAATAAAATTCATGTTGTCACTGCTACCTCCTGGTTCTGCAACCACGGTCACCACGTCGACCGAGAGGGATGCGGGGTTGTGTGAACGCGGAACAGGGATACTTCAGCTCTTTATTGGAAAGATTCGTTGTACAAATTTTCACCACCACTAAGATACACGATAAAAATACAAAACACAGGTCACAGACTGAATCTCAGTATCAACAGTTAATAAATACAATGAGATACTTCTCTAATAGCCTAATATTTTACACTGTCACCAGATAGACAATCAAGGTACGAGATACAGAACACTTAGATACCGTTAGAGAGGGATTATTGCTTACGTCAGCAAGCAGCAGATAAGGGCACAGGAGTTAGAACTGAAGGAACTACTTCCTATCACCAGTGGCATTAAGAGAAAACACTGCATTTCACAAGCACTGCTTTTTGTCTAGTGTGTAGAATCAAGAGCAGCATAATCAGACCAATAACCACTACTTTTAATATTATAGAACTTTAAAGGACTTACCTTACAAATGGTTCCTATCTACTCTATAAATATGCAGTTAGTGAAGAAATGAACACTTGCTCTATCTATACAATGGTTTTACCTGACCACACTGGAACTACGATGGTGGATTTTTATTTAATTTTTTTTCTCCTAGCAAGTAAATGGGATGAGTCGCAGAATTACCATTTATGAATCCACACCTAAAAAGCTAGATCCTTCCCAAAACAGCACACATGCAGTCCAGTGCTCTTCAACTGCTCCTGCAGACTGGGAAGAAGTTTTATCATCCATGATGGGTTTTCATTTCTAATTTACTCACATCAAGAATTGCACTTACACCACCCTTCTCTCCGGAACACGACAGTCAGCTAAAGATGGACTTTCAATGAGTCATTATTACTGTGAATAATTTAAAACAAAGGCACCGCAAAGATGCCCCAGAGTTGCATATTTTACCATTTCATGGTTTCTCAAATTTCCTCGGTAAATCTGACTTGGTACAGAAGCTGCAGCTAAAGAGAACATCGACAACAGCTAAGGCGGAATAAGATGGCAGATAAGAGCCAATGATCCCGTAAGATTAAAACAAAGTCTGAAAAAGATCAAAGGAATCGAAAGCCACACTCCAACTCCTGGTTGCTCACAAAGCCTTTTGCTGTTCATCAGATTGCTTTTAAAATAGTGCATCAAAGATAGAAGCAGCAGAAATTGGCAGAATTCAAGCCTCGCCATCTCGTGGTGTTGAATAATTTTCTCGACTACTTAATATTAAAATACTTTGCAAATTCTAGCTAAACACTAATACTGCTATTGTTACTGCTAAAATGATATGGATTGTTCGCTAAGTGCCTATGAAGACTTTATTTGTACTCCTCCCAATGCATCGCTGTAACAAAGGGTAGTAACAGGATCTGCACTTAGTGGAGCTGATGGGAATCGGCCGCTTATTTCCGTCCCAATTAGCGGCTCCCCTAAGGGTGTGACCTCACCTCGGGAGCGGGGAGGGGCTGCTGGCCATGCTTATGCACAGAAGGGCAGCTGATGCTCCTCTCCGGCCCTCCTGGATCCAGGCGAGCGGGAGCAGAGCCCTGCCCAGGCAGGGAATTCCATCCCCAGCACAGCCCCTGCTCTGCCGCGTCCTCGGCATTTCCATCCTCCCTGATTGCTCCGGCACCCATCCCTGCACACCCTGAACACACCACACACGGTGTGCCCTTCCTGCTGCCACTGGGTCTGAAATGCTGCCTTTGCCAGCTGGGAATCCTCACCAGAACCATCCAACAGCTCCTGATCTCCGCTGGGACGGGCGCAGGGACAGAGGATGGGACTGGACACCTCCACGGGTGGGGTTCTCTTAAGACCTGAGATGAAGTTAAGGTGGGAAGAGGTTGGCTCAAAGCATTAAGCACAATCATGTTCAACTCATTGAGAACAATTTCCTAAACTGAGAAATGAGAAAAATGCCACTAAAAGCACCAGAAAGATACGAAATTCCCTACACTGCACCTCCAGCCATAGGAAATAATTTTTTTTTTTTTTAACTGCAATTAAAGGTTTCTTCATACTCTGCATTTATATTACATGAGGAAAAGAAAAGGTAAATTATGAGTCTGTACCTCGATGGGAGTCTGAGACCAGAGCAGCAGGAGCTTAGTGTGTCCATTCCTAAGGTACCTGGTAAACCCTGTATGGCTTTTAGTCGTCTACCTGCAAAAGTGGATGTAATTTTCTAATTCATCTTAACGCTCACCTGGAATAAACAGAAAGCAGAACACAAAAGGAAAAAAAACCCAACAAAACAAAAAACTCCACACCTCGACTCTATGGAAACTTCCCCCCGCTCTAAAAAAATTTGGCAGTTCTAACCCAGATCGTTCTTTGAGTATTGCTCCACAGACATTTCTCAGGCAGGTGCAACCTTCTGCGTGTTTAAGGACCGTGCCCTGGCGTTGTCTGTCCACGTGCAGCGGCTGCTCGGCTTTCCCTGCTGGATGTGGCTGGACACTTTCCCTGCTGGATGTGTGCGGGTGGTCGGGCGGCTGCGGCATTGCTCGGGGTGGCACCACCACCAAACTTTATTAGAGATTGAAACAACTACATTGGTTAATTCCTAGATCTATTTACACAGGGGTTGAGCTCGGCAGGGGGCTGGAGTACAGTTCGGAAATCCCACCTCTTTTTTTTTTTTTTTTTTTCTTTCTTTTTTTTCGCTTTCTGATGATGCCAGTCTTATTTTGGGAATGTCTACTTTGGGAGTCTGACAGGGGGGACACGAGGGGGTGGTTACATTTTACAGCATTGATGAAGGTGTGGGTCTGGTATACAATGACTTTGTCTTCGCATCAAACACTCGCTGTAGGAGCTGTGGCCGGGCATCCTCCGCCACGGGGAGGGCCGGGCCAGCGCCCTCCTGCTCCCGCGGCCCCGGGCGGGGAAGGCCAGGCCGGCTCCTTCTCCCTGGGAAGGCTCGGGAGCCGAGAGCGGCGTGTGAAACTTTGGTTTGAGCCTGGCTCCTCGCCGCCTCTTCCCGCTGCAGAGCCGGAGGTGAGGGAACGCAGCTCGTTTTCCCAAGGATTTGAACAGTTCATCTTCCAGCCCAAAGAAGACGGGGGATAAACCCCTGACCCTGTAGATGCCCTGCCCTGCGGCAGCCGAGCTCAGCGGGGCGGCGGCTTCCCTGCGATGGCTCTGCCCGCAGCCCCAGGACGTGCTGAGCTCCGGGGCCTCGCTCTTCACCGGGGAGCTGCCGATGGAATCCGCACTCTTTGGTATGCCAGGACTAAGCGCTTGGACTGGTGGCAGACATTTGGCACTCTGAGGTGTACTAGTTTCTGTTTTTGTCAGGTCTAAATAGCCTTGATCATCCAAGGGGTTAGCGCCGGAGCCTATGCTTAAGCTAGTTCTGTCGGTGAAGGAATCCACTCGTCCTTCATAGCCTAAATCCGCCGGTGCTGAGCACTGGTGCTGGGGCCACGGCCGTTTGCAGTCTCCGTGGTTCTCCTTGTCTTCCCCGTTGTCTTCTTGGCCACCTTGGAAAGAGTTCTCCGTCCAGTCCGACTCCTCGCTGACCGCGACCGCCGCGTTCATGTCCCTGAGAAACACCACGATGACGGTGATGTTGTCGCTGGAGCCGGCGTCCCGAGCGGATGCCACCAATTTGTGTGCTACCATGCTGCTGTCGCCGTTATTCTCCTTCAGATGGTCAGCCACCACTTTGACTGCCTCATCGGGGTTCACTGTGTCGTAGAAGCCATCACAGGCCAGAATGAGGTAGTCTTCAGAGCCATCCAGCACCGTGGAGGCAGAGTCTGCGTCCCCACAGATGTATGGCTTGTGCTCAGCATCTCCTGTGGAAAAACAGCACAGGAACACCACTGTGGGTTTGCAGCCACAGCTTCCAGCAGCCCTTTGTTAACTCAGCGTGGAGCCAATGACTCTTACCCCAAGTTAAAGCAATTATTTGGAAATTATTCTTTCAGACTGTAGGGGGAAAAATAGAGGTTATTGCTCATAGGTCTATCTTCAGCTGCAGTTCAAATTTTGATGACTAGAAGATTAAAATTTTATAGTTAAAAAGCAGAGAAAGTCTCAAAAAGGAATGGAAGCCCACTCACCAATAGCTCTGGAGACAGAGAGGCTCCCATTCACCCTCCAGGCTCCAAACCAGACCACGCAGCCACCCAGGGCCTCGATGCGCTTCTTCTCATCCTAAACAGCAACATGAGAGTGGTTGGGACAGAGCAGTCAGAGCTGCTTCACACTCAGAACTCCCACAAATACTCGGTTTTTCACAAACATGGCAGGCCCCAAGAGAAGAGACAAAAGATTTGCACACAGACCCAAAGAAACCAGGATAAGTGGACCTTAGGCTGCTGCTCCAAGAGATCCTGACAAGGCAGTGCTCACCCAAAGCTGGTACCTGCAGTGGTCACTGCCCAGGGGTGTTTCCACAGGCCCTTCTCACCTCTCGATCTGGTTTGTGGGGTTTCATCAGCTCCACAGCTTGGCCTTTCCTCACGAGCATGACCTGGGAGTCCCCAAGCCAAGCCACGTGCAGCATATTCCCTCGGATGAAAGTCACCACCCCGGTGGTTCCACAGCGCAGGCTCTGCAAAAAAAACACATTTCCATTTCAAAGCATTTTCTTACTTAACTCAGGGACAGAACACGGTGGAACCGCAGCACAGAGCCTATTCCCTGGGAGGAACAGGCAGTGCCTTCCCTACAGCTATGACTGCTCACTAACAGCCCCTCACAGCCACCCTGGCTGAAGGTGAATGTGCCCTGTGACATCGGTGGCATGGGACCCTCCTGCCAGCAGCTGGGCACTGCTGGGACTGCTCTGGCTGCCTCCTGCCATTGACAGACACATCAGTGAGCTGGTGAACCCAAGGACTGAGCCTGGGCAGCAGGTGAGCGTGGGAATAGCAGCAGAATCCTTTAGAAGATCTGGATGCTGTGATACGCTGATGTTTTTATGGGATGTGAAGCTATGGACAGAAACCAGTAGGAACAGGGCTGTGCTGACCCCTGTGACAAAGGCACAATTGTTGGGTTCATGCTTTCAGAGTGGCTCACCTCCCTGGCTGCCTTCTGCACGAAGCGCTCGTCGGTGACGCGGAAGGCGCGGCACAGAGCCTCGGCTGGGTCGTGCTGGAACATCTCCTGGTGCACCATGTTGACGTGCAGGTGGATGGAGGCATAGATGGCAGCATCCACCCCTCCGTGGCCATCAAACACTGCGAAATAAGCTTGTTCTTCTTGGTCCTGCCAGTGGAAACACGGTGAGAAAAAACTCAGGGGAAAGCGGTGCAAACAGCTCATTGGACTGTCTTGAACCTTTGAACCTGGGATTTATGCTGTCCTCATGAAACTGCAATTAGACACAGAGTCTCCACTGGAAAAGCAAACTACCCTAAGCACCTGCATTTGCATCAATGAGACATTTCCAGCTTGTTGAATTCTGCCTGCAAACTACAGGAGATGCCCTGCCAGATCTCCTGTGTAGTGTTCTTAGTGCTCTGTAGGTCCCATTTGTTACAGCTCAGTCACACAACTCAAATAGGAAGTGCCATTCTCATCAAATTGTGCAGAGATTTTGTGACTGCAGAAACCACAGAGAGGGAAGAACATCCAATACAGTTTGCATGAAGTCTACATCATGATTGGAATCCACCAGGGATAAAATGCCAGTACAGTTAAAATGTGAAGCCAGCCAGCCTCTGCTTTCACTCTTCTTTTTTCTTAAGTCTAAAACACATCATCTTAGATGCCTGTGTTTAAAAAAAAACTGCATGTACTCTCTCATCAGAAAATTGTGATTACATTCACAAATCAAATACAGCAAAATCACTCATCTTCCAGGCAGTTTTCTCAGCTTCCCCTTCTCTGTTCAGAGAAACAACGCAGTACCAGGAGACAGCAACTCCTGTGCTGTTCACACACACAACACCAACCCACTGACAGAGCCAATTCAACCTTGACAGCCAGCTCAGTGACTGGAATATTTGCACATTGTAATTTTTAGGTAATGGGCTCTAACACAAATTGGAATAAGAAAGCTGACAATTGACAGGAGAAGGAAGCATCTGCCTCTGTTTGCATTAATTTCATTTAAAGGCAAGAATGTGGATGGGGCAGAAGATGGTTATTAAAGTGACAGGGTATAATAAAGAGGCAATTATGCAGCAATTTGATCCTTAAGGTAAAATTCTTGCAACTTGTTTTTATTTTCCATTCCTCAGTGTCCGGTTTTATGTCTCAAGGAAGGGCAAGATGAGTTTCTGACCAATCAAGAAATTAATGGAAGGGAAGACAGGCCCCATTTCCACCAAACTACTCACATTGAATGTCATGTGAGCTGCACCCCATTGTCCTCTAAGTTTTGTGTTCGGGTTTTTTTTACTTTCTTTCCTTATTTTTGCTTTCTCCTCCCAAGAAGAAGGGTTGAAAAGCAGAACAGACTCATTTCTGGTTGCCAAGGGATGAACCATAAGGTGACCTGATCAACAGCAGCTGCCAGCCCTCCTCAGGTCCATCACCTTTCCACCTCAGTGGAAAACTGCCTGCTCTCCCAGAATGGAAACCACTGAACACAGAACCTGTGCCTGCCACGTGCTCTGTGTTTACCTCGAGGTTGAAGAGCATGTTGAAGTCAGGGATGCAGACGTGCTTGTCCTCCATCTTCCTGCGCATGTTCTTGATGGCGTGGATGGAGGTCTCGTAGTAGCGGTGGGGTTTGGGCTGCAGAGGGAAATCTTTCACCCAGTTGCTGCAGATCTCGTGCAGTTTGCTGAAAACTAAACGGGCCAACTTCACTGTCTCCATCTCTGGGGAAGGAACAAACCGCAAATGAAAGCTTTGAGAGTGTTGTTAAGTGAGAGTTTTCTCCCTTGCATACATTATAAAGATGAAACGAAACCATTTTAGCCAAGCAGTTGATGTCAGCAGGGAAATTCTGGGCTCTGATGCATGAAAAGAGGAAGGCAAACTCACCATGATCAGCATTCATCAGTAAGCAGCTCATTGTTTGTTTGTCTTTTTAACTTAAACATTTCCCTGTGCCTTTGGGGAGCTCATTTGCAGCAGCAGAGAAAATAAAAGGCGTGGAAAGCGTCGGGTCCCTCGTGTGGCTGTGCCCGGGGTGGTGCTGCTCTGACAGGGGCTTTGTCGTGGCACAGGGTGTCACGTACAAAACCCACCCTCCATAATAATGACTCATTGGATTTGGACTAAATTCTCTATTCTAAACACCATTTCACTGCAGAGCCGAGGCAGGACACTGCAAATAATCTGCAGAAATTTGTAGAGTCATTTCAAGATGTTTTGTGCACTTTCAGCAGTGCACAGGTGCCTTCTTAGCTATTTTCAGATTTTCCATTATTCCCATTTTCCTGAAAACGGTGCGTCAAAGAAATCTGCATGAGCAAATGAGAAAACCATAAAGGCCTCAAATTTAAGAAAATGCTGATCTGTCACTCCTGAGAAATTGTCATCTTAAGACGTGAAAACTCAGGCACTTGACATTTGTTCTGAAATTCAGGAGAGGAAAACAGGAAGTCAGCATCAGAGCTGAACACATCCAAATCTCTTTGTTCAGGATCGCTCACCAAAGGCAGGGATCTTCAAAGCTAAACAGCAGCAATCCAGGAGTGCCAATCACAGCTGGAGGAGGAGGGGCTCACACACAGGGAGGAGAGGGGAGAGTTACAGCAATGGTAACTGTGATTGGTTTATAGGAATTCTGTGATGAGCCTAAAAGCAGCATTTACTGATTTCTATCCTCGGTCTGCAGTGACCAGGGGGCCAAGACCCTTTGGAGTCTTAAAATACCATCCCATCTCAGTTAATTATCAATTGGTTCAATCAAGAGGCTTTAAGCTGGAAATACACTGGATAAATAACTAAAAGGAGTGTTGGCTCCTTGATCACACAGCTTTAAAACCAAGGGGTGGAAATCAAACAGCGGGGTCTTCCCATCAGTGCTGTGGTGTGAGAGCTCCTCATCCCCTCTGTACTGCTCTCACCAGTGCCACCAGCAATCTCTTTGATGGGGATTTGTTTAAAGAGGGAACACGCCAGGCCTGATGTGTCCAAATTACATTTTTTTAGAGGAAAGCCCACAGGTTTTACCCTCCCCTTTATCCCCAGTGGGCAGAGGTGAAGGGAAGTGTGCACATTTCAGGAGGATGGCAGTGACCCCAGGACCTGCTGAGATCCTGCACACCCTTCCCAGGGGATTGTGCGTGGTGTCAGCATCATCAGTGACTGCTCGTGAGGTTAAAACAGGAGAATAATAAAATACCACAATAAAAAACCACCCCCTCACAGCTGGAAATTACTCATCAATTGTTAATGGTGCAGTGCTGAGCAGGGGCTGACTCAGCTGTCACTGCGGTTGTGTCACAGAGAATTTCATTTCCCTCCTGCTGCTCCCAAATCCCCAAGGTTGGAAGTAACGCTGAGCTGCACCACAGTGAGTGGGAAATCCAGCTCAGGCATTATTGTGCCCAAAGATGACAGGGCAGAACCAGGTAGAGAAAACACCAGGAACCAGATCCTGCTTTTTAGTGCCATATTTTGCGAGCTTTGTTGAAAACATGAACAGTGTGAAAAAAACGGGTCAGAACCAATGACCAAGGTCTTCCTTAATCTAGGAACTCTAGATTTCCTTGGAGGTTTCTAGGATCCATCTAGAACCTGGAACAACTGGGTAATGGGATGTTGTGATTTGCTTGTGACATCTCTTGGATATTTGATACCACCACCAGGTCACATGGGCCTGCTGTTAAGGCGGTTCCTTAACAATGCCAAACTTCCATGTGATTCTCTTCCTCCACAAAAGACATCCAAAACCTCAATATTCTTGACCTGACCTTGCAAAAAAGAAATCCAACATCATTCAGCTCTCATGGAAAACCTCTCACTCCTCTCCAGTGCAGCTGGAAGAGAAGAGTCATGGCCTGTGACTCAGACACCCAAAGGCACACAAATATAACAAACATATAACAGACCCCAAATATAACAGACCCCTATTCTTACAATCCTATATTTGTGGACTCAAACCAGTTTTCCTTCTTTTAAGATTTGCATTCTCCTGTCATGGAGCTTCTCATTTCCTTTCCACCAGCACACCAAGAGCTGCTTTTACCGCTCCTAAGTACAGGACATGATTTGTCACGTTGCAATTCTCAGAGTGAAATGTGCTACTAAAGAAATTTGAAATAGCTTTTTTTTTTATCTTCCAGCAAATTCAAACTTGAGGCAAATCAGGTAAATGTCTCCTTGTATTACATAGAGTAAAAATCTTTCTGGGTTCATAAAAAAACCTGACATAGAACTGGATATTAAAGGCAGTGAAATTCAGCTCAGTTTCACATTCTGCAGCAGCTCAGACAGCATCAGGGCACTGTGAACTCTAAGCATCAAACTTCAGGATGGAGAAATCCCATTTTCACCACCTGCCACAATTTTCTCTATTTTCTTTCAAAGCATTAAAGGTACATGGTACCACTGAGGGCAGATCTCTCACCACCCACCCCAGGTTTCTGCCCTGGGAAGGTTCTCCAGGATCCCTGGAAGTGTCCCAGGCTGGGTTGGATGTAGTTTGGAGCACCCTGGGACAGTGGAAGGTGTCCCTGCCCATGGCAGGGGTGGCACTGGATGAGTTTCAATGTCCCAAACCATTCTGTGACTCTGTCATTCTACCACACTCGAGCTGATGTTGTGTTTTGGAAAATTAGCACTTCTGTTATTTGAAATTGCAGGGTTTGTGTGAAACTGTTGCTTTCCTACAGGCCAGAAGATGCTCCCTCTCTTCCTCTCCCCCTAAATCCTCACAATTTAACACTTCACACTGCATCAGCAAAGGGATATTTTATTTCCAAGTACCCTCATTATGACAATTCACCTCAATGAACTGCATCTGGAGTCCTATTCTTAGTGCCTGCTCCAGTCTGTTCCCATCTCAATCTATGTTTGCATCTGTGTCTTACAGGCGTAGATATATTTAAATGGCAATTTCTGTAGGTGTGAGGGTTTTGAGGTGGGTTTTTTCTTTTCTTTTTTCCCCCTTTTTTTCCTTGAATTCTGTAGATATTCTCTGTGGAGGCTTAGTCAACATTTCCTTGGAGACTGTCAAATATTTATGCAAGTTTCAGAGATCTCAATTTGAAATTAATGAAGGCTGCTCAGCCAGAACAATGACAAATCTATTCCATTTACCTGCTCAGCAGGAGGAGGCAGCAATACCTACAGAAAGGGAACCCAGAACAGGTTTTTCTGTTTCTTAGGTTTCCAAGGGGAATACAGCAGAATCTTCCTTTTTGAAGAGCCAAATTTATAGATCCTCTTTATCCCCAGAATAATTTACAGGGTCTTTTTAATCAAAAAAGGAGGGAATGGACGAAGTGGCTTGGGGACTGTTTTTAAGATCAAGTGACAAAATTCCTGTCAATACGTGTGAGAAACATTGGTCTTTGTTGTAATGAACAACTCAGCAAATTTTCAAGGTTATTTAGGCCAGCAGAGTCCTGAAATGATTTAGGGTGCATGACCTTGAGCTAGATGCTGCAAAAATCTTGTCAGCCAACACAGATAAATGAGGAAAAGGCATTTTCTTCCTTTTAATCACGAAATGTCTTCACTACCTTTTGCTAAAACCACATAAAAAACTTACAAGCCATAGTAAAAACCACATTGACTGAAATAATTCAGAATTAAATTATCTCTTCCCACGTATATTTGACTTTGCTCCAAGGATGAGGGAGGACAACTGGCACTTGCCAGCAGAACCACATTGTATAAAGTGCTGAGAGAGAAATTCAGGGCCATCAGACACAGCCATGAAGCCGCACTTAAAAGAGTGATTTCAGAGGTGAGAAAGCTTTGACTGAGAAATTAGAATTCTGTCTCTATCAGGAGTGGTGGTGAGGATTCCATTAAGTTTTTCCCATCAATATGGGGTGTTTCTCTCCCAAAAATCCAGCCCAATTTCCTTTAGGTGGCACTTACGGATGATGCTGTCGGCGTTTTCCACGTGCTTGGGCAGGAAATGCGCCGAGAGGTCGCTCTGCAGGACTTCATCTGAAGTGGCTCTCGCTAAAGCAGAGGCCAGGAATGAAGGGCAATTGCTGGAAAAGAAAAAGAGAAACCCACAAAATTATGTTTGAATGTGATTCAGCAAGGTGACATAAAGAGTATTTTTCACCAAGTTTCTTCTTTGCCAGGCAGCACCTGCAGCAAGACCTCAAATTCACTGATGGATTTTAGTTACCCTGTTTCACTCTTATGTTCTCCGTTTCTTCAGTTTTAATATTTCAGTTCATAACCTCTATTTAAATTCTTTTCAAATCTAGCCTTGAACCCTCCAGAGTCTGTCACACAACTGTACATTTTTTACATATTTATGATACATTTTTAACTCAAGTCAAGTCCAGTTTCTCCTAAGATTTGGAGTCAGGATTCCAGAATTCCTGAGATTTCAAAGTGTCCAAAGCCTCTCCAAGGAGCACTGAAAGTTAAGGTTAACCCAAAAGGAGCTGATGTGCATAAGGTTAAAAAGCTCCCTCAGGAGTGATGTCTATCCCGAGTGAAGTGGCTTTAACTCACTGTAGTTTAATTAAACCTGGTGTCCCCCAAGGTTAATTAATCTATAGCACACCAAGGCCACTTTAATGCACATTCTCTCATTCAAAAGGAATTTAATACCTCTTAATTTATGCATGACTTTGCATTTCCCATTGGTCAGCCTGAACTGCTCCAGGTGGCTCCTGCTGACACAGCCTGAAACTTCCAGATCCCACAGATATTATCGGGGTGACGATTTTATTCCCGAGCCATTCCACTGTCACAGGCTCACAGAGAAACACAGAGCCAATTTCAGTCCAGAAACTGCCCTTCAACCACAGAATTCCATGTCAGAAATCCCGGGAGCGGGTAATGAACATAAACACTTCCTTATTTCTTGTGTTTAACGTGCTATAAATTTTTTAAGTTTAGCAATAAATAGCTTTGTCCGACATTGCCATGAGACACGATCTGACCTTTGAATTTACACAGAGAGCCACTTTCACCTCCATCCTAAGGTTTTCCCTGGAATTCTCAGCCGGGCATTCCCCTCCTGCAGCACCTCCAGCCTCAGCAGCGCTAAAGGGAAAATCACTGCCTTAGGAGCGGCTTTTCCAAGCCCAGCTTGGAGTTCTGATCCAATTTACATCCGGCGATGCCCGCTGGAGGAGCGATCAGCCAGACAAAAACACACCGAGACCTCCCTTGCTTCTGACAAGTGTGAGAGCTGATTTTCTGTCTGGTCTTTTCTGCCTTTATTTAGCTCAAAAGCGGCAGGTTTTTCATGCGGTGATGCTGCTCACTGCTCGCGTTACGTGTGATTCCCCCAAAAAGGGAGAGATTCGTGCCCGGGATGGAATAATGATGCCAGCAGTTACCAGCAGGCCACCCGCAGGAATCTGAGCTTCTTTCCAGTCCGAGGCTTCCCCTGAGCAGCTCAGTGCCCAAACTCTTCAGGAAAACCGAACTTGTTTTGTGTCACTTCTAAACAACCCCTTAGGAATGTTCACTGATGGGGAAGAGGGAGCCTGGCAAAGAACTGGGGGGATAACAGAGGCTAAAAGAGAAACTCAAGACCCAAACAGCAGAGAAAAAATATCCCTGCCATGAGGAACCTCTACTGTGCCTGGGCTTGGGAGGGGGGACAGCAGTGTCCAGAGCCATGAATGCTCATATCTGAAATTTTAGATATTATTTTTAC
>VKON01002658.1:1609548-1685063 GCA_009741485.1 Malurus cyaneus samueli
TATATTATTTAGCATGGCTCTATACCTTCCAGTAAATTATTTAAAAGCACCTCATAGTGTTGAACTCCAATATTTCTCTTCTCCCTTTGCCTATAATCCCCTTTCCCTTCAGCTGGAAAAATGCAAAGACATCACCTACATTTTACAATGGCAAATCCAACTTCACATTCCAGTCTGGAGCATGGAAACCCCAGGCCCTGTCACTCCTTTTTTTAGGAGGCCACATCATGAAACATTGAACACACAAAAAACAACAGGGACAGAAATTATCTTGACATTAACTTGACAAATTATGTTACACACAGATGTTGAGTTTAATGCTCTTTGTAGCTTAAAAAATGCATTCCACTGTGTGTCCTGATGGGATAGTGTGCCTCTGCCAGGCAGGGTCTGGCTGGGAATTTGTGGGAATATCTGGCTTTTCCACCTGGTGCTGACATCACAGGGGACTGTGCCAGTGGGAAATTCAGTGTACAATCGATTCACAGGGAGAATTGTGCCCACAGATGCCAAGGAGAGATTTACACTCAGAGGATGCGGGGAGAAGAACTGGGGGAGTAGTTGTAGCAACATAAGCTTCAACCAAACAGTTTTCCTTTTATAGCTCACCTTCCACTTCCTATGTGGATCTATTTGCTGCAAATTGTAACATTTCTAAAGAGGATAAAGAATTTAAAAACAACAGAAAAAGAGAAATTTTGGAGAGGTAAAAACCCAACCAGACTTTCTCCTACCAAATACTGATAAAATGGAGAAGGAATAAAGACATAATAATTTTTAAAAACCCTGTGTACATATCCCAATCACTGTTGTAAGGTCAATTGAAAAGAAAAGTAGATCTGTCACCTTTTATAACTGTGACTTTACAAAACTCACCAGATTTTGGGCATTGTTTCTCTGCCATGGACTTCCCAATACAACACAAATTCTCCCACACAAACTCTGCCTTCACCAAAATTTGGGATGTTGTTTATGCAGCACCATCAGCCTTGTCTCAAAGTCATGTTTGTTCAGTTTGACTTTGTGTGAGATAAAACATGTTCAAAGCACCCATTCCAGAGGTGACAATGCTGCCCCAATCCAGAGCAGCTCATGTAAGAATAACCCAACAGCTCTGCTTTCCCTCTCCCCCCACCAAAGAAGATTGTCAACTTTTCCCCTAAGCTTATTATCAAACCTGTGATCTCTTCAGAAGAGGGACGAGCTCTAAATATAAGAAAGAATCTGTTATGTAATACCCCGAGCGAGGAGACAGCACACAACAAACATCCTGTAGAAAACACGGGCCTGAGCCAAACAGGAGTGGGAAAAGAAGGGAAATTTGTGTCATTGCCCAGTGCCAGGCCTTGGGTCCATCCTGTGCAGAGCCAAACCTCCAAAAAACATGAAATCATGTGCAAAACTCTGGGGTTTATCTCTGTGGAAGATAAACAAATGCAAACAGGTGACATTATCTGCAAGTTGATCCAGGATGTGGCAGAAATTTACTCAGATCAGAAGAAATCTTCCTCAAACACAAGGAGGACTCGTTTGAAGCTGCCTGAACCTGGATTGTAAATAATGCACTGGTAGGACTGACTCACCCACGGTGATGAGGAGGCTCAAAGCTGCTTCAAATGGAGCAGTGTCACAGCTCTAATCAGCAGTTAAGAGAGTTCCTGGGAGCCACACTATCAATTACCCTGGTAATACATATGCAAGGGAGGCAGGGATACGCAGACACAGAGAATACCAAATCAAAACATTAATAAAAAATAAGGAACCTTAGGAGACAAATTATTATCTTCTATGTCTACAGTGCTTTGTGTGTTCCCAAAGGATTTAGAATCTAAAAATAAATGATTACTTCTACCAGCACTGACATCCAAGCTACCTTGGATGAAAAGCAGCAAATTGCTAACCATGGATAGCAACATAACACAACTGTTTTGAACAAACAGCAAGAAATGGACCATGCTGGAAAGAACAGCAGGACTCTACACAGAAATTGAGGCTAAAATCTAACCAGAATAATGTGAAGATCACCTTGATTTTCTACGCCTGTGATGGGATAAAAATGAGAACTGTCTGCTTTGATATCTCATCCTCAGCCTCCATCATCCTTCTCTCACCATTCTTTAGCACCATACTGAGATACTGCCTTGAAGGAAAATAGTCAACATCTGCAGCTAAAATACTTATATATATATGTATTTACACATGTATACCTAAATATGAACAATCACCACAGATTCCTTGGGAAAAGAAAGAGGGAAGAGTCCTAGAACAGATCAAAGGTCACCAAAAAAACACATGGCTAATCCAGAAATCATTAAAACCCTGGGCCAAGTAATGTTTTGAAAATAAATTCAATCAATTCTGTCTCCAAAACACGCAATGGTAATGATATTGGTAGAAATTATCTACTAATGATTGAATAAATAAAGAAACAAATATGCCTCTGCAAGGCACAGTTCTGGATTAAGGGTAGTAATAAATTAGAAGAGTAATGATATAACCAGAAAAGAACAAATTCAGGAGGAGGTAATCAAGTAAAGATCAAAAACAAGTACGTTTTCTTAGTGGGAACAGAAAATTCTATGGAAGTTTAGAGATGAGCTATAAAAGTGCAAGAATTTTTAACTGTCGACAAAACACCAAATGTAAAATTAAAAAAATCAGTATTCAAAATCCACACAGGAAATTGTAATGAATTCTTTTCGCTGAGTTTATCTGTAAAAGACTGCTAATGGCACACGATTGGATCTATCAGAAGTACAGTCAGGCAGCACCAAGATTCCTCAAGGGCAGAGAGTTTTCAAATCAAAATACAGGTGCTGCACCCGCCTGAGTGAGCTTTTTAATGAGGCGTGGAGGCGACGGAAGAGACACAACTGCAACGGGTTAGATTGAAAATAATATGGCAAGGAAAAAATAAAGATTAGGAACACCAGCTGAGCTGTGAGATAACACAGGAGAAGTTAGTGTTAAAGGAAGATTTGAGTTATAATAACCCAGCAGTGGTAAATTGGAAGATGTAACACGATAGGAGCCGGAGCGCTGCTCCCAGTTCTGGGGCTGACAAATGACACCTCTGCCAGCAAATCATTTAATCCCTGCACATCCATCCATCTAGGAGTCAAAGAGGTTTATTGCCTTAAAACTTTGGAAGAGCACCATGAAATTTAATTTATTAATACCTGAAAATGATGCTTTAATCCTCAGATAGAAAGTGCTGGGGAAGGACAAGGTGTTTACAAAGTTACCACTACCTCATAAAATATTTTTGTATTTTCTTTGGTGAATCCTTGTCTGTTTCTGTCCTGATTCAGTTCCTGATTCCACAGCACTCCTTGACTTACAGATGATATAAAACAATAAAGGACTGATGGCAAACATCTCATTTTTACCAAAATTTGGTGTTTTCTAATATTCAACTTGAGTTTTTTTTATATCAGGGCTGGTTATGTTATCATCAGCCATCCCACATTTTTGCTGAAATCATTTGATTTGTAGTTTTTCAGTAGTACCAAAGATGGGGAGAAAACCACTTCATTTCTAGATAAAGTTCAGCAAGGCTGAAGCCTGAGCTCGGATTTACTTTCACCTGGCTGAGATGGCAGCAATAATAACATAATCATAACAATAAAACAGAGATATAAGAAACCACTGAAGAAAATAAAACCTGATGCCCACAAGAGTGACATTGACCTCCCGGTGCCACTCAGAGCCCAGACAGACCAAGCTCTCTCACCCACAGGGACAGCTCATGGCAGGAGGGCTGAGAAATCCAATTAGAGAAACTTCCCAGGCTCCCTGCTTCCAGCTGGATATTAATTCTTGATATTTAGGAGAACTTGTCAAGAACAATTGCACAGCTCCTCCTGAGCCTTCAGCTCTGAGTCACCATCACATATGGCAAAGGTGAGCTTCATTTCAACAACACAGAAGGGGAAATTACCTGGTTTTTTTTAAGGTCTCATGTAGCCCTTAAGGGACCACATTTTTTATTTATTTAATGTTGCATTTCTCACATCTTCCCGTTTTTTAAAAGAACTATGAAAATGCCATTAATCTTCAAAGGGATCAATCATCTTTCTGGGTATGAGGATGTTTGATGGAGAACTTTGTATCTCTGCAGGAAAGGCTTAAAGGAACAAAGGGACATTTTTTCTGCTTTCTTCCTCCTGCAAAATGTATTGCCCCAACCTTCCTAGCAAGGAAACTGGAAAAACTGGAAAGAAATATTAGCATTTACAACCATTTTTTAAATACAGATCTAATCTTGTTGCAAAGGAAATGTCCATTTTGATAGCAAGTTTTATTTAGGCTGAAAAAGGAATTTATGCAGCCTTTTAAGGACATATGTTCAGTTTAATGTGATCTCAGTTGAAAACAAAAGTGAATATTACTGAATTTAACACCTCAGTGATCAAAGCTCTTCTCTGACGCAGGGAACAAGAAAAATTAGCCAGGAAAAGAACAGAGGACATGAAAAAATTGCAAGGAAAAGAACAATAAAGTACAATAAGACACGTCTGAGTAACTGCTCAGGTTCTAATATCTACAAAACCTGACCAAGAGAGAAAGAAAGAAAAGGAAAGAAAGGAAAGAATTAATGGAATGATTGAGATTAATTTGCGTACTTGCTGCTGCAATAATTAAAGACTTCTTTCTTATCATGTGAATGTCTCGGGCTTCCCATTCATGAGGGAGATTGACACACTGATATATTTTGCTTCCAAGTAAAAATGGATTTCTCTTCCATTGCAGCCACTCTCTGGAACACATTGAAGGAAAATAGCGCAGAAGACTGATAAGAGCAAGAAACAGCAAATAACTTTTAGTCAGGACTGCAAAGAATTGTGCATCCCAAATCCACCTTTGACAAACGACCAAGATGGCAGCAGGAATGGGACATTTCTCCTCTCTGTCTTTTCCACAGATTTTTTCACCCTCCCACATCCCAGCCCTGGCGCACACAATTCAAAAAAACTCCTCTGGTTCTAAGGATGACAATCAACAGAGAAGACCTCCCAATATTTTCCTTGGATACCCTTCCAGCTAGAACTATGTCCTCCAAAAAAAAAATTGTTGCGAAGTGAAGATGCAGAAAAAGACAAGAAATGTGAAATGGTCAGGAAAGAGGGAAAATTAGAGGAATAAAACCCCTGGCTGTACTCCAGGTTATTCCAATAATCAATCTATATCTATTTCCTTCACAGTCTCCCTATCGGAAATAATATAAAGTCCCTGTTGAAATATTGTATTGTATTTTTAAAAATCTAAAGCAGCAACTAATTTTAAAAAAAAAAAAAAAAAATAAAAAAGCGCAAACCCCCAGATTTCTCACTCCATGTATTTAATACGAGGTTGTTTCCTGATGAAACCCTTAGTAAGTGGGAGTAGTCAGGGAGACACTTGGATTTACATAAATTTGAGACAGAAAAATGCTGTTAGAGTAAGTCCATGGCACTGCATGGTTGGCATTGAGTCTTTCAGTAGAAATTACACCAGGCTGCACACAGAGACAGCACTGAGTCTCAGGCAAAATTCATAATTAACTTCTGAGTATGTCCTTAAATTCAGTCATTGCCCTCCTCTTTACAGCATTAGCACAATATTTACAGGTTGTTCATGCACAATCTGCCAACTCTAAGTTATGATTTTACCTTGCTTTTAAGTCCATTTTATCATTGCCACACAAATTTTAAATATGACTCCATGCCATTCCTGATAACTTGATTTTTTCCCTTTTTAAAAGGAACAGTACACATATCACAGCAAAGCTCAGCAGTTAATATAATTTAATGTAAAACTACACACAATTTTCAAAATGGATAGTGGAATTTATTTAAGAGCTCTGCTAGACTCAACTTGATATAGTGCATCATCATACAGCGGAATAGGTAATAACTTTGGATTTTTTTTTTCCCCATAATGGCCTGTAAATTCAAAATCTAATAATTCTTCTGTAAGAAATTCATCTGCTAAAGATCCAGGTGAAGCATAAGCCACTCACCAGAAGATACCGACGTTCTCAGCTTGGCAAATGAAGAAGAGATTTAAAATAATCATCCATTTGCTTTTTTGGCACAAAACAACAACGCTCCATGAGCAATTTCCAAGAGATCCAGGATGGGAATAGCAAGGAGCACACCCAGCAATGCCTGGTGAAGAGTTTACTAAAAAGACAGAGAGAAAATGGCAGAACCAAACCCTAATGTGCCCTACAGTTGCCACAGTCAGACTCCTGGGCGGGGCGTGTTCTTCCAGCCATTCCTATCTTTTTTTTCTGATTACAATTTAATTTCCCTTTAGGGGAACGAGAAAAAAACGCATTCAGATTTGCAGAGAAACATGTGAGATGAACGTATGAAGGCTTTGGAGGCTGCGATAAAAAAACAACAGATGGTTGAAGAGTGACTGCACGCCCCAGTTCACTCCTGGGCCCCTGGTCCCGTTCTGACGCCGATGACGCCAGCAGAGCTCCTCCATGAATTCCATCCCAAAGATCACGGATTATCCCACATGTGCTGAAGTCGAGAGGTCTTGCACAGGCTGTGGTTGCTCACCAAAAGTCTCCTCAAAAGTTACTCCTTCCGTACATCCTGTAGCACCAACAGGATAATGTCTGTTTCCTGATATTTTGTTCTCCAACCAAATTACTTCAGCCGCAGTAAAGATTTTAACTTTAAAAATGCAAATCAGAGAGCAGTGAGAAGGATCAAAAGTTTAGAAAGTGTTGTCCATGAATAAATGATGACTGAGGAAACACCAGAATTCACACACGGAACAATGAGGTCGAGGAAGACTCGATATTGTTTCCTGTGCTAATGAGGAAGGGATCAACATTATTAAAAAATTAACAGGGGGATTCAGTAGGAAAACTTTCCACCTGTAACTGCCACCACCAAGAACTGGAATAGCCTTGCAGAAGGAGGTTGTGGGATCTCCACTGCTGGGATTTGAGGCGAGGTCAGAAAAGGAGCTCCCAGGATATGGTTTAGATTTAGCGAGTTCTACCTTGAGTAGAAAGATGGACTCAATGACCTCCTGAGCTGCTTTTCAGCCCTATTTTCTATGGTTTTTCTATTCTATTAAAAACATGTGAAATTTCCCTTAGCTCTTTTCCTTAAAGGAAGGAGGGTAATTCAAGAGACACGGGATCTCCAGAGCATAGTCCTTAATTAATTAACCTCATAACGTAACCTGCAGTCACATTGTGCGGTGTTGTGTGTGTGCCCCCTCCAGCTCCTGCCCTACATTCCGGTGTCTTCTGCCTACGGAATGTGGAGCTTGGGCACAAAGAGAGTGGTGTGTCCTAACTCTCTGGGAAATCAATGGGAATCGAGGTGACTAATTAAGAATTGTAATCAGGCCCTTAATGCAAAGCAATAGAAAGGCATGTCTTTGGAATCCCATTAGCTGCTTAATAATTCAAAACAGGCACCCAATAATATATTGACTGCCTGGGAAAAGGCATCTTGGAGGCCCAGAGTCTCACATTTCCACTGAACTCCTGAGGGAAGAGAAGCCAACCCTCAGTCAAAGCAGAATCCACAATTCCACTCAATCCATCTACGTTGGATGTGAAGTTTTGGGGTTGTTCTCAGTCAGGGCTGCTCATTTATGGCTACAAAAGGATAAAGAAGCAGCTCTTCTACATCTGTTTGTAAGTAATGACTCTATAATGATTTCAATTCTTCTAAGACTGCCCTATTAAAAAAAAATTTAAATAATTTTTTTGAGGGAAGCATCTCCCACGTAGGCAGATCTCTGGGTGCATTACACTGGCAGCACCCTTTGCTGATCCCCTGCTCTCATCCCAGCTGCTGAGAATCGGAACTGAGAGACTTAATTACTGCACCTTTCAATAAGGATTTAATTTTATTTTTGTTCTTTCTGCTGCGGATGCCCATGAATCAGAGGGTCACTTTAAGCACAGAATTCAATTTAATTATACTCGAAGGCATTTTTATCATTAAACAGGTCAACTTATTAAAAAAATATCTTGATTATGAATAATGGAAAGCCTGGCAGGCAATCCGGGAGAGTTTCACTCTGAAAGCTCCCACATCCATTTATTTAGATTTGTTTACTAAGCACTGGGCAAGGCCCCACTGAATGAACATGACAGCATTAGCTGAAACTGCATTCAATATTTAACTGTAAGTAGATTTTAATGCTTATCTATTGATTTTTTTTTTTAAATGGGAATATTTACCAGTATTTGTAAACTCAGCTATTAATTGCTAATAATGAGAAAAGCGACACGGAAGAGTTGACTGAGAATATGACCCTGAACTGGATGTGGCCACTCCCTTCCCAAGGTGCAGAGTGATTCCATAGAATCAGGTCCATCCCTCAGCTAGGACTGGATCCTTTCTCAGGTAGGACACTGTTTTAATTACATGCCAGGGAGGATGTCTCTGATGGACTATCCTCATGTGAACCAGATCTAAATAGAAAAATCCCTGCTGTTCATGAAAGCCTTGATGTGCAACGTGGAAGAGAGTAAACATTCTGGAGAAAAACCATTCTGGATAGGAGGGAACAGAAGAAAAGGAAAGCTATTTTCATGCTTGGGTCTTTTCAAGGCAAGCATTTGCATATTTTTGCTCTATTTCGTATGCAACTCCATGTAACATGATTTCTGTGCTATTTATAAGACTAAGTAGTCAAGTAACTGTGTGTTTTATATATCCCCTTCCTTTATGCTCCCCATTTTCATTAACTGTTTGTTTTCTAATCATTCAACAGGCCTAGAACTCATCTATTTATTTAACTGTATCGTCAATACTAATTTGAAAACTTGTTTTTAACCACTTGCTGTATGTGTAAAAAAGAATTAATTCTATTATTTTAAGCTAAAGGTTTTAAAAGGTAATTACACAAGGATGCAAGCTAAGAAGTAAAATCAAATTTTTACTGATTTCCAAAGTGTTTTTGTTTTCATCTTTATGTCCTCATGACACAGAAAGGGAATCAAAGTGCAGAGATAAAAAGCTATTACACAGAATTATCTGAAAGGAACCTGATTGCAAAGCCAGTTCTCTCTGGACTTGAAGGCCACATGGAACACTTTCCTCATTCACCCAGGATTACTCTGTGGTCCTGATCACAGATAACCACAATCACACAGATATCCCAAATGGAAGAACTAGAAGCAATTTCTGTTCTTGGAAAAAAGCTGCGTTTTGCTGATTCATGAAGGTATCCAGACACAAGAGCAGCAGCTCTCACCATCCACAAAGACAACGGGGCATTATCATGACCTTAGAATCTCATCCTTCATTTTCAATTTCCTTTTGTACATAAAATCAAACATCACACAGTCAGAGCATCACAGAACTGTCAGAAAACCAGGACCACGTGGGTTTTGTACACCATAAATTATTGCTTTTGGTAGCTGATCTCAGAGGTTCATGAGGTTTGGATTTAGCACAACTGATGCATTATCTTTCCCTAAATACAGAAATTCGTTAAAACAGGAATATATCCAGTTCTTCTCACATCAGTTGCTGATGTTTCTCCCTCTTCATCTCCTCTGCCCTGCCCTCATCTCTCTCCTCTCTCAGCTTTGTAAAAACCCCTCAGCTGAGATTGTTACTCTCCTGTCCAGACTGGAAAGAGCAGCAGATTTCCTGGTAATGGATTCATCTGTGCTCTCTGATGATCTATTTTTGCTCAGATGATTCAATTTAATGTTCCTGTAGTGTACAAGGCTGACCTAAGCTCTCTCAGGTGATGACCTAAGGAGTAACATTACTTTTATTAGTCATAAAAAATTTTCAAGAGAAAATTTACGGAAACAAATCTGAATGAAAAAAAGAAACGAAAAAATTTTCAAGAGAAAGTCTTACAGAAACAAATCTGAATGGAAAAAAGAAATGAAAACATTTTCAAGAGAAAGTCTCTTAGAGAAACAAATCTGAATGGAAAAAAGAAACTGAAAATACAAAAACTTGCTACTGTAATGTGACACTGAAGTGGCACTAAAAATTACTCAATAGTCTCCAATTAGGTCTCATACTGCTTACATTCATTTTCAGGTATTAGGTAGTTGATCATTGTTTGTTCAGGCACAATAGCAGAGACATTTCAAATGGCACAGCTCAGATATTTAATTAGAATTCTCTGTATGACTTTGCCTTTTTTTTTTGTTACCATTCTTACAGATTCCTGAGGTAGCTCCGTAAACAAGGTCACAGCAAAGAAATTGGGCTGTGTATGAACAAAACAGAGCAGCACTTGGCTCTTGTGCTGCCTCCTCACCTTCTTTACTTCTGTGTGTGCCCCTTGTGCAGCTCTGTCCGTGATTTTGGCAAGTGGCAGTGACAAGAATCCCAATGATGTAATTTCTGTCACTCTGCACTTCCGAGGATGCCGTCCCTGTCACCTCCACGCTAATGAGGAACACACTGAGAGCAGCAGCACTTTGCAAACACTGAACGGGGTAAAGGAGCAGAAAGGCACAGCAGGAAAGAGGGATGGTGGGGATGGAAAGCTCCAATCCCATAAAAATCCAGGAATGCTCTGATAGGTATTGGAAATCTCAGGATCTGGGCTGTCATTTCTTGAATTCCGCTGGAATTTCAAGTGGTGGGTACTGAGCCCTACAGAAAATGCTCCCTGACCCGAAGAATTTACAATTTCAATATTGAAATTGTCAGTCAAAAGGAGGGGAAAGAAGGGCAAGAGAAGTGAAGCTTAAAGGCATGAAAAGAATAATGATTTGTTACCCAGGTTAGTTCCACTGTTTGGGAGGGAGATATCTATTCAAATATTGTTTAGATTATTATTATGAAATTAGGACAGGTAACAAGAGCAACTTCCAAATGCAGAAGTCTAAAGCAGAACCAAATTGTGCTGCAAATAAGCAGCACTCAAAATGATAAGATTTTTAATGAAATATCAGCCTTGCTGCCACATATGTCAATCCCTAAACTTAGGGAAAGGAACACCCAGAATATAAATTGGACTCAAGGCAAAAGCAGCTGCAAAGCAAAGAATGAGCTGATTTGACACTTGCTAAAAAAAAAGTCCATTAATCAGAAGAGAAATATTTATGCTTTCAAGTCAGAAACTAGTCTTGAAAAACCAAATATCTGCATAAATTCCTCATTGTATTTCCAGACTTTCAGCCACAACACAACTATTTCTGTGAAAAATGTCATTACGCAGTTTGGTGTGTGTGTTAACCATTAGTGAGAGGAGAATGTAACAGATGTCCCACATCCACAGATCTAAAAAATACCACACGGGTAACTCAAAGAATATTTCAAGCTGATGCTGGACCACTTAATAAAAACTGATCACGTTTCATATCATCCAAAAGTGGTAGATATAACCTGCGAGTTGGAATTAATTTTATACTGCATAATTTCTTCCTATTAAATCTGAGTGGTTCTTTAAAAAGCAAATTATTTGTGATGGGTATTTTTAATGGGAATTTTGAAAAAAAAGTAGCCAATATCTGATCTTAAAGTTCTCCTGAATTTCTGTTGCTATAACAACGCATGAAAACCTTTTTCCTGTTGAGGACATCTGTAGCTATTTTTACAGGCAACAGCTGGATTTGTCTGTCTGAATTTCACTTGTAAGAAAAAGTGTTTTATTTGTTGCCTTGGAACAAGCTCTTAATATAATGACAAATGTCAGAGCCCAGCAGGCTCAGTAGCTAAATAATCTGGTATAAAACATGTATTACATGGCCAAACTGTAAATTAAGCAACAATTTGATTAAAAGCAGTGAGAGTCTCACACTCTCCCCATGCACAGACACGTCCTCCTCCCGGATATAACACTGGAACAACAAGGGCACAAAAGTCTTTGGAAATGAGATCTTTGATGTCAGGAGATGCCACCTTTGTACTTTAAATTCATTTAAAATTTACCAGTTCAGAAGAGCAAGAGTCTGAGTTGCAATTTGCCATAGAATGAGGTGTGTCAGGCACCTGGGAACACTCAGTATTCTGGGATGCACAAATCCATGTGAAAATGTGAGCCGACCGTTCCCATCCTTCTCCACAAAACTTTATCTTACAATAAAAGCAGCAAATCAAGCCAGTGATGAACATACAGATCTCTCCATAAATAAATGAGCTCTCTCAGCACCTTGCAAGGTCAGGCCATGTGTAATCTTGCCCCCAAATTATTGATATCTGTAAGACTGGAAAGAAAAATTTGGGGCTCAGACAATCAGGCAACACCCAAACTGGCATGGAGAGAAGTTTATTTTAGTTTAAAACTCCACTTTATGTGATGCAGGATGTACTTATTATTATTGTTGCACATAATTTAGAATATAGGATCATTATCAGGGATCCCTGGAGGGAATTGTTTGAGGATTAGGGAAGAATGAGCTGTATCCTAATGCTGATTACAAACCACAGCTCCCATGTGTGGGGAGAGCCTGCTGGAAGCTGCATCCCTGCACCCCCAGGCACAGCAGCCTCCAGTGGTGCAGAGCTTTTCAGAGCATGAGGAGTCACAAAAAGCTACATGGATTCCTGAAAAATCCCCTCCTGCTGTTTCCAAAAAGACCTGTTAGTGATGAACTGAAATCACAAACAGAAATAGCACAGACTCCCCTGGGATGTTGGAAATACACAATATATGCATTATACAAAGGCAGGTACTGCACCTATGCCTGGGGCACAGGGATGAGGGGAATACTTGCTTCATTTTTCAAACAAAAAAAGAGGAGGGCATGACATTTTGTAAGCAGGGTCCTGTATCTTTTTTTCCTTCTGATTTTAGCTGTAAATACATAATTACTGTAAACGCATTCAACACCTACACGACTTCTAAACCAGCACAGAGCTGTTCCTATTGCATGTGCTGATCAATAATTACCAATTTCATGCAGAGACAGGTAAATTGCCAGTGCTTCACCCCAGGACATTTCGTGTTCAGACAGACGCCTACAGTTTAAAGGCGACAGTTTGCAACACAAAAGGCAAAACCGGTCTGAAATTTTTCTTCATAATTTGCTTCCAGCTGATTGCTCACCACATTAAGATGTACGAGTTCCTACTGCAAAAGTACTGAGTATGACTGGGGTGTCAAGGAGATTTACAGCCCAGTGGCAGACAATAGTTTTGTTGACACTTTCTAAGCTGAATTTATTGGAGAGCTTCCTGAAGAGAGGAGAAGTATTCAATTACCCAGTAAATATCAAAAAAAACATGCTCGGTGCTGCCGTTCTTCCCTTGGACAGGAATTCCAGGCTTTGAAGTGTGACCTTTTGTTCAGGCCTACTGGAGTCTGTGCTTAAATTTTGTGCTGGAGAATTGGACACAGTGCTGAGCTTCGGAGTGATTTCCATGCAAGTTTATCCACAGTGCAGGAAGGGGCACAGAAAGTAGAGGCTAAAAGGTCCAAGGAGGTCGTTTTTTCACAATTTTCTAAAAGAACAAAACAACTCCCCCCCAAAAAAAAGATTAAGAGCAGGGATATGATACAATTGAAATTCAATATCTGAACTCTGCCAGGCTGAGGAGCACCTGGGTGCTTTGCTGTTGTTAGTAAGGGAATAAAGGAAATAACACAGAGAATAAAAGTGCCTTGGAATTCAGCCAGCACAAAGCAGAGAAATTCTGTCCCATGATTCCTGATCCATGTGGAGGTTCACCTGAAGGAAAACTCATTTATTGATTGCTATGTTGGTCTTGGAGATATGAGGCCAACACACCCAGCAAAGAGTAGGGATGGGACAAGATGGGCACGGAGTGGAAAGCAACTTATTTGTTAGGAGATGGCAAAAAACAAGTAGTTCAAGCAACTTAAAGAATTGGAGAATGACCTTGTGTTAATCAGGTTAGCATGCCCAAGGGAGTGGGAGGGAAATCTCCTTACTTAATAAGATCAGTCTTGATTTTAGAGATAATAGGGACATAATTACAAATTGGCGAGGATGATGTGACCTCCAACCCATCTTTTAAATCCTCATCTCGAGATACTTAATGAACCTAGTGAAAGTGGAAAATAAAATGGAGTAAGGAATAACGATCGGAGCCAAAGCCCGGTGGAGAAACCTTCGACAACAACCACACTGAATTTTGAGGAACTGAAAGAAACTCTTTAACACCACGTGAAAGAAGATCTATATGCAGCAAAACCTTTTAACACATCTTGCAAAGCAAATTACTTCAAAACACTCACACTTTGAACGGTGTGGTTTGCAGCTTTAACACACAAAATTACAGCAAAACAGAGAGAAAATGAACCGGTCTTTCTTTGAAGTAACCTCCACACAGTTTTCTTGGGTAACCTTCCAAAACATGTGGCCTTTTCTGTCTGCTATTTTTATTTACTGTGGCTGTTACAATGGGTTTTGGAAGTAAACTCTCAGCAATCAATCTTTAGAAACACAACAGGACTTGGATTTTGCACAGAGGGATACAAACATCTGTAACCCTGCAGGTGCTGCCATCTGTTCAGGTATTAGAATTTGTACCCACAAATATAAAACTCATTCAGGCACTATAAATACCTTTGGTTTAACATTTTGGCAATTTTATGGATGTTTAAAAAGTCAAAACCTTATGCACAAACCTCAGAAAATATGGATCCGTAACAAAAGAGAAAAAGAAGGTTTAGGATGGATATTGGGAAGAAATTCTTCCCTGTGAGGGTTTGAATTGCAGAGAGAGGATTTCTGCCAGCAGAGACTGACCTTGAATTAGATCTCAACACAACAGAAAACACTTGGATTTTCTTTATTTCCAGACTATCAGCATTCAAAACACATGAGTGACACTGATCCCCCATGGGCTGAAATTCTGAAAAGTTACCTTTAAACAACAGGATCAAAGTAACACCAAAGCATTAGTAAATCTCTTTTCTACTGTTTTTCCAGATGAATTATTTAATATCAAAACTAGAGAAAAAAATTCTAACCTAGTGACTTCAAGATGACATTGCTCTCTGTTCCCAATTACTATGTGATCCTCACACTGAAATCAAAAGTTGCTACATAAATTTAATGCTATTTAAGAAATGTAGGGTTTAAAGAAATTTAAAGCAGAAATAACAATAGAGGATAGCTTGAGGGGAAAAAGAAATCAGTTGAAAGCCATGAAACTTCTCAGTGTTCCATCCCTCACGTCACAAATAATCTCTCTGGAGACATAAATACACACACAAAATTCAATTAATGCTTTCAAACTGACAAGAGTGGTTAAAAATAATAAAATTAAGGCCTTTTAATCAGAAAGCATTGCCAAAAGGTGCATCCAATGAGGGGCAGCATTGATTCCAAGGCTACTCTGACTGGGAAGGATCCCATATAATGAGCAGAGAGTGTTCCTAAAGCTCCTGGGTCTGTCCTGAGCCATCCCCTACTGTCAGAGTTCACAGAGGAGCTGGAAACTCTTCCCAAATCTCTCTGGTTCAAGGTTGGGTTGCTATGATATATTTCTATGCAATAATAGGAAAAAAAAAAAGGTGGAAAATGTGAAGATCGCAGGCATGTTCCTTGGAAAAAAACATATTTGATCACAGGAAGTCAGCAGCTATCCTGACCTATGAATTCCTTACTAAAAAAAGTTCTTCCCACTGTTGGTTCCAATTTATGCTCATTTTGAGATGAATCCAAAAAAAAAGGGAGAAAAGAGAGGAAACAAAACAAGTATTTTGCTGAAAAAACACTAAGGCACTATAGAAAGAGCTTTTCTGTTGTTATGGAAACGCAGAAAGCACAGGCTAGGAAAAAGAAAAGTGAATAAAGAAGCATTTTTAACTGCAAATATTAACATGTCCTTGCTTCCCGGAAAAAGTCCTTCCAAAGGATTTTGTTGATGCTGTGCATCCAAGCAACTGAAAACTACAAATTCTTCCCCAGAGAAACACAGATAAAAATTGGAAATCCACTGTAACAAAATAATAAACAGGACAAGGAATAAAAAAACAGATGGAGTTATCAAAGTGTTGTTTTCACACCCACAAAGAAGCAGTTTGCTGAAAATGCAGAAAACTTCAGACATTCTGTTTTAAGTAATCAATAGAGTGGTGAGAAAGGAGAGGATTCTGCATTTATCTGGAGAAAAATAGTTCTCTGCTCCTCTCCCACATTTGTATTTGCATTTCATACATTTTGAGCAGGTAGGCAAAGAAATAATTCTGTTCTCTGAACATAAATTACTTATGAAAAATTGGTTGTTTTATGTGAAGCTACTCTGAAGATGCAGAATAGAATATAAAAATGTCCATTATCTGTAAGTCTATAGTCCTTTGCACATGAAAAGTTAATTTAAATATATTTCCTTACACAGTCCTAAATTGCATTGAGAAATAATGGTAATTAATGCACAGATACAACCAAGTTTTGGCTTTAAAATTCTCATTCTGTCATTAGGTAATGCTTAATGAAATGGCACAAATCAGTCCTGCTAATGGCTCAATGCTCTTATGTACCTGGATAATCTGCACTGCTCAGGTACCCTGGAACTTGTCAGTTCAGGATCAGGAGGATTCTTTAGGGAAGAGCAGCCAAAAGTGGCCCTTTCCCTACAGAAGGAGCACTGAGAACACCTTTCCACTGTTGAGAAAGGGAAAAAAATGGATTTTAAAAAAATCGTAACAGTGATCCACTGCTTATGTAAATCAAAAACAAGAAAAGATTTATCATCAATTCCAAATATCCAAGGGTAGATTGTCAGTGAATGCTCTGTGATTTTGGCACCAAACGTTTCAACTGCACCTACTGAACAATTATTGCTGCTGGAATAATGGGCAGCAAATCAACTGCACAGCCAATAAGTAAATAAACCAACCCTTGAAAACAGTTTCTCTTCCTCACCAAAATAAAACACAAAAAAAAAAAAAAATCCCCCAAGGGCAGCAGACCACAGAGTTCACATTATGGACCCAGTGACTTCTAAATTCATTCTGGAAAGAAAACCATTTTTACTGCAGCCATCCATCACTCACCCAGCTCAGGAGCTTTTTCCTCCCTGCAGGGAAAAGTCTCTTCATCCTCACTTCTGTCATTTTAAACCACATAAGGGAACAAATCACACACCTAAAACTGGGGGTTTATTCTTTCTTAGACCAAATTTTTAAATCATTTGGTGGCTGGGAACTCTGAACTCAGGGATCTGAGCTGTGTTGACAGTAATGGTACCAGTTAAGGAAAATCACTGAACTCTTCATGCACGTACATTTGTATTTAAATAAATTAAAATCAAGACATTTTCATGAAGATGTTATCATTGTAGTTATAGAAAGAGACTGAACTGCACTAAATTACTGGGATTAACTTTGGTTTGTTGATTCCACACTCTTGCACACAACTTTAGCTCCAAATACCTGTCAAACTCCTTATTATTCTTTTAGCAAAACTCAGAAATAGAAACACAGATCTTAGCAGGATCTAACAGGACTTTTTTGTTGGGAAAAAAGAAAACAGGTAAAGGGAAATTCATGTGATTTTTCAAACTGAAGCATTTTACCTCATTTTGTGAGGATACCCACAGACAGCCGCTCTGTTTTCTGATATTCTTTAGCAGCACACACACAAAGCCAAGGCTCTGTATATTTAAGAGCATGAAAGTGCCCCAGTAAAACACTGTCACCTCCCTATTTGAGCCAGAATCTATCTCCAGAATATTTCTATCTCCAGAAATACAGCTTCAAATTCAAACGTGCAGACAACATTCCCATTGAACATCCCGGGGGCTCCTGCTCAGGAGCTTCACTGCCAGTTCTGCACCAGGAGCAGAATAATTGCAACAAAAAACCTGAGGAAATGGTCCCAGAAAATGCATTTTTCTTTGGGTCAAGTGGGAGCAGGACTTGAGAAGCAGCAGGATGGTGTCCCTGCTGCCATCCTGTACTTACTGCACTTATTTCTTTGGTGCACAGAATCAGTTACAATCTCTGCCATAAAAGATACAATGCACTGATTTATCCCTAATTAAGGATGAAGTAGAGAAACAACATTTGATTGTTATTTACCTTTCGACATCTGTCGGCCTCTTTCAAATAGAGTGATTTGAAAGGAGAGAAGAAACCTCACTAATTGCTCTCAGAGCTGTGTGAAGAGTTCAGGCTTTCTGTTTCTGGGTTTTTGTAGGGAAGAGCTATGTTTCAGATGTAGTGTGTGTTGCTATGGTAATTATTATTTTACTGAATGATATACATTCAGAACTGATTTCATATTGTCAGACAGCAATTAAACAGATTAGACTGTGTATACTCACAGTTCTGAAATACTTCCAATTTGTTTTAAATTTTAGGCCATGTGAAAAGCACTGGTGTGGGAAGTGAGATATCAATTCAGAGGGCAGCTCCAGCTGTACAGGTTTCCTCTTACCTCCTCCTCTCTTCACAGGTCAGGGTATTTAGGAGCAGAGACACTGCAGGACATTTTGGGGCCTCAATTCCCACTGTGTCTCTCTGGCTCCTCATCTCCTGCTGCAGATTTGAAATCTCTCTTTCCAGATGGCTGCAGCAGCAGCTCCAGTAAAGATCCAAAATTGAACAGACTGGCTTCCATCTCCCGTTATTACCCTGCTCCTCAGAGGAAGTTTTCACTTGATGGCCACTGAAAAAACCTCAATGAGGAGAAATTATTTTCCTTATCCGGCTGTGCCTTTGTCACCATCCAGCCTCTGAAGGCAGGATGGCATCAGCTGCACCCCAGTTTGGTGCCCAGGACACCTGGACAACAGAACCCAAACTCTTAACCACAAACCCTCTGATTCCAGGTCCAAAAAGTCCTTCAGGCTTCAGTCCTTCAACAATCATCTCCACATTTATCCAGCCCCCTCAGGTTATAGAAACAAGAAAGAAGTCAAGGAAGAAAAACAGGAAGCAACATGATTTAATTTTCCTGAGAGATTCAAAGTATCTCAGAGCAATGAGAGAGACAATATTCCCCCAAGGCAAAAATGATGCTAAAATTTGTGTAATCAAAACCAAGAAACCCTTTGGAATTTTATTTGCTCTGTCTTAGCTTGGCATAGGGAGAAATTATAGCGGCCAGGATAGGAAGTCAAGAAAAGTCAGGCTTGTGCTCAGCTTTAATATAGGTTTTCTTTGGTAAACCAATCAATTCCAGAATCCCATTTTCCCCATGCTAAGAAATAACTCAAGACAAAATTTAATCCATGTGAGTGGGGATAGTCATGGAGATGAATGATGAGTTTGAAAACTCTTGGATGAGAAACACTTGAAAAAAGTCCAGAATCGTCAGAAAGGAAAGAAACTGTGCAGCTTCTGAACAAAGGATAATAATCCCCAAAAAAAGAGCAAATAAAGCCTCAGTTCTGTAGGCCCATGGATGGATATGTGAATTAATACAGGTTAAAATAGGGTGTAGCTTGAAGCTTTATGGGGAGGATACCTGGCAGACACAGAACAGCAAAGGAAATGATAAGATTATCTAATTATCCATCAATTTTCCTGGTCATTCTCTCTCAAGTAAATGATTTTCATAGGGTGACATTTTACAGTTTGTGGGAGCAGGTCAGTGAGGAGATCAGGGATGAGTCAGCACTGGAAGGCTGATGGAAACATTAATCTTGAAGAAAGCTAAAGGATGAGAGGAAAACAGAATCATCTAAGATCAGAGAGGATATAATGGGCACAGAGGGTCTGAAAGGTGAACAGACTGATGGCTGCACAAGGGAACATCAGCCTGCAGGAAGCTGGCACAGCACAGGCCATCAATAAAAAGGAAACAAATCGACTAAAAAAAGATAGAACCTTGAAAATTAGGATAAAAATAATGTGGGTTCCAAAAGGAGATCATGATTTACCCAAAGGATGTCATGTCCTGGCAACGGGAGCGAAGCAATTGTACGGCATTTGCTGTTTCTCCTGGTGATAAGGAATCAACATAATCTGGGCATTTCAGACAGTTCACAAAGGATTTGGCATCCAGTCAGGAAAGTCTTGACTTATCTTTTTGTCCCAGTTCCCAATCCTGTGAACAGTGGGGGCTTTGTGTGCCACCAGTGTATTGCTAAAATAGCCAGGTTGTTCACAACAGCATTCACTCCCCAAAATTATCAAAACAAGAACGACTTTTTTTATGTCTTTTGGATCAGGCTGTCATTCTGCAAAATATACTTTGCTGGGTATTCCTAACATATGGTCAGAATAATTTGGGTTGTTTTCTTAAATACAACCTAAACCTTTTCTTAAAACAAATTTACTGTGCAAGAGTTAGGGAGGGGAAAATGATGCAAAATGAATCAGTATTCAGTTTCAAGGGAACTTACAACACATATCCAATTTTAATAGATATTGAAACTCTCTGTTGGGCTTAATATTCTGGTTAATTATTACTGAACCAAAATGGTGATTCTTTCCTTTTCCTCCATGTTTGAGAAAATTTGAGTTTGTCTGGAGAGAACGAGGAAGTACAAACAAGGTCATTCACCTTCAGTAAGGTGAAAGAGCTTGAAGAAAGAACCAGATCTGTAATTTCTGCCTCTGGAAAAGAATGTAAATGGTTAACTGGGGGTAGGATTCCACAATATGAGTTTAGTAAAGCTTATAATCCTCAGCTTTCCAAAAGGGCTGCCACATTTAAATGCAGTGGTGAAGGAACAGATCATTCCTTAAGGCCACCCTGGCAGCTGAAGTGATTGTCACAGCATTGTCCCCAACTTTCTTCTTAAAATGGTTCTAACAACGTCCCTCAGCCTGAGTTAACTTGCAGTTAGCACGTGTGAGGCTGAGCTCAAAGTTATTTTAGGAGCCAACTGGAAAGGAGATTTAGCCTTTTTAAAAATGGAATTGTTTTCTCTGGTTTAAGACTGTTTCCATGGAGAGACCACAGCATATGAACATCTTTAGGCCAAGTGCTTTGCTGCAGGCTTATCTGAATGGAAGCACCACAGGAGGAAGGATAATTGAGGCCAGTTGTTTAAAATTCATGGGCCTCCTCCTTTGCTTAACTCGGGAGCAATTTATTTTCATTATTTTGATCTGTTAAGCATTTAAAAGTTAAACAGTGCTATACACACCTTATCTTAAGTGACATATCTTAATATAATATTTACTCAGGATAAAATCAACTTAGTGGCAACGATGTCATGCTGTTGGGTGAGGGTGACAAAGTGTCAGGAGGATCACACTGTAGATTAATGTAAAGGGATGCATGAAGGGAAAAAAACATCCATCCTAAATTCACATACAAAACAGTGGGCTCTGAACAGACTATTGCCTCTTGGGAGAAGCATTTTTCTAAGTTATAATGAATAGGTCTATTAAAAAAGCAGTTTACTCTTCACTAAAGGAAAATAAAGCCAACAGAATGTAGTAGTTACTGGGAACAGAGATGTTGTTATCCTATTTTATAAACCCTGCGTGAATATTGTCTCTGCTTGGGATCTCAGTCCAGCTTCTCTCCTTACAACTTCCCCTCCCAGCACAGACAAACAAGGAAAAGTACATAGAAAAAAAAAAAAAAAACCATGAAAAGAACAGAACATCTGCTCTTGGAGGAAGAATTGGGAGTTTATATTGTTTAAAAAGTAAATATACTGGATCTGCTGTGTGCTTTTGCATGCCTTCGTAAGGCAAACCCAAAATTCAACCTTTCCCCTCAAAAAATGCTAATAGGGATTTGGCAGAAACAAATTTTGGGATCTAGGAGCTAATGTTTAAACTTGACAGACTGACAAAGATTTATCTAAATCTTGAGAACATTTTCAGGGCCTAAAAATGCAGTTTCCCTCCTCTGTGCACACCCCATCACGTGAATTGCTGGTTTAATTTGTATTTCATGCAGTCCAACATTTCATGTTCAGGCTGCAGCTCTCAGGAACCTGGGAGGGAATGCCATGGGCCTTTTGCAGTCGGGGATGTTGTGGGATGCAGCCCATTTATGGTAACAAAGCCAAACTAGGGCAGTCAGCACAGAACTTAGCACAGTTCAGTGTAAACATCTCTTTCACGGTCACATCCCAGGAAAATCAGGGTCAAAACAATCAGATATATTTCCCATTTTTGCTGATGGAAAATGATCACCTGAACTACCTTAAAATGCAGTATAAGAGCCCTCACCTTCCATTGATTGCACTGAGCTGTTTGTTCTACGCCTGGGTCAGGAGGACACCTGCACACTTCTCCCAGGACAGAAGGGTCATTAAAAACCTGAATGGAAGAAGAAGGAGAGGAAGAAAATTTCCTCTGGCAAGTCAGGATGTTGCCACTTGCTCTGGCTTTGCTGCTCATGATAAATGTGAGTGTCAAGCTCTCAGAGCTGAGTCCCAAATCAGACAAGCTGATCCTCAGAAGACAAGGGCTGAGTCTGAGAACATTTTCTATAGCTAAAGAAATTCCATTTAATAGCAGAACATTTACCTTTGACATCAGAACCTCTGTATACATGAGAGGAACAATTTACCCTGACATTTTCCACAGCAATACTCTTTCCATTACAAATGCATCGTGTTCTTTCCATTCTTATGCATGAAGAATAATGACCTTAAAAGTAACATTTCAATTTACAGGAAATTTTAACTAGCACAATCATCATCCCCAAAGGAATACGATATTGAAATATTATTCTCTTGAACTTTGCAAAACACAGTGAGATATCAACAGAAATAACAAACCTTCCACTGATTTAATGCACAGACATTGTGGTGAGGTATTTTTGCAAGGAAAGGTTAATTTGCTCCTCTCTGCACAAATAATATTAATAATTAGCAGACAGTACATGTTCACTCACTAAAACCAAATTTCCTGAGATGAACAGGGGTACAGAGAAACAAAATTCCCAGATGTTGCCTGGGTTCTTTGACCTGCATTTCTTCGACTAATGAGAAAGTATCTCATTAAGATGCAAACAAGCTGCCCATGTGAAAGGAATTCCAGCCTACCAATTGCCTTTGTAATTTCCTGTATTCTGACAAACATTTCTAAACAGGGGCAGACATTTTCTAACCATTAACTGCAGATTTTCAGATTTTTTTAGGTCAAGATCCCTGGTTTACTATCAATATACATTCTGATGTGCATATGTAGGAACCCTTTTCCTTTAAAACAAAAACCAGTTTTGTAGCAAACATGGTTAATGAAACAAGGACACTGATGAGCCAGAAAAGTCCTGTCAAGCACAACTCTGTAAACAAAATATGTCAGCAGAAGAAAAACGGAAATCTTCATGTATTTTCCTTCTTGAAATTCTGGGTCTGATTCTGCTGTTTGATTGCATCTCTGGGGATAAACTCAAACCAGAAAGGCTTGTTTTGTCATGTTTCTCCTCTGGAGAATTTTGAAAAAGAACCTATTTGCACCAGTGAAGGTTGAAAAAAATCTGAATCAACAGTGACACGCTCAGCTGATTCCTCCCTCCAAGACAAGTGAAACAAGAAGACTTTTTATCCAACTGAAGCCATAGCCCCCAATGGATTTTACACATTCACAAATATATTTATGATGCCTCATTAGGCTGGCATGATGAATAAACTCCATCAATCAACATTTATTTTACTAGATTTAACTGCTATTACCCTTGAGTTGAAAAGGAAATGAAGAAAAATGTAGGCTTGTAGGAGCTGTTCGCCCAAGGGCTTTGTTAAGGATGAAGGGGGAAAAAAAAGTAATAGAATAATTGAGGTTGGAAAAGACTTTAAAGATTGAGTCCTACTGTTCTGCAGCAATGCCAAGGCCACCACTAACCCATGTCCCCAAGTGTCACATCCACATGTCTTTTAAATCCCTCCAGGGACAGTGACTCAGCCACTTCCCTGGGCAGCCTGTGCCAATGCTTGATAACCCTTTTGTTTTGTTTTTCTGTTTTTATCAGGGAACAAGAATTACTCATCTGCTTTAATTATTCTTGTTAACAGCCATAGCTTCCAGCAGGGGAAGGGCAGAAGGTGCTGTGCCCCTCACAATGAGAATCCCCAAAGTTAATGGGAGCTGCATCAAAAGAGCTGAAAGTGATGAAACTTCTACTCCTTGGCAAGGAACAGGGATGACAGGAATTGGTGACATTGTTGTGGTTCTTCGTGTGCCACTGTCACTACCACGTAAATCACCAGCAGAAGTGCCACTGGTGTGAAATTTTAGATGAGCACTGGCTGGGGAAAGGGAGCAGGAACCCTGAGCCAGCCCCTGGTACTGCAACTGGCAGAAATTGTGCTGAGATTTAGCACAGGACTTGGATTTCAGGAGTCTCAATCAGCCCTAAGTCAAAATATATTTATTTCCAGAGCCTATGCATGCACGTGTCTGTGTGTGTATGCCTTTAAAGATAAACCAGCAAGCAGACAGATGTTGATTCATGGATAGTTAGAATTAAAATAGCCTTCTTGCTGATTACACCATTCAGCACGAGGCTGTTTTGTCCTATTTGGTGTTATTTTTTCATTGCTGAATGCTACAACATTGTCTCATCTCCGATGTCCTTTAACATCCTGTTCATAATGCCACAAAGGTGGTAATAATTGCCCAGAATATTCCAATGTTTATATTAAGGCTTCCCTAATGCAAAAATAACAAAATAAATGGCCGGGTTTGCCTGTGCTATCTATCTGTAGATAGGTAGCTATAATCCCCAAAATCTCTCTATATCCCAATCCCTCTGTTTTATCTCCAAAACAATACTGAAAAAGCCCACAACAAACCATGCTTATATTATGCCATATTAAAAGCTCAGCAGAATTTCATTAAATAGCTACATTTGCTTTGTTTGAGATTACAAACACAGATCTCCCTCTTTCTGGCAATCCATAACCCAAGATATTTGGCACTCTATCAACAATTCCAGGCTTGGAGGGATTATAGATGTGCTGACAGTTAAAGGGAGTTAGAGTTCCCTGCCTGAGATAGATAAGTCGCATGTACCCTTTGATAAGTCCTATCAGAGCCCCACTCTGACAGGAATTCCTCCACGATGCCACTAAATCTTGCACTGTAATGCTCATTAAAGGCGCTGCCATTTGTCCCACCAGAGCCTGAACTCCCCTGCCATTAGAAAATATATTCCATTTCTTTCCCCAATTACATACACACTGCTTAATATTCCAGATTCAGAATATATTCAGGGGGCTGGGAGAGGGGGGAAGATGGAAGGCTTTTGTGTGAGCACACACAGATCCAGGCCCAGTGCTTAATCTGGTGAGCTGTCAGACAAAGCTGCCCGGTGGCTTTGTGTCAGAGGAATGAGCTGAGTAGTACAACACAAATTCTACTGTTTGTAAACATTTTGTTCCCATCATTTGCACAGGGCTGCTGTGTTGAAATGAGGAGTTTCTGGAGAAACACCGCAGTTGGGGGGTTAATTCTCAGCTCTTTTGTTGCAGTGATTCCTCCCTGTGCCAGGTTTCTGTAACATCATTACCCACACACACAGAGCACGAGGATTCAAGCCAGCTCCATTCAGAAGCAGCAGATCTAAGCTGACTGAACGTTTTTCTCCTACAGGAATAACACGATGATAGGTTCTGCAGAATCTGGTCAGACTTGTACTCACTTCACTGGATGCTACACCATTACGAAATCCATTCTGAAATCTCTTCTTGCCTTCGATGTAATTGGTAAAATAACAGAGCTCCAGTAGCAAAAGCCTTGCTGCATGTGTAATGAAGATCTCGGATCAAACATCTCAATAGATTCTCTTAAAATAAGTGTATTATAATTTCCTAGATTATTACCTGCCAAAGCTCAGTGGGTGGGTTCTGAAGGCCTACGCTGTCAGGAATCCCAGGTTCTTAGAATCCTGTCATATCTGTCTGCATCCACCCCCTCAGTGTTTCCAGTTTCCCTTCTTCTGCTTCTGAAAGTAATTCCCTTGGTAGCTGTCACATTAAGATATTGGGATACAGCTTTTCCGCTGCACTTCTGGATTCCAGCTGAACCTGATTGTCAAGTTCACTAACAGAAAGTGAGTACAACCTCCTCCAGTGCCTTGAGATTAATTTGCCTTGAGCTAATGAAAGTCAATTTCTAATTTCAACCCTTAATTGTGATCAATAGGGCTTGAATGAAACTTATCCAGACATACAGGGAGAGAACTGATAGGCAGAATCCATACCCAATGTGGCCTTTTAGGATTATGTGCCAGACAGATTGGAGTCTTCAAGTTTAGGTATTTTTCAGAAACAGGGAGATGACAGCTCAGAGTTATCACAGGAGCAAATCTGGTGAAGTTGAAGGGCAGAGTAAATGGGTTTAGAGTCTCACAGATTATCACAGTTTTTTACAAAAAAGGACATTCCTTAAGTTGCCTCATCCACTCCATTGGAAGAGGTCTGTTCCCTGCAGGTGTTAAGGCCTCACTGGTGACTGAGCCATCACCTCTGACTCTTCACTCCCTCCTTTTTGCTCTAAACCACCTTAGAGCATGGACAGCTGATTTCAGTTCCTATGGCAGCCTCTGAGACACAATCCAGAGGAAAACTTCACAATTCTCCTGCATTCTTAATTCAGAACAAACCACCACAAGGCCTTACACATACACGCACTAACACATCATTTAGCAAAGTCTATATTTTTAATAAGTTTACAATCAAGCTATTTTTAACTAAGAAAACTCATTCAATCTTACTTGTGGCTCATAGACAAGCTTGTTTGCTTCCTTGGCTACAGATAAAAGCTGTTATAAACAGGAGCTGGGCTGTGCATTTGTGTGCTTTTTTTACTATTATTATTGAACACCATGGCCAATATTTTGCAGAGCTAAAATAAACAGAATTATATTTTCAAGCCTGATATCAAGGGCAACACTTCCCAAAGCGCTTTGTTTACGCTGCGGTTTTTCGGGAACTTTCCCGGTCTGTTGTTCCCACCAGTGTTGTGATGAGGGCAACAATTTCAGGCACTTCAGTGTAAAATTTCCTTCTCGTGTCACTTCCCCTTGCTCTGAGTGAGACTGGCAGCTTGCATTTGCTACTCATACTCACAGTAGTAATCTCTCCTCTTTTCACAGATAGTACTACAATGGTTTTACAACTACACACAGACAGCAACAGTAAAAATGACAGTAAAATTAATCAGCTTTGTGGTTTTTTTTAAAATACCACCTCATCATGCATATATTTTTGTTTCCCTCAAATTATGATTATAACAAATGAATAATGGACCTTTGCAGGCAAATACAGAGAGAGGCATCATCCTCATACAATTGGCTGTGTTCACACAACAGAGATGTGTAAACTATCCTTGGATCCAGGAGGTGGGAAAGAACAGATGAATCCGTGGAACAGAATAATACTTGTGGAATGTGCTTTTTACAGGCTATCCAAGCATGTGGGCTGGAATGTGGAATTGGGGGAGTTACAAATATTCTTAATATGCTATACTATATGGTGTATATACGATATAAATGTACTTTATACTGCAAATTCCTTATTTTGATATTAAGTCAACACATCACATTTCAACTCTGCCAGCAGCAAGCAGAGAAACAGATGCCTTACAATGGAGAAAGAACAAATCTGATCATTTCCAATTCCTCTTGGATATCAGAAAGAACAAATCTACTCATTACCAATCCCATCCAAATTGGTGCAAGTTCGTCAGCACCACATTCAGGGGTAACTTGCCATGTCAGTGTTCTTCTGTTTATTATAGGATTTCTAAAATATGAGAAATTTTTATTTCCCATATATAAAACAACAAAAGGAACTGGTGGAGGAGGATGGATTTATCTTTTCAAACTGCTCCTGGAAACATAAAAGCATCTATAGCTAGTTTGACCACAGAAACACAGGATGAACAGGACAATTTGGACCATCTGTTTATCTTGTCAGACTTTCTTTGTCATGGAAGAAACACTTAACCCTGGCAAAAGAGAGGGGTGAAACTTGAGAAAGATGCCAGTTCTATAAATCCATGGTTAGGATATTTCAGCTGTTTCTCTGCAGCTATATTATTGAATAAATAAGAGAGTAGGGTTGGCAAAAATGTGCAGTTTCCTCCAAGGAATCAAACAGAATATACGTTTTTTTACCTTGCAGAGGAAGAAGGGGCAGCAGTGCTGTAGTTTGCATCGATTTCAGCTGTCCAGCCTTTAACTGGAACTGATTGGGTGATTAGGTTAAATCAGTGTATTACTGGGAGGTTTAAACGCAGCCTGTTAGGTGGGAAGCTGGCAGGTAACTCAAGTGGACATCCTGGCAATTCCTTTTAATTGTTTGAGCTGATCCAATGTTTCAGGTCTAATTACTCTCACAATTTTATTTTCTAAATTATTTTCAGTTGACACTGGGTCTATTACATTTTCTCATTCTGCCCCTTTCTTCTTGAAGTGATACAACAATTACCTGATTTAGAAGCACTTTCTAATTCACTTTTTCTTCTGCATATTCTTGTTGTAGGAAGTGGCACTTTTTAATGCCATTTTTATATGGAACATCTCTAGCGACATAAGGAAATAACTTGTCAAACAAGTATCCCAACTGGATCTGTATTTGTAGCAGCAGCACAATATAATTATAATTTAATTTATAACTATGGAAAGACATGAAAACTTTGGAAGTCATGGGAAGAGCAGAGGGTGGGGAATGAAAAGGAGGGGAGAAGAATTTTTTAATGTTTGCTTTTAAACCAAAAGTGACTTGCTCTTTTCGCTTTTTTCTTCCCCTATAAATTTTTCCAACCTTCTGCCCTGCTTTATGTATTTATCCTTCCTTTTTCCTAGAAAAGTAAAACAAATCATCATCCTTAAAATAAAGGATAAATATAGAGTAAATTAATTAACTCAGTTCTGAGACATAAGGGTTTATGAAACTGGAGGATGTGTTAGTTTATTCTTGGATTTAAAAGCAGCAAATTTTGAGGGTCATATCCTGTGCCTTTTTTTTTTAGCCCAAACTTCCCTTGACAGAACTTGGAAGTCCTTGACATGCAAAAAATGCGGATTAACCTCCAAAAGCACTGTGGAGCTTGGCATTTTCCTGGAACTTTCCAGGTTTATTGTTGCTACCAGGATCACTACCAGGGTTTAACACCTCTGAATGTTTTCTGTTCTCTCTGCCAGACAGCCAGAGGCGAAAAGAACCCTGTCATACCTCGTACACCACTGAAAGGAGACAGTTGAATTATTTTATCAGTCTTTCCAAAAAACCTTTGAGTGCAGCCTAAACCAGCTCCCTGAAAAGCATCTGTAGCTGGGAGCAGGATATTAATAGCAAACCCACATGAAAGCAGGAGCATGAGAAAGCACCAGAGCATTCTCTAAGTTAAAGTAACAGCACAGCCCCGATACCTTGCAGTGATGTCAAAGTGCAAACACAGCCCCGTGAAAGCAACTTCAGCTCAGGAACTTGGCCATGAGAAAAAATTGAGGAGTTTCTCTGTTTTGCAAAATCATTTCACACAGATTCTCTAAGGAATGAATGGGAGGAACACGGGTGGGTCACTCAGGTTTGTTGTATTATTTAACTCTTCCTATTTTACACTCCCTTGATGAGCTGGGTTTAGTCTCCATACAAACAGAAAGCAAACTTCCTCAAAGTACTTTCCTTTTTCTTTCTCTACTTCTTCAACTGATGTTCTTTATTTCAGATGGCAAATTTCTCAGAATTAAAAACAAAAATAATACCCTCCCCAAGATGTAAATTCCAGATTTAGTATTTCAGGGTTTTATTCCTTATTTTATGCACATACATAGTATGGAAACAGGAATTGCACTTCATCAGTTTTCAGAGGACAGTAAGTTAAATTGAATAGTTTTCAATATGATAATGCAAAGCTAGCTTTTTAATAAATAAATCAGATCTTTTGTAATATAGAACATATATATCTTGTAATTGGTTTCTTTAGAGTTCATTGCTTTCTGCATTAAATTTTCAACTAGCTAGGATGAATTTAAGAAGTGTTTATCAGATTTATTATATTCTACTCTTTACACTCGTGCTCACAGACCTTTATTCTTGCATCTCCCAAGACACAGGAAGAGTTTGTAAAACTTGGGGGAGAAGAGGAATATTTTTAGGATATTTAGTAATTTTGCAGGATAAACTATTTTTTCTCTAATCCCCAGAGCCAGATTTAGAACTCTGTGGTTTGGCTCATGTTTTTGGAGATGACTCTATCGTATGTCATGGACAGCATCAGCATTTATGAAAACCAAGTGAATGTGAACTCCACCAACTCGGTTTTGTGGGGTGCTAAAACACATCTATAAGCCAAAAATGCTTCTCTAAAATTAGTATGCAATGTAATTAGTAAGATTTAAAGCATTTTATATGATCATTTGGGTCATTCCTAATCAGCCAAACTGAGAGAAATTAACAGCAATGAGGAAAGTTTAAAGCCCTTCACATTGGTTCTCAGCTGAACAATGCACACTGGGCAAGGGGAGCAGTTATTTAATGCAGGCTCAGCTCCTCTCCAGCCTGGACACACATCCCCAGAACCTGCAGCTGCTTTTCCCCACTCATCCCAGTGGGAATTGTACCAGTTTTACACAGGAATAACTCTCACTCTCTGTTTGTATAGAAGACAATTATTTCCATTGATTTACACCGTTTGTACCATTGAGGTAAAAGGTTAAAAGCCAGAGGAAAGAGCTCACACTTTTGTTTTATCAATGCTCGTTCTACTGGGGCATTTTCACTTAAGGTTCAGATCAATTAATTTTCCTCTAGAATGTGATGTTTGTATATTTTAAAATTTGAATTTTTTGTAGGGCCGAGGAGAGATAAAGTTCATGTTACACCAGGTAAATTCTCACTCTCTGAGGAGCCAGCTCCAGTGAGAAAGCAGAACTAAGAACAACCCAATGTCCCCATGCTCTGCATGCACAGAGTGCATCTGTCCCAAACAGGAGTGTTCCTCTAACCACTACAGATACTGAGCTTCTGACTTCTCATTATCAAACACGTACGTTTTTACCCAGCTTTTTTTGAAAAATAAGTGACAACAAGTGAACTGAGAGCATAAACACTTTTAAGACAGGGACTTTTATAAATAAATACATGTATTCAATCATATTTGCCTCAAACACAATGATGAGATAACAAACAGAATGATACTACTTATAGGAAAATCTTGGAAGAGTCTTAGTTTAAAATATGTCATGCTCTGTGTGTGTACCATTAGTTTACGACTTACTAAATTCCTCCTTTTTATGCAGGTTGGAATTTTAGATAATTTATCAGTGCTGTCAGCTGGGCCCAGAGGTTCCAATAGTGACTTCGTGTTTCACTGGATTTTCAGGTGATCTGTTACAAACTGACAAACCCAATACCTTATTCTCAATATTTTGTTTGTTGAGAAAAAGAAAACTACAAAAATCTGTTGAATTTTCAACTAGACCATGCGGCTTTCAGCCTTCCAGGACTTGGAGTTAGGGCTGAAAGGATCAGAATCATTCTGGCAGCTAATTAATATAACATGCAGAGCACTGTGTTTGGAACACTAACGAGGAACAACTCACCACATTCATTTCAGATGTCTGAACCTCAGTAAGAAGGTCACAGCCTGAGGTGAAAGGAACAGCCCCCCGAGACGGTGCCAAGAAGTTAAAATGCCAAGGGGCTATTTTTACACGCTGCTTCTATTTTTAGTTACACAGTGATGGAAGTAGAGAGCCTATGAAAAAATCATATTCTCAAACGAGAGAAAGTACTCAAATTCTTTACTGTAAAGGAAGAGCAGAAGAAACTAAACTTGAAAAATTGTTAGGCACAATTTAACAGGGTTTGCTGGATCATCAAAGGCCAGCAAAAATAGCCTCAAAATCATATCCTCTGAGAAAATTAAGGAGCTGCCCACAATTTTACCCAATTAATCAAATATTCCCTTTCTTGTAATTGCGGTTTCCCATTTCAGGTTTGTGTGCATCCAATCCCATTTTCCCGTGATCAAAGTTTAGCAAACCCACTTTGTAATTCTGCTCCACCAACAAAACCCATCCAACTTCAGAGTGCACGGAGAGTTCAGAGCTGTGAGCGGCACCACAGCCTCAAATGCTGCTTCAGTTACTCAATCATTGCTTGCCCTCAGCTGTTTTCCATCCAATATAAACACAAACTGAGGTAATCCTGCAATCTGGTTAACTTGTTTAACTTCTGTATTAATTATAGAAGTACCCAAGGGCAGCTATTTCCCACGCACTCCTAATTTATGGCTCTGATGATTACTTCTTTATAAAATGTCTTATTAAAGGCGGGTAATGTTGTTTCTTCCTAATGAAGTACAAAGGCATGGCAGAAATGTTTCTGTAAAACAAGTCCACAGTCTGTAATCATTTTATCTAATCACTAGTGTGTTATAACAACAAAAATTCGGAATATTTGGTTAGTAATTGAGATTTCAGCCAAGCCAAACAGGAGGCCCTGCACTGCAGCATGTAGCAATGGCCATTTAGCAGCGTCATGGGTTCCTGACATGTCACAAACACATATTGTCCAGGATACATTTATTTTTATGATCATTTGCATTACATAATCGTGATTGCATTGCATAAGGCAGTCTTGCAGCATGCTTCAAAGAACGGCTAATGTTTTAAACCGCTAACTCCATTTCAGCCCATTTCTCGCATGCCTTTCCTAGAGAGCAAGGAGGAAACAAACCAAAAAGGAGCAGCATCAAACAATGGGAAGAAAATGGTGTGGAACAGCCAGAGAATATTTCAGAGTATCAAATACAGTAATAAATAGTATTGTAATTATCTGTGTACTGCATGCCCTGTTGCTTTTGCTTTTAATGTGATCATGTAAGCAATTTAGGCAGACAACAAAAATGAATGAGAGCGAACACCACTGACACAGCAGCCAAGGCACTGAAACTTCTACTCACATAATGCAAAGCAAACTAAAAGTTTAACCTTAACATCAATAAAACTATTTGTTAAACCTTCTGTGAAAAGAACCACAGCCAAGTTCTTCAATGAACAGGTGGATAAATACTCTGCCACTGTTGAAGGCAATTACAATGAGGGATTTTAAGGATAAAAATGTTCTATGCAGAGGGCTTTGTGCAAAAAAGAATTCCCAAACAAACTCTCCAGAGAAATGAAGCTCATCACATCCAAAAGGTAGAGTCACAAGTGGTTCCACACGATGGCCAAGAAGATTTTAGTTTCAAGAGTGGTTGTACAAGGTCCAAAAGAAGAAGTTAGCACAGATTTAATTCTTCAGTCAGTTTGTACTCAAAAGCAAACAGCCTCACTTAGGAGGAGCAGAATTTGTGCAAATTGCTCTTGGGTCAAAACAAATCTTGGTGTGAAAAGCTCCTAACAACATTAATTCCCTTTAATGTGTTGTACTACCAGCAACGTTCATTGAAATAAAAGCTCTGGAATGAATATATTTCCATAATCTGTTCTCTAAGAATGATTTTTTAAATGCTATATAAAGCAACTTCCAAGCACAGTCACCCTAGTGTTTGAAAAACTCAGCATCCTTTTAATCATGAAGTAGTAAGTTTTGAAATGTCACCTTATATGTTAACCATTACAAAATGTAGATCTGCAATTTAGACAGCTCATTTGAGCTGATATTCTTTTTTAAAATGAGTATCAAAATATTTGATTTCCTTCAGTATTTTTAAAAGCGTGGGAGCGTGAGTTGAATATGCCTTAGAAGCAACAAGAAGAATCCCTCAATATGTAGAGAATTTGTTGTGTTTTGAAAATGTTTATTTCTAAACACCACGTATTTGTAGATTATAATGATTTCCAGGCTATGAATGAAATGTGTGTGCCATGACATTCCCATCATCCAGGACTCTTTTCAAGAGTGACAAGGCACTAACAGCAATACTGAAGCTCTGTTGGCTTTCCTCACACACTCCTGTGGGATGATTTAGGATTTCTTTACACAAGAACACCAGGATTTCTAGCACCAAACGTTGGGTCTGATGTCAGCATTCTCAGCCATACCCAGCCACCTCAAAAACCACCCTCTGAAAGGGATTTCTGATCTTGGAGGGGCTCCTGTGTGACATTAACACAGCTACAACCTGGGGATGGGAAATCCCAGACTGGTTTGGGATGGAAAGGATCTTAAAGATCATCCAGTGCAACCCCCTGCCGTGGGCAGGGTCACCTTCCACTATCCCAGGCTGCTCCAAGCTCTGTCCAACCTGGCTTGGACACTTCCAGGGATGGGGCAGCCACAGCTTCTCTGGGCAACCTGAGCCAGAGCCTTCCCACCCTCCTAGTATCCCATCTTAACCCAGATTAGACTAAATATTCCTATTATGGAGTCTAAATATTCCTATTATGGAGCCTAAATATTCCTAATATGGAGTCTAAACTGAATGTTCTCTGTCCAGTCTCATTAACCATTAGAAAATGCCACAACCAGGTGCAGCCAATATCCACTCCTGTCATTCATTGTGGGCACAGGCCAATACTATCATTTCTATTGTAAAACCTCATAAAAGATTATGAAAAAGCACCATATTAAAAAGGATGGAATGACTTTTTTGTTGGTCCTTGTGATTAACATTAGACACAGCAAGTAGTTAATTATATTTCTTAAAAGGGCTTTGAGATTGCAATCAATAGAATTGATTATAAAAGACAAATTATGAAGGAGTAAAACATCACAGCCTATTTAAGATGATGCTAAGAAAGCCAATCCAGCATCATATACGAATTTCAACTTGAAGTGAAAACAGTGCCAGTTTTCATCTGATAGGGGTTAAGAGAGCAAGTTTGCAACATGTACATCTGCTTTTCTAGGGAGAGAATTCCATCCCTCCACCCAACAGAGATGGAGACAGCGGAGCATGATATGTAACTTTGTTCCATCAAATTAGTAACTTCTTCCTTTAAAATGAGTCAGAAATCAGGTCTGCTCCTGATTCAGCAGGAGCAAGTGATAGGCTCTCATATTTAACAGATTAAGGCCTTGGCATATTTGTTTCTACACAGAAACTATGTAAATTACGTATTTTCCTCTTCAATAAGATGATCTTGCTATAGTCTTAAAGCTCATTTTGTGGTTATCAGCCAATGTTCCAAGGCAATCCCTTTTTGACTATTTTCTTCATCTAATGGACCTCTATTGAAGGGTTTCATTCTGTGGACAGTCACTAAGAAAACACACAGTGCCCATTTTGTGGCATTTAGACAGATATAAAGATTACATTAATCTAATTTTCCAAGCATATGTTGCCTCTAGAAAAAAAACAAAAAAAAAAAAAACCAGGAACTGGAAACCTCAAAGGGGAGTATGAGTCTTTCGTAAAACAGTAGGAAAATCTCATAAATAAGAACTCTTTGATACTGATCTACACAGTGGCAGAAAACCATTATATTTTTTTCATGATTAGCAATATGTTCTCATTTCTGAGATGGTCTTACTTTCCTCAAAAAGATCTAAAGCTCTGTGCTTAAAATAGCTGAAAAACAGCTGTTGGATTTTTCACAGCAATGGGTTTTATCCTCATGCTACAGAGAATGCAAACCAGTCATTTGACTAATATATAGTTGCAGAAAACATGCCTTCAGAATAGAGTCTCTCCTGCTAATGACAAACCAAGGAAATATTCCCTTTTACATGAGTTTTCATGTGCTTTTTTATTTTTTTTTTATATTTTTTAACACTATAATAGCTGTTTGGCACAAGAGCAGCTTCACTGATATGTATAAAGTTTCCAACTTCTGGAACCATCTGACCAGTTGAGCACTTGGCTGTAAAGGATGAAAACATTCTGCTTTTGCCTGTTTTATAGTCTTGTCACATTTTAAGTTTCTCTGGTGACTGGAGATTGCACTAAAAATACAGTACCTTACCTGAAGAATACTTTTGCATATTTGCACTTACCTCAGATTCCACCATGATTCAAGAAAAAGCTATTTCAGTTTAGTTCTTAGGAGTTATTAGATTTGACTTGTTTTTAAATGCCTTATTTAAGCCTTTAGGAAACTATTTTTTTACAACATGATCCCTTGCTCCCTTGATTTTGAGGTAGGCATTGGTTTTTGCCTAGAGAAAGAAACATGCATTGATTTCACCACAAACAAAGCCAAGAGATGCTTCATTCAGTGGCCATCCAAAGATTTATGCTGAAGGCTGAAAAAAGCCAAAGAGCCACAACCTGGCAAGAGCTGTCACTATAAAAAGAATCCTCTCAAAATACCTTTTTTTTTCCTTATTAATTTCAGCCATGAATATGAGCTTCAGAAACTGGGGAATCTGGAGTATGGGGACAGGCAGAGAGAGAAGGAGTGGGGGAGGAATTCCTGTTCAAAATAATTTCGTAGTTACACTTCAAATAATCCTTTCAAATAATCTGTTCCACGTCTGAAACTTTATTTCCACTAACGTGACTTCGGATTTCACAAGTCTGTTTAAAAATAACCCAACAAAACACGTCCTAAATAGGTAGAAGGGACTTGCCTCTCTGCTCTCTACCACATCCTATGAATGTGCTGCTGTATTCCAGAGACTTTCCAAAGGTGGCAGGGCGAGCATGTGTGAATAGGAGAGCTTTGTCCTCTGCAGCTATCATTGTGTTGTCCCTGTCGCCCACAAACGCAGAGGGCAGATGAGAACTGGATAGAAACAGACCATGCAGTTGTAAAACCCGGTTCTTTTCTCTCTTTATTTATTTATTTCTGCGACTGAGTAACACCTCTCATTACAATTACCGGCTCAATGGCAGAAAAGCTCCCCGGTGTGCTGTGCAGATTTTCACAGCTTCATTTGTCTCCTCCTGTGGCATCAGTTTAAAAAGGTTCCTAAAGAATCGCCACTAACAACCGTTTCTATTTCGAGCCTTCAAAGCCGGAGCTGAGCACAATACAAGGCACTGGTAACTGATCTTTAGGTTTCAGTCCACAGACTTTCCACACTGGGAATAGATCCCATCTGTTTCCTCTTTATGCACCAGCCTTTAGAAAGCACAGATCTGGAAACTGCCTCCGTACAGAACCGAGTATAGCCGGCTTTCCCCAGCTGACGGCAGAAAAATCCCCATGATTATGGATAGCTCTCTCCCAAGGTTTTCTACTCCTCTTTTCTCCCTGGTCTGTGAATGCACAGTGTGGTTTTCTCCATGTGCGGTGGCTTTTTGGAAGGGTGAAGGGGGTGCACCGCCTCTCTCTCCTTGCCCCTTCTTCTTTCCCCTTCTTGGCAAAGGCTTCCCCATTTACAATCCCTCACAGGGGGAACATTTTAATTTCAAGTCCCAGCACAACCAACCCCTCCCGCTTTGGCACCAGAGCGTGAGACATTTCCCCCAGCACTCGCCCTCCCCAGCGAGCCGCTCTCCAGATGGATGCTCGTGGCTCTCCCTTGTCTTTTCCCTTCCCCTGTCCCGGCCAGAGGGAAGCAGAGGGCACCGAGCAGGGGATTCTTTAGAGCCGGGGCAGCCGCACAGAGCAGGACGCTGTGACCCCGGGCTGCTCAGCGCCAGCGGAGTCCTGAACTCTTTTGCTTCGGGGATCCCCCCTGTCTTCGCTTCCTTCCCTCAGCCCCACATTGGGGGGGTCCCCTCAGCCTCACACAAGAGGGTCCCTCAGCTACACGTGGGGGGGTTCCTCAGCCACACATTGGGGGCTCCCCTCAGCCCCACATTGGGGCTCCTCTTCCCCACACTGGGGAGTGCCTCAGACCTACCCTGGAGAGTCCCTCAGCCTCACACAGGAGGGTCCCCTCAGCCCCACACGCGGGGGTCCCTCAGCCCCTCGCCCTGCCCCGCTCCCCTCAGCCCGGCACTCACTACTTGTAGAGCTGCTGCAGGCAGAGGTCCAGGCACTCGCCCTCCACCTCCTCCTCCGTGATGTACTCCGAGAGCGGCCGGGGCAGCGAGGGCAGCGGCGGGGGCGGCGGCGGCGGGGCGGGCGGCGTGAGGTCGCCGGCGTCGCCCTCGCCGCCTTCTCCCTCCTCAGCCTCGGCGGCCGCTCCCGCTTCCCTCTGCCCCGGCTCCTCGTCAGTGTCGCCCGCGGCTTCGGCAGCGGCGGGGGGGCGCCGGCTCCGCTCGGGCTCCGGCTGGGCGGGCTCTGCCCGAAGGGTCCGCGGACTCGCCCAGGAACAGCTCGAGGAACGGCGGTAGGTCTTCTCCTCCGCGCTGCCGCCGCCGCCGCTGCCCGAGCCGCCCGCGGCCATCGCTTCGCATTCCGGCGCGCCGGCGGATCAGCACTGCGCCCGCAGAGAGCTCCCTGCCGCCGCCGCCGCTCCTCCTCCACCTCCTCTCCTCCTCCTCCTCCTCCTCCCCCCCCCCCCCCGCGCGCGCGCGCTCCGAGCGGGCCCGCGGGGCCGCGCACGCCGCGGGGGTGCGAGGAGGGGGGGCGCGCCTGGGCGTCGGGGCCGCGCGCGGCGCTGAGGGGGCCCGGCGGTGTCCGGCGGCCGCCCGAGGGGGCGGCTCGGGCCGCGGCGCTGGCGGGGAGCGGGAGCGGCGGCAGCCGCGCCGCTGTGATGAGCATGCGAAGGCAGCCAGACGCGTAGGTTCCTCACAGGAACCGGAGGAAACCTGAGCGCACATCGCCTGTTACCTAATGCCTGCCTCCTTCGGGGCTTCCCTGGAGCTTCGCCGCCGCCGCGGCGCCTCCGCGGCTGCCGGAGGGTGCGCGGGGCGCGGCCCGGGCTCACCCGCCGTGAGGGGACGCGCTGTCCCGCCGAGCCGCGGCCCGGGCCGGGGCCGGGAGCCGCCTCGGAGACCGGGTTTGACATCGGAGCGTGTTTGCGTGAGGGGAAGTGGCCGTGAAAAAGGAAGAGGGTAGGTTTAGTTTAAGCGTTAGGAAGGAATTCTTCCTTTTTGAGGGTGGGAGGCCCTGGACATTGCCGAGAAGCGTGGTGCCCCATCCTCTGCAAGGGTCAGCAGGGATGGAGCTTGACACTTCTAGTGAAGGTGCCCTGCCCGTGGCAGGGGTTGGAACTGATGATCTTTAAGAACTCTTCCAACCCAAACCATTCCATGATCCTATGATAAATTATATATTACACAATATCTACACATTACGTGTTCTGGCTAAGGAGGACTCGTGAGAAGCTGAAGATGTTGCACCAACCCAAAACTTAAAAGACAACCCATCAGTGGGAGACAAACTACAGTTAAAATTCTCTTGCTGTCTAATAAATGTCTTTCATTTTGGCTTGTTTTATTCACTGCTGCTGGAAAGCTATTTTCAGAGCTATCAGGTCCATAAATACCAATAATGAACAGGTATAATTGCCACACATTTAAAATACCTTGTACACATGGGAGGGAATGATATCCTTAATGTCAGATATACCGTGAAAAATGACCACAGATCACAGATCAAAAGCCTTACATGCAGAAATATCCTCAAATTTTTATGTCTTGTAACAAGGACAATATCTTGCTGAAACCTGTTGTTGTCTGCATTGTAGTAATTACCTCTGCATGTCAGGTGCTCCTGTAAATCTGTCTTCTGTTTGGTGAATTATTTTAGAGCCAAACTAATTTTAGAATATTTCCGGCAACTGCATCGACTGATCATATTGCAATCTTGTGAATATGTAAAAGCCCTGAGAGTTAAAAATGTGATTGTCACAGTTAGTCTTACTCTTTCACAGCCGACAGTGACAGAAAATCGCATTGCTTCTCATGGAAGATTATCTCTAAGCAATATTTTTCTTTATACCATTTCTATATTTTCAATTTAACACTCATTTATTCAGGGAATACCAGGTGGGTTTGAAGGGTAAGAAACATTGAAGGGCAAGAAACATTGCAGTTCTTTTCAAGCAGAGAGCTCCCAGTTGCAGCTGACGATGTCATTGCTGGATTTTGTTTTTTGTTTTTTTAGGTTTCTGTGTTCTGCATCATCAGTGAGTCACAAGCCCCGGGAGGATGCATATCAATGCAAGTATCACAAAGCAGTTTTAACTTCATGATTAGTTGTTTTTCACTATGAAACCAGAGGCAGTTGGAGTTTCTAAGAAACTATAATCCAGATAATCTTGGCGTAATATGATCTGAATTCTAAAAATTCCTATTATTACAATGTCTTAGGGAAGTAACAGCTAATTCAAGGAGATGCAAGATCAGCTCCATGTTGTGTGACAAACAGTAATTAAAATTATCTAAGAAGATATAAGAAAGAATTTAGGTAGCCTTTTTCTAAAATTTTTGTTAGTTTTATGTATTTTTGATTGTTTAGAACAGCACAGAAGAGTATCTGGTAGTAATACCTACTCTGTTTCATCTTGAAATGTTAAAGTTACCAGATGCCCTTGATTCATCGTGGCAGTCCCCATGTGCTTTTCATCATTTGTCTCGTGGCAGAAGACACTAATTAAAACGAAATAGAGTAGAACTCCACGCTCAGGACACTTTGTCAACTTTTGGCACCACGGTCAAGTCGGGATTGTTTTGCTGTGATATTAAATTGAGAGCTGATGGCTCCAAGCCATGCTGACATTTGTTTCTGGGAGGGAAAGGTGGAAAACCATTCCCATTAAGCTGGAACGTGGAGCATACGCTCGCTGTGGGTGGTGTGGCTGAGCCAGGCAGGAGGAACCTGCTGGCCCTGCTCTCTGTGGGGCCACCGGGGTGGGCAAATCCCACAGAAGGAGCCACCCTGCTCCTCAGTGCTGCCCAGAAAAGGAAGCTCTGAGCACAATGTGCTACCCGCTGATCCCGCCGAGTGTGTGCTTGGTGCTGTTACGAAATGTTTGGAGTGTTCAGGAACTCTGGGAGCTAAATTTAGAATGCCTGGCTGCACTCTGGAGATCGTTGGGTAGCAGCACTGTGGATGGTTCCTATGGGGTGAGGGGAGGTGGATGGAATAAACTTACAGTTCACAGCATTCTGAGTCTGAGACTGTTGCAATCATATGGAGGATGAGGCTTGCACCTGACTTGAGAGGGAAACACAGATATGTGTATTCTTTTTGGCTTAATCATGTTGATTTTTTAAAGAACTTTTTACACTGTTATTTTGGAAGAAATCTGTTTTATTTTAGCCTTAAAATGATGCCTTCCTCTTTCTCATTTGCTGTTGAGAAATAAGCAGGGTTTGAACAGGCCTTGGGGACATGGCCTGAATTGTATGGAGGGCAAACAGAAATGCTTTTTAATTTTTTGTAACCTTTGGAAGTGACTCCTCCGGGCTGAGACACAGAAGACACGAAGGGTCATGAAAAATGCTTTGACGATACTTAATATACCTGTGATATATGATCTGATATCATACAAATGAATTTAATGGGAAAATCCAATGGTAAAAGCCTCTTCAGAGTAGGGCTTCTTTCTTTAAAAAGTAGGGCTTTTGCTGTAAACCTGAATTAATTTTAGCAGCTATATTCAGTTTTAATAATTCCAGTTGCTTAAGACTGAAGGCAGCAAGAACTTGTAAGGAGCACAGCAAGAAGGCTTTTGTTGACAGAGTCAACATCCATCAAGCTCCAGTTCATTTTCTTAGGTTCAGTCTGTTCCACTGCAGTTTGAAAAAGCTGAGTAACTTCTGTCACCACAGAAGTTTTACTGACTTCTTCACCATAATAAATACTGTATTGGGGTGTTCCTAAACACCAAAGTCCTTCTCTCCTTTTCTTTCTCTTGCTATTTTTTTCAAAGTTTTTGAGGTCAAGTCAGCTTTTCCAGATTAATAGTCAAAGATTATTCTGAAATATCCCCCATCCATTGCAAAACACAGGATTTCAGGCCTGAATGCCACTTCCAGCTGTCATGGAAATTTCCAGTGCCATTCCAAAGGAAAATTCCATTTTCAGCCTTCCATTCAGACCCCTGTTTAGCAAAGGGTGCACTCTGAATTGGTGAGGAAGATGATATAAAGCCTGAAACCCACTTTTGCTTGGAGGAGGCAATACCAAGCAGTATCCCACTCAAATCCCACTATTGCTCTCATTTAGGTTTTTAACATCTTCCCTTTTGGACAGTGGAGCATGAAGTTCATCCTAAAGCAAGAACAAAGTTTAAGTTGAGTTCCTAATTGGGATTTAAAATAAATCGTGTTGATTCTTCCACAGACTTACTTTATCTTCATCTCGCTGCAGATTGGATTCTTGGTTCTGTGATATGCTGCTCCAATCACAAGACCTTGGATTTTACAGACACCTACTTAGAACTGTCTCTTATAAAATAATTTAAAATCACTCACTTTCATGAATATCAGAAACCAATCACTATTTTGAGCTTTATTTTTGTAATTTATGTGCTATAAGATGCAGATAAAATAGAATGGTGGGACTCACAGACTTGAAAAAAAGTACGCAGTTGATTCTAACTTCTTTCAGCAGCCTCAAACCCTGTGATACAGCCACAGAAACTTGTGCTCATTTTACAAATTAATGAATGAATAACTTTTAAAGAGATAGATTTATGTGATGTACTACATTTACTATCAAAAGTGTAGTAAGCAGTAAGCTTGTCTAGTAAAAAACAGAAGTGTTACAATCTCATATTGACATGCTGCACTTCATAGACATTATTTTCTTTCTAAGGAGACAACTTGTTCTTTAGCCCAAAACATTTTATTTTAGTAACATATATGATACAAAAAGAATTACTAAGTGTAGTTGTAACTGTGTTGCTAAAATTACAGCAGTTCACGCTAAATAAATTAAGGGTATTAGAAGGATATGTGTCATAAATTTAAACCTCCAAAATAATGCAAACTGAGCAAGTATTCAAAGAGCGTATTTGTGGCCTTTGATAAAAACATCCAGACCCAATTAGAACCCTTTATTGAGGTCTAGAAAGTTTCTTTTTTACTTTCTTATATATGTTACTAAATATTTTAAACATTCCCCCTTCTCATTGTTTGAAACTGAAATGTGATTTTTAAATTCTTTTGCTAATATCTTGATGCTTCTTTGGCTCCATTTAAATCAATGGCAAGTAATTCTTGTAATAAAATGAGCAGCATTAGCTGTAATTTGTGAAGGATGACTTAGTAAAATACCAACTTTTCTATGCATTCTTTTGGCACATAATCTAACATTTTTACTGCTTGTGTAATGATGGAACTATTGGTTTTAATGCCATTTATTATTTCAATAGATAGAGTTAAAACTGCGTAGAGCTTAGCCTCTCTAATGGATAGATAGTGGATATTGTAGGAATATGTCTTGCTTGTGGGAAGTGAGACAGGAGCTGACAGTTTAACAGTGGGTGCATTTGTGGGTGAAATTCAGTACTGGGAAAGGGGCCAGTTCCCGGTGATTTCATTCTTCAGGATAGAACATTAATGCAGGCATCTTGCTCTAGCCAAGGGAAGTAACTCCCCTGACCCTAATCATCCCAAATGAGTCCATGGCCAGCAGCCACAAGACATTGAGTGCCCAGCCTGGGGAGCTGGGCAGAGGGAAGCCCAGGAGCAGGGAGCAGCTGGCACTGGTTCCTGCAGCCAAGGGGCTGGTGCGGAGGAGGGCTGGCCAGGCTGCTCCAGGACACTGCCAGCTCCACATTCCCCTGCAGCCAGGCTCCCTGGGTGAGCTCTTAGCGGGCCCTTGTGCTTGAGCTGCTTTGGGAACACGGGCTGATCTCCCTGGGTCTCATCCTGTTTAAAAAGTGTTATTTTCCTTATGTGCTCTGCTGTAATATTTGTGTTACTGCCATGACAGCGCTCTGTTTATTCCATTTCCCTCAAGGACAAGAAAGCATCAAACCATACTTCAAAACTTACCATATGTATTTCATGTAAAATGAATATGATAAAACAGTATAACACATCTTAATGTGCCTTCCTAAAGAATTATTACCCTGAGCATGGTAAAGACAGTTTCTTTTCAGAAGCTGGAGCACAAAGACTTGCCCTTCCAACTTTCCTATTTTCTTTTGTTCAGGAAAAAGGTGTGGCTCAAAAGCAGGCAGTAAGGATTTCACCTTTGCTGTTAATCCATCAAATACCTGAGAATAAATCTGATTCTAAATTTAGTCCCCCCATAAAATAACTAAAGGAACAGGAACTGAAATACAGCAGGAAAATGGTTTGTTATATTTCAAATGTACTTTTCTCATCTCTGTCTTCAACACTCAGGTTAGTGGCCATAGCTCCTTTCCACGTGAATCAATCACTTTGTGATTGACTTTAATAGGAGGCTGATTTCCTACCCTGAACCTCGGCTACACCTTTGGATCACCAGTTAAGCTATTTCTTCTCCATGTTTCCTTAAATTTACTCTTGTTAGAGGCTGGTTCCTCAGTATTTCATAATGGAAAAGGTGCAGAACACATCAAATCAGGAAGAAATAAACTGTTATTTTCCCAGTTCAAACCACAGAGTTTCAAAGCAGGACTCAGGGCTTGAGAATTATCCTGTGACCGCAGTGTTTGTCTGTTGCCAAGGCCTGTGGTGGGATCTGGAGTCTTGTTGTGGTGACAAAATAAGTTCCTCCACCACAAGTAAATGTCGTCCCCACAAAATGGAATAATTTCAAACTCAGCATGACAGCTAAAGCCCTTGGCTTTCAGCAGACTGGGACTTAAGCAGCAAATCAAACAACCCATTTTCTTTTTGATGCAGTGCCATGAGGTTGGATAGTTAGAATCTTACTTTTTGTGCAATAATAAAATTCTCTGCCCCTTGCTGTTGGGCACTGATGCTGTGACGTGCATGAGAATTCCAGGCACATGTGGAAAAAAATCAACTTGCCATGGAAGATTTACTGGTGAGGCAACGGTCAAATTTTTTCTCTCTGCAATTCTGAGCCTGGAACAGCTTCCTTGTCTCCAGCAGATGAGAATGAAATCTGGCTCATTTAATCTAATTTTGTCTCCGCCAACAGATCCTTCTCTCAGTTCTGGTCTTGCAGAGCTGATTTTTATAATAGCTTCAATAGGAAAAAAAGAGAGAAAAATTAAAAAATCTCAGCATAGAGAGCCTCCAATGTTTCCTCTGGACATTTTGTAACTCCCACTGTCAACCAGTAACTGTGCATCTTTTTTATTTGAATAATGATGCCCATAACACTGGAAGCTCTAACATTTACTCAGCCAAAACCATTTATCTTGTTATAACAGGATCAGCATCTCAGCTGGGGCTTCTGGATGCTACTCTACTACAAACAAAATTAAAACCACAGTCAGCTGAAATTAATAGTATATGGGAGCCACACTGTTACTCTCCTCACGCATGGAAGGACGTGTGGAGGGTGTTAAATCCCAGCACAACGCATTGAGAGAAATGGATTTTTCCATAATTACCAAACCCCTTAGATAGCAGCTATCACCGGCAACCAGCAGAGCTCCTGAAAATATTGCTCCAACATTCCTAATGGATGGTTTTCCTTGTGGCTACGTAGGCATGAGCTCGGTGCCAGCTCCCCCCTCCTCCTGCACTGCAATACGTAGGAAGCTTTTATTCCCAAACGGGAGCGTTTGCTTGCTGACATCACATGCGGTAGGATCCTTTTGTTTGCCTGTGTCTCCTGCATTGAAATGTTTGTCTGAGTCACAGATCCCGCTGCCTGCCTTCCCCTATGTCATGCTGCTTGCTTCAGAGCTCTTCCCTGACTCACAGTTTTTAAATTTTGACACAGCCCAGTTTGCTGCATGGCAACTCAATACTTTTGCCTTTAATATTTTATTATGTAATTTTTATCTAAACCCTATAATGATGCAAAAACCACTGCTTTTTTAATTTTTTTTTTGCAGCCTTTTCTGAATAGAGAGATTTTATGACTCAGATTCAGCACTGAATTTCGTTTCAAGGCAAAGTCAGTTTAGTGTATACTAAATAAAAAATTTAAGATAGTGACTCCCACAACTTGAATTCTCCATTTAGCTGCTGGCTGAGTTTCCTTAGCTCTAACGTTACCGAGTGCTCTGCCAAAAGGGGTCATCTCTGTGCATGTGTACAAACACTTCTCATAATTGAAGTAATTACTATTTTGCAGTGCAGCACCTTTCTTCTCCTCTAATAACCTCCTCGATTTGTTTTCTCTTAATAAAAAAAGGACAAAAAGCTGCTGTGCTTCCAGTGTACATTCATTCTCTGGGTTTAGACTCTGGAGCTGCTGATATTGCTGGTGCCTAAGTCTGGGTTTCCTCTTTATTACAGCCACGAACAAAAGAGATCCTGATTACAGCATGAAATGAAATGAAATGAAGAACATGGAAGTCAGGGCTATGCAGCAGCTCAGTTCAAGCCTGAGTCATGGTAAAATATTCCCATTTACTGAGACAGGAATATAAAATTATCATGCTGGATTAAATCTTTTGTCCTTCAGATCCACTCTTTCATCTGTGTTGTTGCCACTACAGGATAAATGAGAAGTTCAAAGCAGAGCTTTGATTGTCCTTGACCAAGGACTTTGCGGCAGGTGAGGGCTAAAGCCCCACTCTGGTGTAGCTCTGAAAGCTGCATTTCTCTTCCAGCATCCAGTGCCTGTGTCCTGCTCTGAGCCTGTGGTGAGCACAGAGCTGCATCCAACCTCCTTAAAATTCAGGTACACACAAAGCCAGATGACTGATCCACATGCCTGTCATTAAATGTGCTGTGCTCTCTTTTCATTGTCGTTTTACACAGTGTGAAAAGATGTGGTTATAGCCCCACACAGACCCCCCCAAAAAACCCCAAACAAAACAACAAAAACCCCACCAAAGCTGAAGCCACTGTTATAGAAAACATAGATTTTTATTATAAAAGTACAATTATACCATACACAAAGCAATCTTCTGCCACAGAATTTTACACATTGCAGTCTTAATGTTAAAACAACGTCCAGAGCAGGAATTGGAGAGTCTCTCAGGCTGCCTTTGGCTGCACGTTCACCCTGCCACTGCTCTCCAGCAGGTTTTTAACATCCACTTTGGAATCACTGCTGCTTCTCCTCTGTCCGTGGCCGTTTGCGAGGGTTCATCTCAGTCCCTTCTGCGCTGTGAGTGACAGCTGGAGGCTGCACATCTCGGAAGCCATGGGACTGGAAGATGCAAGGAAAATCATGTGCTAAGGCTTGTAGGGATATAAAGCTATGAGTAACCAGTTCCCAGAAGATCAAAATGAGGGATGATGCTGCCATTTATTTTGGATGAGAAGCCACAGAATGTTTATAGACCCGGTTAAGTTCAGCACTGCAAACTTTTCAATACATGTGCCAACTAATGCCTCCTCAATTTGTTTTTTTAAAGATATTTTCACCAGCCAGGCTATCACTTTCATTTTACTGCTTATCACCCCTATGGCTATGAAAAACTGCTTCTCTGTAAATTAACTTATGTTGCTTATTTAAATAAATCAAAAGACAAATCCATCAGCACCCACAGAAGCAAGGAGATGACTGGATTAATTGCCTCAGTCATTTTCAGAAACAAAACTGTGAATTTCTACAACCTAGGATATTTTTGTTCCGTGTACCTACTTAATGAACTGAAAACATCAATGAGACATTGTAAGAGAACAGCAGAGCTGAATCTGTCTCTAGACTGCAAAGACTGTTCCAGCATAGTAATTTATGGGACACAATGGGATGAAAACCTTTGACTGCCAAAAACTAAATGTAGAAGTGAAAACTACATGCTGCTACTCAGGAGAGTGCTTGAAGTGATCTATCTGGCCTAGCACCACTCATATTTTCTGCTACTGTAGCTCACAATTTAATTTTTAACTATTTTAAAATATGAAAGATCTCAAAGTCAGTTAGTTAAACATGTCATGGATGCAGATGGAGATGATGAGATGTTGTGTAAAGCCTGCAACTGTCTGAATTCCCATCTCCAGACAAATTCTGTGCAGAGAGCACTGTTGACAGCTCAGTGAAGACTTTTAGTGCAGACTTTGAGAGGAAAAGGCATTAATCAGAACACAAAATTGCTCTGCTGATCCAAAATGCTCAGGTAGAGACAATGTGGGGACAAGAGCATTTCAGGAACACTGACATTTTGGGTTGGTGCAGTGTGAAAAAAGCAGGCAGAATTACCATCAGACATGACTCTTCCCAAATGCCAGCGTGTCCCACACCAAGATCAATCCCAAACCCGAGCAAAATGTCTTGTTTAAGTCTCCCATCCCTCCATTGCTATTTCTGAATGCTTCACCTCACTCAACCCAGGGTTTTTGAAGGAACAAACAGCAAGAGGTGCCACAAGGGCAGGATCTGTGCAGCCCCTCTGCTATTTATAAGCAACTCAAGTGTTATTCTAAAGAGCATAATGGGGAATCTTCAAGTTTAATGTTTCACTGCATCTAATCTCTGCCATTTCCCTGAGGCACAAAGGTGGATTTGTAGCCAAGTATCCACTTAATCCAGAATGCTGACTCCCAGTGAAAGCATTCCAAGGGTTATAAAGGCCAGAACATAAAGTAGGCTGCCCAGGATGGATGTCTCACACTTGGATCCAGGCAGGCACCTTGAAAATACAAGAATTTACTGTATATTTGTGAGGCTTGGTAGTGGTTTTGAGATGGTGAGGAGGTGACTGCTGGAACCAAGGACAAAGCTCAGTCTCCTGTCATTTTGAATTGTTCCTTTATGTCCTGGGGATTTACACCCTGTGGAGCAAGACTGGCAAAGGTGGATGGCTTTATCACCTGAGCAGTGCTCCCACTGCTGGCCTGGCAGACCCTCCACAGCTCAGGGAAACACAATTCCTACCCAGAATTTAGATCCTGGGTCTCTGTCTTTCACTATGAAATAATCAGGTCACATTCCTGGGAAACTCAGGTGAATCAGCTGAGCTACTTACTCCCTTGTGCATAAATCAATTTCCATTTCTATACTCCACATTTGAGAATGAATCCTTATCAGTTTGTGGGAGAAAGGATTTTATGGGAGAGGAGTTCCACAGCCCCCTCAGATTGGTGACTGACTCCAGTGTGCTGGAAAGGGCAGGGATAAAAAAAAACCCAGAGCTCAGTCATGAATTTACACATTTCATCAGCTCATGGGCACTGAAGAGCCATTTTGCCAATGGCACCAAAGCACCTAATTTGCACATTTCTGATTCCTAAGGAATTAATTATTTTTTTTAATTTTTTTTTTGTATGCTGGTTATACACACATCTGACTTGGAAACACTGGACATGTACTGACATCTTCCAGTTTAACTATGGAATGAGAAATGATAACAACAGACTGTTATCAGACCTGAATTTCATGAAAGAGATGGGGATAATACATTTTTTACTTAAAGAAACCATCTGCTGAAGCAGTTCATCAGGATTAAGGGAAAAAACACAGGGATAATCTTAAATTTTAACTAATCTTTGATTAGGATTCGCTCTCAACTGTATTTCAAGATTGTGTGCATTCACACAGAAGAGAGCATAGCTGTTTTATGATGCTTATAAAACTGAAAGGAAAAGGCAATTAAACTGTCTGAGATAAAATCCATCTGTTTGTCAGCTGGAGAAAAAAAGGACTCACATCACATGATCCAAACAACCTTGGGATGTAGTCCCACTTCCCCTTCCAGTCTTTAAAAAAGTACATATTTGCAGTATTTCTTCTGTCCAGGTGAATACATTCAGGGACAGGGAAAAAAAAATCTGATTTCTGTTTTGAAAGTTTGAAGATCCTATCTGATGGCAGCTTAAAATCTGCAGAAAATGCTATGGCAACGTGTTTCCATGAGGACACATAGCAAATAGTTATGGAATTGTACCTATGGATCTGACATGTGAGGATGCAAGAGTTGAGTGGTGCTGTCTTTTTAAACCTAAATACGGCTTAGACAGCATCTCTTCTCATTAATATGTATCTAAGCACCCCACAATAGGAAATAATCACAGGATTTAACTAGGGATGAATAAGGACTCCAGCCATAAGCTGGAAGCTCCTTATATGATAGCAGCAGAAGAGAAAAATCTGTGTGTATTGGCTGGGTGTAGGGTCAGTGTAGGATGGGGAGATAAACACAACGTGGGTTCTATCACCCATAAAGCAGACATGGGGAAATACCTACAGAACAAAGCACTGGTGAGGAATCTGGAATATCAGGTTTAATTCTGCTCATCCTGATCCTAAAAAGATAAACTCAGCCAGAACAGATGCAAAGAGCCACTTGAGAAACAACGCCCTACCTGAGCAGGGAGAAAACAGATCAGGTCTCCCAAAATGAAGGCTCAGATGAGCTCATGGTAATTGTACTCAGGCCAAAAGTTAACATCGGGGCCAGACAAAATAAGCAGCAGCAGAACAGATGGGGACAGGCTGCCTGAAAGTCTGATCTGGAAATCAAAGTGTTTTAACTCTGAGAGGACAAAATGCTGGGTCACTTTTCTAAAGGGAAAAGGTGCAAATTATCCCTGGAAGATCTGGAGATATCCCAATGTTACTGATTCCCTTCAGAAGTCCGCTAAAAAGGAGCAAATTACCCCTAAATCTGGAGATATCCAAATGTTACTGCTTCCCTTCAGAAGGCAGCTGAAAAGCAACACTAAGAGAGCAAAGACCTTTATCAGATTTGCCTGAAAATTCCTTTACAGCTGACAGTGTGCTCCCATCTGTGAATCTCCATCCCAAAGGAATACTCACCGTGATGTCATAGGGTATGGTGGACTCCTTCTGACTCGGTGATTTGTACAATGTGGCCAGCCTGGTGAAACAAAAAACAGATAATTCTGATTAATTAATAACAGTAATAAAAATTCCAAATAACTCAGTGACCAGACCCAAGTTTTCCTACAGTACTAGTGGAATTCTCACAGATGTATTTTCATATAGGTCATTTAAACTGTGGATTCCCATCCTTACATGACCTGTCAGCTCAAACACAATGCAGACCTACTAAAAAGAGTGAATGATTAATTAGCCTTGTTTCATCACAGTATTTGATGACATTTTTGGAACAATATTCATTATGAATTAATTCCAAATGTCACTTTCTTAAAATGCAAACAAAAAGGGTTTTGAGCACAACTCTTCCCTACTCCATTAATCATTTGTTCATTGACCTCTCAAAGCTGGGGGAGACCCTCAAGAACTCCAATACTTCCAGGGAGGCTTTTTCCAGAGATTTCACAAGCCTGTCAATATGACCCAGAGGCTGGAGATGTTCTATTTCTAAGCCTGCCCTTGTCAGTGACACACAGCACAACCTTGAGAAAATAGTTTCCTTTTTCTTTCTCCTCTGACACTTCCCTGATTTGGTGCATTTAGACTCTCAGCAATATGCCTTGATTTGTGTTCTACAGTAAATGCTTGCGTGATATGGAGAGAAAAATTGTAAAGCAGCTCAAAAGCAAAGGTTTTTCAACCAGTGCCAGGGCTGCACCATGCCCACCTCCCCAAAACTCACCCTTACATAAGTCACTCTAGAAAGTGTTCTGCTCTCCGTAGCAAGACACCCTGCCAAAAATCCTGTTAATTATTTTCGGGGGGTTTTTTCCTCCCTGAGGTGCCATTCTATTAGAGAGCACGTAATTACAGCCTGAGGAACACTGCCACTTCATGTTAGCTACACAGGGAATTCCTCAGAACACTCAAGTGCTGGGTTATACTTGACAAAATTGCCCAAATCTGGAGCTGCAGAAGCCAGCCTTTCACAAGAGCTCAGCTGGAGCCTCTGACTCAACAGGATCTTTTCTCCCAGCAAAGAGAACCCTTAGAATTAAGCTCTGACATTTTCAGGAGAAGAGAGAAAGAAGGAGACAGGTATCAGAGTTGGCCAAAGCACATAAATTTTTTTTAAAGGCAAATGGATCCTCAAACACTCTTTGTGCCTCGATAACCTGACATAAAAACAACAAAACCACAATGGATCATCAGCTACAGGCAGCCTGTGAAAAAAATAAGACAGCACTGAGCCATTTCTGCTGTTTCTGCAGGCCCCAGTCCACGTTAGCTGCAGATTTAGATCAGTAAATAAGCCATGTTTGTCTATCCTTGGCTTGTTTTCTGGAACTTCTATCTGCAGCCTTCCTAGAACTATTGCAGAAGAAAAAAAGTTCTTTTGATATATAAAATTAACTTTTGTTCACTCTGCAATCATTATGTTGATGCAACTTGTCCTAAAAAGACTTAACTAATCAGTGATGTTAATTTAATTCCAAATTAAACAGCCTGCTGTAATCATTCTGCATTGCTTTCAAACTTGGAATTTCAAAACAAAACTCCCCAAGAAAGTGTCACTGCATTTTTCTTTCAAATTCAACAAGCAAAACTCTGCACAACAACATTCCAGCAGCATTTTTGCTCGCTGTTTGCAGAAGATTAGGGAATTGCCACGGCTCCTTAATCTCAAGCTGCTGCACGGTGATATTATATACAGAACAAACTAAACTGACCAGGAAAGAGAAATGTGAAGAGGGGAAAACAGAACCAGAAAACAGAAGAGATCTCCTTGCAACAGACAGAATTTCACACTTTTTTGAGAAGGGTCAGCCCACCCTCCACAGCTCAGCCACCAGTGCAGCCCCTTGTGCCTCTCTGCAGGTCACCACAACCCAGAATTGCAGATCTGTCCAGTTTGGCAAGATCCTGCTGCATTCCAAAGCAAACAGGTCCTGTGGCTGCCCATGAGGCTCAGGTCAGCAGGGCCACAGCCTGTTCTGAGGGTCACTGTCTAGCTGGCTTCAAAGCTTTCTTTGGCATCTCTGGCTTTGGACTGACAGGGGATAAAAACATTGAAGCAAAAAAATTCTACTCAAATTCTACAGTGCCTGCAAGCAACCGTGGAGGAGTAGGAGGTTCTTCATAATGAGACTGTTGAAATTGCACCTCTTCAGAGTGGGGCATAAAAATCACCTTGTAACCCATCAGCTCAATGTTTGCACAGCATAAATTCACATCAAAATGAGAAAAGTTTTGTTCCACTCCAAAATGCTCAAAAAAAACCCAAATTCATCTTGCAAAATGCAGATAGCAAAAGATACTTAGCCAGCAAATCCTAAATCCTTGAGTCTGAACAACTGCCATTGGGATGTTACACTTTGATAAATCATGGCACTTTGTCAGAAAGAGCCCATCACGGTGGGGAGGAGGAACCTGACAGTTCAACCCACACTGTCCCAGCCCCAATGAGAAAATTCCTGAGCCTCAGGAGCCTGGCATGTGGCAGACCAAGGCCAGGAGCCACTGTGGCCAGTTTGAAAAGATTCTCCACATTGTCATTCTATGGATTTTGCTCACATTTTCACTCACCTCTGACTGTTGTCCCAATGGAAGATTAAACGGACGGTGGCAGCGTGTCCCCAGCTTTCTCCTGAGGGACATAAAGCAACAGATCATTATCTCTTACACCAGCAGCAGCAGCAGCAGCAAAATGAACTGAAATTAACCCTCAAAAACCCCCCATGGTTAAAACAAAATATGCCTTTCTTGCAGTGATGCATCACATCTTTTCCTTCACAACAGATTCATCAAGACAAGCAACAAGTTCTTCAGTCAGTGTGTTTTACAGAAATCTTGATGCAACACTTCCAGATTTGTAAAAAAAAATATGGAATCCTAATAAAGGACAGATACTACAAAAATCTTGAAAACAGAGGCAGCTTGAAGAAGAGATTTGTCTAATTACTACTGAAGAAGTCTGGTGAGGAGGTCTAAATCCTACTTCAGAACTGTGATATTCTGTCTCTCAGGCATAATTATGAGCAAACATCACTCCCTTTGGGACACCAGCTTTGGGAGAAAGTCAATGATTATTAAAGTATTAAGGACCCCTGAAGCAGTCTCTTGCTTCTGACAGCAAAATGCAAAATAACAAAACCCAAAGCAAGGAGTGGGGAGGTGTGGTGGAAAGAGAGAAGGAAGTTTGGGTTGTTATCCTGTTCAGGGGCTCAATCCCATTGTTCCAGCTCACACCTGACCACAAGTCAATGTATGGACAGTTTTACTGGGTGTTCTTTCCTCTGTTTATCCCTGTCAGCAGCCCAAAGATGGATGGAATTTTAAAGCAGCCAAGTCTCTCCGGTCCACCTGCTCTTTCCTGTCCATCCCTCCCTCATCTCTACCACATCTCCAGCCCCACGTGCCCCCTGTGCTCTGCTATTTATTACAGAATAAAAAAATAATATCCCACTGTAATGAAGACCTAGACCCTCTAGGCATCTTGCCAGACCTTGCTCCGCTATATCTGAGTGGAGATTAAAGATTTTGGCTGTCAGATACGGCTCTGAGGCAGAGATCAAAACGCTTTTTACAATGGCTACAAATTCCACACCAGCACGTTTCCAACTGCACTGAATACGAGTGAAAAATGCTACTGTAAAATGAGATTTTTCTCAGTTGAACTGCCTGTAGATTAATATTTGACCTCCTTTCTAAATATATTTAGTATAAATGTCTAGGAACACCCAGCTTAGCTAGTGGGAAAGAAAGCTGTCCCCTTCATAAAGCTCCTGACTTAATACCTTGCAGCATCTGTGCTTTTTCCTTTTTTCCTTTTCTTTTTTTTTTTTTCATAATTAAGATCTTCCCTTCTGCTCAGGAGCTGAGCAAGAGTTTAGAGATTAAGGTTCTCATGAAATCTTCAAAAAAGCTGTTTCTCAGGCTTACCAATCAATGGGGGAAAAAAACCTACTTAGTGCAGGCAATAGAATTGATTTTACTTGGGGGTTCCTTTGGCTCCAACAAACCATGGAGGAGCAGGAGGTTATTCCACCTTTATGATGAAACTTTTGAAATATCTCTTCAGAGCAGAGCATTAAATCCATTTGCTTAAATATTTGGTACCAACTGGTACAAAGTTGTATTTTTGGAAGGGTTAAAGCACTCAGTTTAACAATGCTGCGGTCACACTCAGTGGGGAGAGTCACAGTCAGCTCCACAGGAGGTCATGTCAAATTAATTGTTTGTGAAAGGAAATATGCACAGGACAATGCAGGATCTCTGTGAATTATAACCTCCCCTGAATGTCTTCGCATTCTTCGCTGTCCCCATGACTCAATAAACACAACAGCTCCCAAACAATGCTGGCCAGTGAAAAAAGACAGGCCCTATTAGCTTTAATTGAGTTTGTAGCCAGAGAGGCTGCCAAAAATAATCCATCAGAGAGCAGGAGGCAAAACTGACAAAAAGGGTCAGATCCTGGCAGCTGGCTCTGCCTGCACAACTCCAAATTCCACATTCTTCACGTTCCTGCAGGACACGGGCTGTGTTTGTTCATTTTATTCTACATCAGTGCCAAAGGGTTTGGTGCCTGGACACACTCTGGGAACATCTTTGTCCTTGTCCTGTCCCCTTCTCCCTCCTCTCCAGAACAGAGGAATCATTTCTTAGCTCACAGAAACTGAAGAATGTGTGCCCTTTAAATGAATCATAAAATAATGCAGAGCTACAGGCTGAAATAAGATTTAAATGCTGAACCTTTCCTTAATTTGTAGAAATCTCCACTTCAGAACTGTTTTATTTTCCCCTGTGACTGCAGCAGAAGGGCCTGGATGAGGTATCTGCTCATTACAGGGCAAAATTGAGCAGCCTGGAAAAAAACTCTTTAACCTGGCTCAGGGCAGGCTGTGCCTGAGGATCCCACACAGAACTTCCCTCTCCATCATAACTGCAGAGAATTCCAGTGATGCAGCAAATATGAAATGCCTCTGCAAATAATTAATGGAACATGTTCAAGGGTAATGGGAAAATAAACAATTTAAACTGCTTGGGAGAGGCAGTGAATGGTTCTCAGGGAATTTAGAAAATTGCAGCTTAGTTTGGGGTATGCAACCATTAAGCTGTGTTCCTTTTTTGAGTGATTTAACCTTCTCCTCACCACATCCCTGCTGGAGGTTTACTCCTCCCAGGTACATTTTTTCAATGATCATTCACGAGCCAATTTTAGTTTAATTATTTGATTTATCAGAGATTTGATAATTTAAATAGCTCGAGCTTACTTGGCCCACTTTTGGCAGAAAAAATAAAATCCAACAACCCTCTCACCCTGTGAGTCTCTGCAAACTGAAAATGTCATGACTTTTAAACATAATTATAACCTTTTTTCATAATTCTAACCAGAAGCCTAATATACATACCATGTTTTAATCTAGAACAAAATTTGAAAGCTGCTAATTATAATCACAAGGCTGCCATAGTTCGGCACTACCATGGAGTTTCACAATGCCAGCAATTCCAGATGTTATTTTCACCATGGATTCTGCTACAGTGCAGAGATTCAGCAATTTCATTTGCTTTGTGTATAAAGCCAAAGGAAAGGAAGTCATAAATCAGTTTTCAACTCAAAGCTAAACACTTACCCAAAGCAGGTACCAATGTGGACTGGCTCTGTCCAATCCTTGTTGTCATTTGGTTTGTCAGAACCACCTGAAAGAGGAAACAGAAGCAAAGAGGTAAGAAAGTCTCCTGGAAAAGCAGCAAATTGGTGGGAGGGAAGAGAGGGAATTTTCAAAAAGCTTTTACTGATGAAGCAGTTCCTCAGGCAAAACTCTTGGCAACTGTGATGAAGCTCCTGTGTTAATGAGGAGAAAACTGTAAAGGTGCCTCATCTTTTCCAAACAAATTAAGACAACCCTGTAAAATCTATTTTTGGTTTGAATGGCAGATTTCTTTCATTCAAGACTTGAAAGCAACCTCAGTTTCTTCCTTCCCAAGGGAGGCAAACTCCACACCAATTGTTTATCCACAACATTTGCCCTGAATGCTGTTTGGATCAGTGTTTAGCTGCACGTGACCTGCACTGGCCCTCCACGAGGAGCTCTCAGTCACTGGGGGAAGTGAACTTGGTGGTGCTGTTCACAATGTGCATTAGCCTGGTGATTAAGTGAGTTTCTGTGCCTTGTAGTCTAAAAATGCACAAGTGGGTACAACACAAAGCAGAATGGAAGTGAACAGACAGAGCGGGGGAGTGTTTTCGCAGCCCCAATCACTCGTGGGAGGCTCACAGACAGTCTAGGTTAGATCCCTGGTAGAAGTGGGGGTGGGTGAGATAGAAAGAAGCCAGGAATATTAATCACAAAGTTCATTAGAAATGAAAAATTGTACCCATCCTAGACCCTAGAGAGTTCCATTGTTTGACAGGCTCAGCGGATTCTTGCTTGAGCAGTTCAGAAAAAGTGTGTGAGAGCAAACAATTCCACTGAGCACACCCTGAAACATTTCCACAGCTGAGAGCCCAGCTCATATACACATATTTTAGAGGAGCAACTCATCACAAGCGGATGGTACCAGCCCCAAATAGCCTCCTCATCTCCCTGCTGGAGGAGTGCTGGGCATCCTCACTCCGAGTCCAGCTTTAGGATCTGACTTCCTACCATATTAGAGCATCCAGAGCTGCCTGACAAGCAATCCCTGGCATGCAGGCTGGATTTAGCCTGCTCACAGCTCATGGAACTAACTCTGACACTACCAACAAGGGGGCCAATCCAAGCAAAACCATTCCTACAGCTCTGGCTCCTTTAACCTGAATTTATTTAGTAATTTTGTACTAAGCTGCTCCATGGTTCAGAAGAAATAATTCCCATATTTTTCCCTTGACAAAGGAAACCACTGTGCAATGACAGCTGCTGCTGTTCAAGGTCACCAGGTACCAAGTTGTGAGGGAAAGCACTCAGGAAAAGAGAGGCTGTGCAAACCTGGAACATCCATCTCCCTCGTGCCCAGAGCAGCAGGAAGGAGCTCCACACTCATGTCAGGACATTCTGGGAACACTGGGCTCTTCCCTTCACTTCCCAGAGGAAGCACAAGGGCAGTTTTTTATTTTTAGCATCTCGGAACAACAGCCAAGTGCACCAGAGAGCTGTGGGTGACAAGCTCACAAGTCACCTGGACACTGTTAGAGCCACAAGCACCATTTTGAGGGCTGGGCAAGCTCTAATTCCTGAACAATGCTTCTCGGAGCTGTCAGAACACTTTCAAAACAACTTCTGGAACAGCTGCAGCTTCCCAGTGCCATCTGCTGGCTGTGGGTCTGCTGCCTCCGGACCGTCAGTGACGTACAAACAATGCCCAGGAAGGAAGCTCTGGGTTTCCATGGATGCCAGAAGAGAAGGGCAGAGCAGCAGACAAAGTGGTTTTCATCCCTAGGAACACTTCGACCAGAGTTTATTTTTAAACAGTTGCGTTGGAATTGCTCAATGCTCTGAGGTATTTTTCTACGTAAAGTCAAGAAGAGCATTCCTCGTCCAACCAAATCATTGGAGGTGATGGGAAACAGCATTAAAAATGACAGGCTACCACTTAATGAAGATCCACAGGATGCTGTTGATGCAACCTTCACCTATTTTGGCAAGCCTAGGAATTTTCCACCTTTTAGGTGTTTTGCCTTTATGGTCCATCTACATTTACCAACTAAACTGACCAAAAAAAATGCAGAGGGACATTACTGCAGTTTAATTTTGCTATTTAGATACAAATCACATTTCCTTAATTCTTTGTAATAAAAAAAGCAGCATGTTTTGGGATTGCTGCCCTGGACTTACTGCTGTTTTATGATCATTGGCTATGATGATGAGCTGCTGGGCCAGCCCGTTCAGCAGCCTCGTGCGCAGGGACAGATCCTCAAAGTCGTGGCGAAAGGGAAAGGCAATTCCATCAATCACCACCAGCCGGACCTACATGCAGGAGAAAAGGGAAAAGCTGCCATTACCACCCTATAAGAAAATGACAAAAAGCAGCAAGACCCATTTTTAAGTGCACTGGAATGTTTTATTTCATCTTTAGGTGAGCATGACTGAGAGACACCTAATGCTCTCTCAATTCCAGTGACAATCTGGGCAGGTGAAGAGCCTCAAGCTCAACCTTTTGCACAGTACCAGGCAGGCCAGAGCTGTCCCATGAGTTAACTCAGCAGAGAGCTGCCCTCCCAAATGTTCCCTCACTGCTCCCTCAAAGCTTCCTGACTTCTCTGCAGGTACAGAATACAAAATCACAAAGCTGGACTTAAAGCCTTGCACAGGAGAAACTGGACAAAATAATCATTAAACACCAGAATTGTACTTCAGTCAACCCTACACAAAGAGTTAATTAATTGACCTTCTCCCTCAAAAACGAAATCCAAATCCAAATCAGAATTCAGGCTGTCTGGAGCCACAGCTGAGATAACTCAGCTCTTATCAGTGATCTGTCTTGGAAACATGGAGTTTAACAGATGCCTAAAGATATTCCAGGCACACTGCACTGGAGCTGAGGATCTCTCTTGCCTCGAGATGTTTGCTTTGCTGAATTATTTCTTTTGTAGCAATCATTAGCTGAAGTCAGAGCACGCTGCAGCTGCTGGCTCATCACCCTCAAGACACTGTATAAACATTAGTCTGGGGGGTTGATTTATTCTAACTTCATTTGTTGTGGCTGTTTTGATGACCCAAGTGTGAAATACAGGAGGGAGATGGATGGTCTTACAGTGCCTGCATGTTCAGATATCACTCAAATCCTCAGTGTCTACAAGTTCTTGCATTACTGCACAAGATAACAAATTGGACACAACAAAAAAAAAAATCCTGATTTTTCTACATTACTGATTTAACTCATTACTGGGAACTGTCTTTATGACTGGAGCATATAAACCTGCACAAACATCACCATGAAATGGTCCTAGGCCTCCAACTGAATAAAAACCACCCTTAATTTGCAAAAGAAGATTAAATAGTTGGAATTAAGAGAAGATATTCACCTGTCTTCTCATTTCCCCTCCTTCCTACAAATTATTTTCCATGAGTCTGTACATCCTCCTCATGTATCATTTCTTTACTTTAGGAACAATCAGTTTAACAGCACAAACATGACTCATGCTAGCCAGGAATGTATACATGGTTATATAACTCGTCTATCAGGAATATGTCCAGGTAGGATGGAATTTAGTTAAACTTCTCCCAGTTGTACTTATTTTAAGACGGCAAACAAGAAAGTAAAAAGAGAGCTGGGTAGCACCTGCCTTATTCTTGCCAGTTTGGCTCTAGCAGATGTTAAAGAATTAGGTTTTTTATTACAAGACTATTTTTAATCAGTCTTTCTCATGTCATTAACAAGATCTCAAACTAATTCATATTTCCAAATGACACACTTGGATCTCTAACTTTACATCTTTCTTATCTCTAATTCTTCACAACTTTGTCTCTCTCATAAAACCCCCTAAAATCTGGAGGCTTCCTGTGGTCCCAGACTCGGCTCCAGAGGGCTCAGACTAATTTTATGGAGAGCTGGACTGCACTGAGCAATCTGCCAAGTCCCTTCTAGCCTGCCCAAAGAATCAGCAGAAGATCTTGTGGCTCTCCTGCAACCTTCAGCAGTTGAGGCTGCAGGCCAAGCCCAGCTAATCAGCACAGATGGTTCCAGGGAACTGCAGCCCAGTGGAACTGTGCTAATGAAGCCGTGTACTTTCCACCAGAGCAAACACAACAGGGCACCGTTAGTACCTGGCAGGGAAAGGGAAATATCAGACTACACTGAGCAAAAGTCAGGCTCCCATCTGTGTTTGCAAGAACACAGCAGCTTCCATAAATGAAAAATTTTGGGGATATGTGCAAAAGACAGTCTAATCCAACACTGATTTGTGATCTGATAGAATAAGGCAGAGTGATTTTTCCCAGATCCTGACAGGGAGTGATCTGCAGTGCAGAATCAAGAAATCTGGAGGGGAGGTGGTGAAAATCTGCCTCACAATAGCATTTCTCTAAGACATTAGGTACTAAGAAACTTTCTGGCTGCAGTCCACCCAAGAGTCAAGCTGCAGGCTCTGGTTGCTTGTAGCAACAGAAGATGCACTGAAAAGAAGAAGAGTCACTTCCTGGATGGTGCAGGATGTTTCTGGTCCGCAGTGACCTTCCAGGGCAAAAAAAAATGGCACCAAACCTTTCTGATGGCACCCTCGTGGTCACCACACACCTCCCTGGCTCAGGGGCTCCTGTGTGGAACAGTTCTGTGACGATTCCCAGCTCAGTGCTCCCAGAAATGGAACATGCAGCAGCACAGACCCAGTGTCCTCGCCTCAGAGTGGAAATTTGGGAGGATGGCAAAAAGCAAATCACTCTCCAGAGTAATTGGGATGAGAACGAAAAGGCAAACAAGCAGAAGGCTTTACATTTGTACTCTGCTACCAGCCAATATTTCACTGCCAAGCTGCCGAGGTACCAAGGTGTTTACTTGTGTTACTATGGCAGAGAAAAATCTTCAGCTTGAAAGATGAGTGATGCCTACTGACAAACCTGCACTAACCCTTACCTTGGAATGCTCTGACAGGAATTCTGGCAGCAGGTAGACCTGGGCCAGCAGCTCAATGTAGTCACGACAACGGAAGTAATAGATGTGAGAGAGGATATTTTCCAGAGAGAAAGTCTCCAAAGCTTCCCGATGATCTGAGAACAAAACAAACAGATGAGTAAATGAGTCAGAAGTCTGTACGAGCATATTGTTACTTTCATCATCCCACCAAACCCTGCCCTCCACACATAGCAACAGCGAAGCCCCCAGAAACAGAACAGGCAAGGTAAGGAGTGTGGAAACATATTTTCCATCTGGCTTGAAAGTCAGGAAGGTGGTGAGCAGATGCCATCCCAGCATTTGCACTCAGACACACCGGAGCCTCCGAGGGAGGCCTCCAACAATGAAAAATTTATTTCTGAAGCAAGAACTTCTCCAGTAAATCATTTTCAAGCCAGAACACCACCAGAGGACATCAGGGACTATTAATCATCCCTTGTTCAATATACAAGCAGCAGCTCATTTAATACAGTGTCTTTTTACCTCAGTTCAAACAGAAGTTTGGTGCATAAATTCTCTAAGAGTAACATAAAAGTTGTCCTTATCCCCAAGAGACCGATGACTTAGAGAATAAAACTCTTACTAAATGTCAGGCTACATTGACTTTATAAAGGAGCTGAATTCCAGCTATGGTTTTACTACATGGGCCTTCAGCAGCAATACTCAAAAAAAATTCTGCTGTTCCTCTTTTCTTTCCTCACCTGTTCCTGTGTTTTGAAACAAAACACTCAGTTTTGCTCAACAGAGTTGGGTTTGAGTGTTGCTGCAAATATGATCAACAAGGTGCTAAAAATATAGGAGAGGAAAGGAGAGAGGAAAGGAGGAAGCGCAAACACCCAAACCTCATCCACCCCAAGATCAAAATGATCACAAAATCACCATGTAGAAAAATAATTATTTTTGAAGTTGACCAGCTCAGACTGCTCCAGACCCAGATGCAGCTCAGGGTTTGATACACACAGGTGGAAACAAAAAGCTGTCAGCAAATGTCGCTGCTGGTTAAACAGCGGCAAAAAAGAATAGATATAAAATATATAAAAAGTGGGTAAAAAACAGAAAGAAAGTTTATTGTGGGATAAGCTTTTTTTATTTACTTTAGCAACTAGCACATACATGTGTGTTAAACATATATTGGTTAAGAGATAGCTGTTTAATTAGTAATTAGAATATAATTGGTGAGTTTGCAAAAGCTATAGTATTAGTAATGCTTATAATTTCTAGTTACTTGTGTTATCAATTTTACATTCTAATATGCTTTTCTCAAGGATGTGGCATTCCTCTTCCATGTAGGCTGTTAACACTCCCTTTCTCTTCCCAGGCCTCAATCATACACAATAATTGGCTGAGTTTCAGAATCAAGGCTTGTGGGGCTCCTTTCCCCCACAAGCAAACACTCCCTAAGCCATCCCTGCTGCTGAAACCCCACAAAAAGTAACACTGCAGCCTACAAGGCACTTATTTCACTCCATCCTTTTGCCTGCTAGGCAGGAAGCAACGCTTTAGCAATGTACCTTCTTCCTGCTGAGCCTCAGCAATGAGGTGGCAGTGCCTCACGCAGGCAGCTGCAATGTCCACCACTCTGTCCACCATGAAACTGCCCTCGGTGTCAACGAACACGGCTTCTCCAGCAACGCCCCCGAAGCACTCCGGGATCTGGACATCCACTGCCAGCTGCATACTGCCATGGGAAATGGAAACAGAGATCAATATTGACATCCCAGAGCTCTCCCAGCTCACCCCTGGAGTGATATTTCCACTGAGGACGGAAACGGGGAGCAGTACAAGCATTATTATATTTATAATGCTGGAGAAGAAGCAGAGATTGCTCAAAAATGGACTCATTTAATGGCTGAGTTAAACAAAAAGCGATTGTTGGTTGCACAGAAGCCACGGAACAATAAAATACCACAGCTGTGTTTTGCCAACGCCAGGTGCCCCGCAGATCTCGGTGATTTTTGTCAGCTGCACGCCACCTCCCAGGATGGTGTCCAGTGCTGAACAGAAGGTGATGATGAAGCCCTGGGTTTGCTCTTCTTCCAGAAGCTCCAGGGCCGTGCATTTCCTGGTGGCACCTGATCCCCCAGGCGTCCTTGCTGCATCCCCGTGGCACTCCTGCCTCACCACCTGCAACGCTTCCAGCGCCTCCTCCCTGGAGATTCCGATTTCTAGGAAAGTCAAAACCACAAAACAGCACTTTTATTTTATAAGCAATGCCTGATTCTGCAGCGTAACACAGAATGATCCTTATTCACCCTCTCAGGACAATATGCACACAGCCCTGGCACTAATTATGGGATTTTCTTGTTTTCATAGATAATAAAGCTGTTGATAATCAAAATCCCAGACTGCTTTGGGTTGGAAAGGGCCTGAAAGACCACTCAGTTCAAGACACTACCATGGACAGGGACACCTTCCACCATCCCAGCTTGCTCAGAGCTTCATCCAACCTGGCCTTGGGCACTTCCAAGAATGGGGCAGCCACTGCTTCTCTGGGCAACCTGTACCCGGGCCTTACCAGCCTCACAGGGAGGAATCATGGCACACTCCTTGAAAAAGGCAATTTTCTAACTTCAGAGAAGCTTATTTTGTTTAAATCACATGGAAAAAAAGAAGAGGGAATCTGGGGAAAGACGAGCAATGAGCCTGACAGAATCCTTTCGTTTTCCTGCAACTTATTTACACCCATCACTCAGTGTAAGATGATCTTTTACCAGAATCGTCTTTTCTAATTATTCACTTGCCATTTCCCGTGGGCCTCACTGGGGTGGTGCCGGGGAAAGGGAAAAGGCCCGGAAGAATACTGGGAAGGCCCCGCGGGGCCGAATGCCGCCGGTACCTTTGCTCAGGCCGCAGGGGCCGGTGTCCAGCAGCTCCTGCGCCGTCTGGAAGCCGGCGGCGGCGAGGCGTGAGCGCAGGGCGGGGGCCAGGGGCAGCGTGCCCACCTCCCGCTGCATGGCGGCACCGCAGGGGCGGCACCGGCAGCGGACACCCGCCCCGGACACCCCCCGGGAAGCGGCGAGGCGTTGACCAGCCCACACCCTCCTTCTATGTGGCCACGCCACATCCCGGCCCCTCGTGGTTGGCCACGCCCACATCCCGCCCCTCCGGCTTGGCCACGCTTACAATCCCGCCCCTCGTGTGTTGGCCACGCCCATATCCCCACCCCTCGTGTGCCGACCACGCCCACATCCCCGCCCCTCGCTGGTTGGCCCCGCCCCTCCTCTCCCGCCACACCCTGGCACGTACCGGGCGGCGGGGCTGTCGCGCATGCGCGGGTCTGTCGCGCGTGTCGGCGCCGTTCGAGAGGCCGGTGAGGCGATCGCGTGGGCCCGGTGTCTCCGGAGGGCCTGGAGCGGCCGTTCCCGGTCCCTGTGCTGCCTGTGTCCCCGCGGAGAGGCCGCTGCACCTGGCAGGTTCCGTGATCCCCCCGGTTGTCGCATCCCTTGTCCTCGTTGTGCTCCCGGACCGGCCGGTTCCAGAAGGCCGGAGGCTGTTTTCTGATTCTGTCTTTGAATATTCCTGCCGGAACCAGCCATAACTTTAACCTAGTGCAGGTTTTGAAGTCAGAAATCGATTCTTTAAGCTGCGGTGCGTTGCAGCTTGATGACGTTTCCTACCTTTCCCCAGTTCCGTTCAGGAAAGAAGATGGCTCATCCCATCCCTCCCCCATTTCCATGCCCAGTCAAGCTTGGGACTATAAAAGGAGAATCCTTGGAAGCTGATCTGCATGATTATGTCAGGGAAGGGAACTATGTGAAAGTGAAGAAGCTTCTGAAAAAAGGTAAAAGCTAACTTTAAACAAGTACTGGCAGAAAAGAATTACTTTTTCCTGTATGCTTTTATTTCTGGTTAAAAACGGCATACTGCTTGTAGAATCCGGTTTTCTGATTGAAATATGTTTACAAAATTACTTATAGCTGCCCTTTTCTGTTAAGTTGGTATAATACTTGAATCAAAAAATGTATTAGAATAAGCTAATGAAAAGAAAACGAAACTTTTATTACGAAAGTGCTCATAAGGAAATGGATGACGCATTGTAAAACTAGAATTCTGAAAGTCTGCAGTAGGAATATTCTCTCTGAATGGGATTTTAATTCGGATTGACAAATGCTTAAGTCACGGTTTAGATAATGAAGATTGTGACAACCAGATTCGTTGCCACACGGGGATTTTGTAAATGAAATTCAATACTTGGTGCAGTTCTATCGCGGTTTTAGGATCAGTGTTAGTGTCTCAGTGGGTTGTACCCGTCCAGAGTCGCGGCTGCACAGTGCGGAGCTGGGCGGGATCGGCGCTTCTCGGCGGGCGCGCGTCTGATTGGCCAGCGGAGCCAGAACATGCAAATCAAGGGGGCGTGTCCCGCACTCGGCCACTCGCGGCGGTTTCGGGGGGCGCGGGCGCTGCCGAGGGGCTCGGGGCGCGCTCCCGCGGCTGCACGGCATCGTCGGGACCGCGCCGGCTGATCCCGGGAGCGCGCGGAGCCGGTGTTTGTGTGTGCCCGTGTGCTGTGTGTGGGTGTGCGCGGCTGGGCCGTGCGGCGCCGGGAGTGTTGCGTTAAGACTATACTTTCAGGGATCATTTCTGTAGTTGGTCACTAGAGGAGAGTGATCTACCCTGATCGGCGTCACAAACCACGAGGAGGAGCGAGGTGTTCTCTCCTGAGCGCGAAGCGGGCGTTCGGTGCTGCTTGGGCAGGGGCCGCTCGCCATTGATGACCGTTCCCGGTTCCTTTAGTGGGGCTCGGGAGGGAGAGAACACGGGCTGAGTGGTTTGTGGCCCTCTTATTTTATCATGGTTAAAAAATAGATAATGAACCTAGTACAGCGGAATGTACCCCACCATGGGCACTTCTGTCCACTCTATCGTAACACGCACCCTCTCGCTGCAGTGACGCACTGGGGAGGGGGGAGCAGCCAGGCGGATTTAGGCTTTATTGACCGATTAGGGTGTTCATTCAGGCCGACAACACTCTCGAACCCATGTGTTGTACGGGGCAAGGACACTTGGAGTTGTCTCTGGTGAGCGGTGATAATCAGAAAGTGGGAAGGGACTAAGGAGACCTTGCTCAGGATTTGCCTGAAGATGTGGGAGTCCCTGTCGCCCAGGGTACAAACATTTGATCAGACTCTAAAAGCGGGTTAGGGAGAAACTGCTCCATGTCCTGCTCTTTATACCGTGCAGTGCGACAGAAAAAATGTGCCCGGTTAGATCCCGGGGCCAGAGGCTGTCTGCTGTCATAGGGACAAACTGCTCGTGCTGTGGGGGTCCGTGGTGCTCGGGCAGAATCCAGAGATGTGGAAGCGACTGTCGATTAAACAGTTCCCTGTGGGTTTTTGCGGTCGGTACGCGAGTGTGTGCCTGAAAACCTCGGGAGCGGCTGGGAGGCAATGCACCCCCTCGGCAACCGGCGACAGTCGTGCCCCGCTGCTGGTGTTGGTACCGGGATTCTTGTCCTCCCTTGTCCCCGGCCGAGGGCAGCACGGGCTGAGACGGTCCCTTCTATCGTGTCGCGACAACTGTCGCGATTCGTAGGAAGGGGCAGCGGGTGCGGGGCCGCGCCGGCTTGTTTCTTATTGGCCAGGGGAGCCAGAACATGCAAATCAAGGGGGCGTGTCCCGCGCTCCGCCACTCGCGGCGGTTTCGGGGGGCGCGGGCGCTGCCCAGGGGCTCGGGGCGCGCTCCCGCGGCTGCACGGCATCGTCGGGACCGCGCCGGCTGATCCCGGGAGCGCGCGGAGCCGGTGTTTGTGTGTGCCCGTGTGCTGTGTGTGGGTGTGCGCGGCTGGGCCGTGCGGCGCTGGCAGTGTTGCGTTAAGACTATACTTTCAGGGATCATTTCTGTAGTTGGTCACTAGAGGAGAGTGATCTACCCTGATCGGCGTCACAAACCACGAGGAGGAGCGAGGTGTTCTCTCCTGAGCGCGAAGCGGGCGTTCGGTGCTGCTTGGGCAGGGGCCGCTCGCCATTGATGACCGTTCCCGGTTCCTTTAGTGGGGCTCGGGAGGGAGAGAACACGGGCTGAGTGGTTTGTGGCTTTATTTATCGTGTTAAAAAATAGATTCGAACAGTAATATGAGTAACAGAGGATTGTCCTCTCCAATTTGGATTGGACCTTTGGCTGCCTCCTGTAACTATCATGGAATTACTGAAGTTATCAAAGCCCGATGAGTCCAACCATTAATGCAGCCACTCCCATGTTACAGCTAAATGTATTACAAATAAATCCCTTCAGGGATGGGGGGACTCAATCACTGTCCTGGCCAAACTGTGCCAGTGTGATAACACTTCTGGTGAACATTTCCTGAATATCCGCCCCTGGTGGAGCTTGAGGCTGCTTTCTTCTTATTCTGTCGCCTGTTACGTGGAAGGAGAGGCAGACCCTAGCTGCCTACATGCTCTTTTCAGGCAGTTGCAGGGAGGGAGAAAGTCCCCTTGGAGCCTCCTTTTCTCCAGGCTGAGCCCCCCGTCCCACCCCCCTCAGCTCCTCCGCATTAGATTTGTGCTCCAAACACTTCCCCAGCTCCGTTCCCTCTCTGGACATGCTCCAGCCCCTCAATTCCTTCTTCGTGGGATGGGGCTAAAACTGGACACCGGATTCGAGTTGTGGCCTCACCAGTGCTGAGCACAGGGGACGGTCACTGCCCTGGTCCTGCTGGTCACACTATTGCCCACACAAGCCACCTTCCATTGGCGTTCTTGGACACCTGGGCACACTGCCTGCTCCTTGTTCTTGTGCAGCCCCTATCGAGCAGCACTCCCGGGTCCTTTTCCCCTAGGCAGCTTTCCAGCGACGCTTCCCAAAGCCTGTAGCGTTACTCGGGGTTGTGACCTATTGCCCATCAGCGAGTGACAAGGGACAAAGGAAAACCCGGTCGCGATTCCGCCTCCCGTGACATGTGGCGGCACCAGCGCGGGGCGCGGCGGTTGCGTCACCTGTCGGGAAGGGCGGGGGACGGGCCGGAGCCGCGCGGGCTTGTTTCTTATTGGCCAGCGGAGCCAGAACATGCAAATCAAGGGGGCGTGTCCCGCGCTCCGCCACTCGCGGCGGTTTCGGGGGGCGCGGGCGCTGCCCAGGAGCTCGGGGCGCGCTCCCGCGGCTGCACGGCATCGTCGGGACCGCGCCGGCTGATCGCGGGAGCGCGCGGAGCCGGTGTTTGTGTGTGCCCGTGTGCTGTGTGTGGGTGTGCGCGGCTGGGCCGTGCGGCGCTGGCAGTGTTGCGTTAAGACTATACTTTCAGGGATCATTTCTGTAGTTGGTCACTAGAGGAGAGTGATCTACCCTGATCGGCGTCACAAACCACGAGGAGGAGCGAGGTGTTCTCTCCTGAGCGCGAAGCGGGCGTTCGGTGCTGCTTGGGCAGGGGCCGCTCGCCATTGATGACCGTTTCCGGTTCCTTTAGTGGGGCCTCGGGAGGGAGAGAACACGGGCTGAGTGGTTTGTGGCTCTTTTTATCACGGTTGAAAAATAGAATTCAGCTTAAATCTCCCTGTAGCTGGTTTAGCACAGTGTTGAAGGTTTATTATCAGTCGTGGAGGGCTTGGACCTAAAACAGCAGAGTCGCTTGATGCTGAGAGCTGCTGATACCGATCCCATCAGGATCTAACCAAACTTACCCATGTTTAAATCAATAGCTATTGCCAGGTGGTTACGATTGAACCATTTTATTGCATGCCTTTTATTGGAGGCCCGGCTAATACTTTGTTAAAAGGAAAAGGGATCCCGATTCCGAGAGGAATGAGCTCTGGACAAGTCAGCAGGAGTGAGCGATAAGTGGGGGATGGCAAATCCAGCAGTGGGAGATCGCGACTACTGACCGTCTGATCACCTATTCGTAATAACCCCCCGGCCCAAGATGGCAGAACAGCACAATAATTAGCAAGGGAAACGAGAGATACAGCTAGTAAATAAAGGGTTAAGTGCTGATTAATAAAGCGATGCAATTTGTAACTGATGAATACTGACGCCTTCATAGAAATGTATAAATAGTATAAAGTCTTGACAAAGAGGGGAGAACTCCCCAGCTCTGGGCTTTGTCAGCTCCCAAGGAGAGCGGTGCTCAGGTATCGGTGTGGAAAGTTTATTCTTGACTGCGATGCTGATTTTAAAACACCCTTTTCCTGTTGTTAACAGCACTCCTCTTCAAAAGAAACCCTGAAATTATGATTTTCCCTGGGTGAAATTCCCAGAGTTTGTCACCTGTTTGAGAGCTGACTTTTTGTGTGAACCACCCCGCTTGGCCCCAAAATTGAATAAAAGCAGCAGAAATCCCTGGTGTGTAAATTTTCTCAGCACACCGGGAACGAGCCGGCTCCTGGCATGACGCAGCCCAAGGGCGGGGGCGATGTGTTGCGGCCGTGGCGTCCCCGGGAGCTCGGTGTCGGTGGAACCGGCGCGTCGGGGATCGGAGCTCATTTAATACAGTGTCTTTTTACCTCTCTCTTTACAGTTGAACTCTTTACAGTTCAAACAGAAGTTTGGTGCATAAATTCTCTACGAGTAACATAAAAGTTGTCCTTATCCCCAAGAGACCGATGACTTAGAGAATAAAACTCTTACTAAATGTCAGGCAATATTGACTTTATAAAGGAGCTGAATTCCAGCTATGGTTTTACTACATGGGCCTTCAGCAGCAATACTCAAAAAAATTCTGCTGTTCCTCTTTTCTTTCCTCACCTGTTCCTTTGTTTTGAAACAAAAACACTCAGTTTTTGTTGAAAACAGGTTAAAAATACTTTCACTTAAAAACAAAGCAAAACAAAAAAAAAAAAAAAAAAAAAAAAGGAAAAGGAGAAAGGAAAGGAGGAAGGGCAAATACCCGAACCCCATCCACCCCAAGATCAAAATGATCACAAAATCACCATGTAGAAAAATAATTATTTTTGAAGTTGACCAGCTCAGACTGCTCCAGACCCAGATGCAGTTCAGGGTTTGATACACACAAGTGGAAACAAAAAGCTGTCACAAACACTCCCTCAGCCATCCCTGCGCTGAAACCCACCAAAAGTAAACACTGCAGCCTACAAGGCACTTGTTTCACTCCGCTCGTGGTCAGCGGGCACGGGGCCGGTGCGGAGCTGGGCCGGAGCACGCGCGTCTGATTGGCCAGCGGAGCCAGAACATGCAAATCAAGGGGGCGTGTCCCGCGCTCCTCCACTCGCGGCTGTTTCGGGGGGCGCGGGCGCTGCCGAGGGGCTCGGGGCGCGCTCCCGCGGCTGCACGGCATCGTCGGGACCGCGCCGGCTGATCGCGGGAGCGCGCGGAGCCGGTGTTTGTGTGTGCCCGTGTGCTGTGTGTGGGTGTGCGCGGCCGGGCCGTGCGGCGCCGGGAGTGTTGCGTTAAGACTATACTTTCAGGGATCATTTCTGTAGTTGGTCACTAGAGGAGAGTGATCTACCCTGATCGGCGTCACAAACCACGAGGAGGAGCGAGGTGTTCTCTCCTGAGCGCGAAGCGGGCGTTCGGTGCTGCTTGGGCAGGGGCCGCTCGCCATTGATGACCGTTCCCGGTTCCTTTAGTGGGGCTCGGGAGGGAGAGAACACGGGCTGAGTGGTTTGTGACCCTATTTTTTATCATGGTTAAAAAAATAGACAAAAAGAATCATCTTTGTACAATTTTTCCTCACACCACCACTGTTCATAACTCTGTATAGTTCAGAGACATCGTCCTCTCAGTTAGAATTATTTATATTGGATTTGGAGTTATTTATTTTGAGTAAAATTAAAGTAACACAATACCGGAGATCACAGAGGATTCTGAGTTGGAAAGGACCCACAATAGTCATCGGATCCAACTCTTAATGGATGTACCATGCAGGGATCAAACCCACGATTTTGGTGTTATCAGCACCATGCTCAGACCAATTACTGAAGAATAATTTATTTATTAATTAATGTCATCATCCTGTGTGATATGCCCTCATCCATCTGCATTTTAACACACATCTCTCTAATTTAAACAGTACAGATAAGGACTCACTACTTCCTTATACCACACATAAAAATACCAATTGTTACTTACACATCCTTAATTTAAAATCCCTGTGGACAAGCAGTGCCTTCAATCCTTACAGTAAGTCACAAAAAAAAAAATTACTCATTTTTTCTCAACTTCTGCTGCTATATTTCCATACCTGCAGTCAATTCAGTGGTGATGAGCCACCAACTTTCATTAAAATGAGCTCCACCTCGGGATCTTTTTCCCCCACAGGAATTTTTGTTGATGCTGTGAATTCCATGGGCCAAACCTCTCTCTTCACTGCTGCCCTGCTGGGGATGGCTAAAATCGTGGATGTGCTGCTGGAATATGGCTCGGATGCTAATCAGTTAAGTATCAAACATTTCTTTTTCTGTTTTAATTGAAATTAATCTTTGAGTAGGTTTAGTCAGTGTAAAATACAATATTCACTGTGTGTTTACGAAGAAGTGATTAAAATGCACTTTGGTATTTTAACCAAAGCTTCTCAGAGTTAAATAGATAAATAATTCCCCTTTTTTCACGGTTTATTTTGTTATTTGGTATATAAAAAAAAATTTAAAAAAGCAGATATTCAGCTTTTCCCCCAAAAGCCCAGCTGGTGAGTGCAGTGGGGGTGGGCTGAGCATTTTTTGCTGTTCCCCAGTCGCTGCTACGATGGGAGCACCCCAGTCCACGCTGCTGCTTTCTCGGGAAATCCGTGGATCCTCAGCAAATTACTGGATGAGGGAGGAGATCTCCGAGTCCACGACAAAGAGGGGAGAACTCCCCAACTCTGGGCTTTGTCAGCCCCCAAGGAGAGCAACGCTCAGGTATTGGTGTGGAAAGTTTATTCTTGACTGCGATGCTGGTTTTAAAACACCCTTTTCCTGTTGTTAACAGCACTCCTCTTCAAAAGAAACCCTGAAATTATGATTTTCCCTGGGTGAAATTCCAAAAATTTGTCACCTGTTTGAAATCAGTTTTTTACCCATTTTCACAGAATTGATTTTCTTCGAGTGTTTGTGTTACTCTCAAAACACCCATTTCAATACTGCAAGTAACTCCTTTCCCAGTGGTCATGATTTACTAATTTTAAATATTTTTTTCTTGTTCTGAAGCCGTGTTTTTATTGTTTTTCCCTCCTCCTCGTGCTGCCCAGGTGCTGGAATTTATCCAGCAGTGCACGGTGCACATGCAGGCTGCCATTTGGAACCTTCCCTCTGATCTGCTCAGGAAAGAAGAATTTTGGATTTTAATGTGTGTGGACCGTCAAATCATCTTCTGGAGAAATCTGGGTTTTTTTCTGTCTCTGTATTTATATTTTACTCCAAGCCTTGGGATAAATGATTTGCTCTTATTGCTTTTGTTTTTGATGTTTAGAAGTGCTGACAGTCCTCTGGGTAAATTCCTGAAAGGAGACCCCAGTGTGGCCAAGAACATTTACAGCTTTGGTTTTGGGAAGGTAAGGCACTGTGATTTTTTCCAGTGATAATAGAACATTTTTTTCCATTTTATTCCTCACAGTAATTATCCCACCTGTGCTATTTTTAACTTTTGGTGCATTTTTATTTCTGCTGAAAAGAAAAAAAAAAACCACAAAGAGCAGAAATATTCAGTCCTTTGGTGGTTAAAACCTGTCAGAGGGAGCTGCTTTGGAACAGCAGAAATTCCTGTTAAATTAGGAATTTAGGGACCTGTGGGAGTCCCTAAAAGCTGGTTCTGCTTTCCCTGCTCCAGTTTAATGGGGAAATTTCGATTTTGGCCCTGATTTTTTTCAGATTTCACGGTGATATTTGAGCTTGCAGTGCTCACTCTGGGGTTGTTAATGCTGGATTTTGGGAAGGGTTGGGTAATTCCTTGTGGAGAATTCCGGGTGGATAATTCCTGGTGAATAATTCCTGGTGGATAATTCCTTTGGATAATTCCTGTGGATAATTCCTATGGTAATTCCTGTGGATATTCCTGTGGATAATTCCTTGTGGATAATTCCTGTGGATAATTCCTATGGGTAATTCCTTGTAGAGAATTCCTGGTGGATAATTCCTGATGGATAATTCCTCATGGTCATTCCTGATTGATAATTCCTTATGTGAATTCCTGTGGATAATTCTTGTGGATAATTCTTGTGGATAATTCTTGGGATAATTCTTGTGGATAATTCTTGTGGGATAATTCCTATGGATAATTCCTGGGATAATTCCTGGTGGATAATTCCTCTTGGATAATTCCTGTGGATAATTCCTGGTGGATAATTCCTCGTGGTCATTCCTGGTGGATAATTCCTGGTGGGTAATTCCTGATGGATAATTCCGTGGATAATTCCTGGTGGATATTCCTGTGGATAATTCCTGTGGATATTCCTGGTGGATAATTCCTGATGGATAATTCCTGGTGGATAATTCCTCGTGGCATTCCTGATGGTAATTCCTGATGGATAATTCCTGGTGGATAATTCCTTATGGATAATTCCTGTGGATAATTCCTGGTGGATAATTCCTTGTGGATAATTCCTTATGGATAATTCCTGTGGATAATTCTTGGTGGATAATTCCTTATGGAGAATTCCTTGTGGATAATTCTTGTGGATAATTCTTGTGGGTAATTCCTTATGGATAATTCCTGATGGATAATTCCTGATGGATAATTCCTCATGGATAATTCCTGGTGGATAATTCCTGATGGATAATTCCTGGTGGATAATTCCTGGTGGATAATTCCTGGTGGATAATTCCTTGTGGATAATTCCTTGTGGATAATTCATGGGGGATAATTCCTTGTGGATAATTCCATGGGGATAATTCCTTGTGGATAATTCATGGGTGGATAATTCCTTGTGGATAATTCCTTATGGATAATTCCTGGTGGATAATTCCTCATGGTCATTCCCTGTCCCATCCCTCGTCCCAGTGTCTGTTCTACAGAGCAAGTGGCCACTGGCTACCTGGCCTCATCTCCAATTATTGGGGAGAAAGACGTGGTTCAGCGACGTGTGGAACAGCCATTTTTTACCTCGTCGGCCCTCGAATGAACAAGTAACGAATATGAATAAATTATTTAGATCCCTCTGGGTGTCGTTGCTGTCATTTTCCACCAGCAATATCGTTTTACCCAGGTGCTTGTTTGGGTAATTTCCACGTCTTGCTCGTTGTTTATTCCCTGTTCTGCTCAGCAGGCTCAGTTGTTCTGGAACTGGTGTTTCAGTTGATTTAATATACTGAGTTGTGTGGTGCTGAAAGCAAGCCTCAGGCAATTAAATTACCAATCTGGAGTTAATGTCTAAATCAAACTGTGGCAAATGTTCTCAGTACGATTTCCCTGTCGGTGGTGATAATACGCTTGGCAGTTGCACAGATTTGTTGTTGCTTCGGATGTTGGCGATCTTTAGTTAATTTTAGGTACCAGGGGTGTCTCTGATATCCAAAGTGATGGTTCAAGACCTTGGGTGAAATGAGGAAAAATGAGAATTTGTGTTAGAAAAACTATCGCTATTGTTCATAATTATTGTTGTAATTAAACACGCTTGTGTCGTGTCAGAAAGTGACAAATGGCGGTGAATTTGTAATCTCCCCAGAACTATGGCTTTGATGCAATATTTATGAGAGGTGCTCTTGAGCATGGGAATGGTGGGATTTTTGTCAGAGAACAGACTTTGCCCATAGCGTCGAGCCACTCATTCAGGAGAGTTATATTTCACCTTGAAAACAGGAGATCACCAAATTTCCCTTCTAGACAGCGGAGGCACCACTAAATCCTCAGTGAGCACCACAAGAACCATCAAAAAAAGTACTGGCTGGAAAAGCTTGCTGTGGACAACCTGTTATTTTTTGCACAGCCTATGTAGGAAGGTAAAGCAGCAGGAAGTGACAGTGAAAGAGCTGAGTTTGCAGCGCCGCAACCAGAACAATCACAAAGCTGCACGCACTGGTGATTCCTCTGGCAGACGCAGGCGCACGCAGGTGGGGAAAGCGATGTTGGGTTGTTGGGCGGTGGGCAGATAGTGGGGAGGACTCAGGGATGTCAGATTGGGTTATTCCTTTCCTTCGCGAGAGAAGAAATATTTGTCTCTTCCCGCTCCTTTATAATTGAAGCATTCTTCAGATAAAACTGCACTGAAAATATATACCAAAAGGTAGATAAACATAAATTTTTTATTTCTGTCCAGTGATAGAAACACGAAATTTATCTGTCTCTTCACCGCTCCTTTTAATTGGAGCATTTCAGTAAAATTCATATAGCGACACAGATGGAAATCATATTCCTACGTATAGCTGAAATGGGAGTTATTTCTTTCTGTCCAGATAAAAATAGAATTTCGTCTTATTCATGCTCCTTTAAAATATGAGGCATATTTACAGCAAGAAAACTGAGCGACAAAATTATTCCAGAGTCAGCTTGGGGTTCTACTTATTCTGTCCGGAGATAAAAATTACTTTATGTCATCCTTCTCCACTCCTTGTTAAAATTGAGCATTTACGTAAAAGTGCGATTATGCAGACAACTAAGAGATGTGATGCGCGAGTGTCAGCTTGGGAGCGGTTGTGTGCGTCTCCCGAGTATTAAAAAATGATTTCTGGTGTTATCGCTGCTCCCTTTAACTGGAGCTTTTCAGTAAAAATTGCATTAACACTAAATATTCCAGACAAAAAACACACACACAATATCACGTCATGTTGAAAAACACTGAAACAGG
>VKON01002658.1:1686700-1700055 GCA_009741485.1 Malurus cyaneus samueli
CCCTCTGATCTGCTCAGGAAAGTTGGCTCCTCCAAGGCTTTGATCTGCAGCCCCTCGAGGTTTGGTGGCCTTGTCCAGTAAGAAATTCTTACTTCCATATCCTATTTTCTTCAAATTAATAATTTCTTGTTTCCTTTTGGCAGATTTAAATCCACCTGGCAAACTTTATTTCTGTTCTGACTGTTCAAAATAGAAACTTGATGGTTGTAAATAAATATATTAAGAGAAGCTTTATTAATTAAACTCTGGAAATCAGCATTAAAAGCACTGAATTTTTATAGCATTAAAATGGTGGCATGAAGTTGTTTGGGCTTTGACTTTTTAAGGTCACTGCAGATTTTTTTGGGGTTTTTTTCCAGCTTTTTCAAGGTTTTTTGTGTCAGATATATGTTAGGAAAATACAGATTTTTGAACGAAGCAGGATGCTCTGTGTGATATTTTATTTATTGTTCTTGCTTTAAACAATATTTAGAAATGCCTAATAAGTTTCAAAGTTGCAGCACAAAATTTTGGATTTTAATGTGTGTGGGATCGGTCAAATACATTGCTCTGGTAGAAATTCTGGGTTTTTTTCTGTCTCTGTATTTATATTTTACCAAGCCTTGGGATAAATGATTTGCTCTTATTGCTTTTGTTTTTGATGTTTAGAAGTGCTGACAGTCCTCTGGGTAAATTCCTGAAAGGAGACCCCAGTGTGGCCAAGAACATTTACAGCTTTGGTTTTGGGAAGGTAAGGACTGTGATTTTTTCCAGTGATAATAGACATTTTTTTCCATTTATTCCTCACAGTAATTATCCCACTGTGCTATTTTTACTTTTGGTGCATTTTTATTTCTGCTGAAAAGAAAAAAAAAAAACCACAAAGAGCAGAAATATTGTCCTTTGGTGGTTAAAACCTGTCAGAGGGAGCTGCTTTGGAACAGCAGAAATTCCTGTTAAATTAGGAATTTAGGGACCTGTGGGAGTCCCTAAAAGCTGGTTCTGCTTTCCCTGCTCCAGTTTAATGGGGAGAATTTCGATTTTGGCCCTGATTTTTTTCAGATTTCACGGTGATATTTGAGCTTGCAGTGCTCACTGGGTTGTTAATGCTGGGGTTTTGGGAAGGGTTGGGTAATTCCTTGTGGAGAATTCCGGGTGGATAATTCCTGGTGAATAATTCCTGGTGGATAATTCCTTGTGGATAATTCCTCGTGGTCATTCCTGATGGGTAATTCCTGATGGATAATTCCTTATGTGAATTCCTTGTGGATAATTCCTGTGGATAATTCCTATGGGTAATTCCTTGTAGAGAATTCCTGGTGGATAATTCCTGATGGATAATTCCTCATGGTCATTCCTGATTTCTCCTCTCTGTGTTAGTTCTGTCTCACAGGCAGTGGCCACCTGGGCTACCTGGCCTCTCTCCCAATTATTGGGGAGAAAGACGTGGTTCAGGCCGATGATGAACCAGCATTTTCTTACCTCGTCGGGCCCTACATGACCATGACCAAGTAAGTGGAATTAAAATGATTTTTAGCCCCTCTGGGTGTCTGTCTGTCATTATTCCACAGCAAATCGTTGTACCAGTGCTTTGTTTGGGTAATTTTCCACGTCTGCTCTGTGTTTATTCCCTGTTTCCTGCTCACAGCTCATTTTCTGCTGTTCATTGATTAATATCTGAGTCATTCTGGTGTCTGAAAGCAGCCTGCAGGCAATATTAATTAACCAATTCTGGGTTAATGTCTAATCACTGATGGCAATGTTTCAGTATCGATTCCTTTGTGGTGGGAAATACGCTTGGAGTTGCACAGATTGTGTTGTTCAGTGTTTAATCTTTGTTAATTTTAGTCCAGGGTGTCTTCTGGATATCCAAGTGTGTTCAAACCTTGGGTGAAATGAGAGAAAATGAGAATTTTTTAAAAAACTTCGCTATTGTTCATGAATTATTGTGTATTAAACACGCAGTTGTGTCTCAGAAAAGTGACAAATGGGTGATTTAATCTCCCCAGAACTCTGCTTTGTGGCAATTTTTGAGTGTCCTTGACCTGGGAATGGTGGGATTTTTGGTCAGCAAGCTTGCCCTGCTCCACCAACCTTCATCAGGATGAGTTTATTGTCACCTTGAAAAAGCAGAATCCCCAAATTTCCCTTCCTGACAGCGGGAGGCACCACAAAATCCTCAGTGAGCAACCACAGAACTCAAAAAAACACTGCTGGAAGCTTCTGGTGCAAATCCCTGTTATTTTTGCAGCCTAATGTGGGGAGGCAGCAGAGTGACAGTGAAAGAGCTGAGTTTGCAGCCCCAACAGAACAACTCCAAACTGCGCCTGGGTGATCTCCTCCTGGCAGAGCAGGAGCACAGCAGGTGGGGAAAAAGCTGGGATTTGGGGTTTTGGGGGGTGGGAGAGATGGGGTGAACCTCAGGAGTGTCAGCTTGGGGTTTTCCTTTCCTTCCAGAGAAAAAAAAAAATTTTGTCTCTTCCCGCTCCTTTTAAATTTGAGCATTTTCAGTAAAAACTGCACTAAAATATATTCCAGAGTCAGATAAAAAATAAAATTTTTTATTTCTGTCCAGATAAAAAACAGAATTTTCTGTCTCTTCCCGCTCCTTTTAAAATGGAGCATTTTCAGTAAAAACTTCATTTGCACCAAAATATATTCCACTGTTAGCTTGGGGTTTTTCTTTCTGTCCAGATAAAAAAATAGAATTTTCAGTCTTTTCCTGCTCCTTTTAAAATTGAGCATTTTCAGCAAAAACTGCACTAAAATATATTCCAGAGTCAGCTTGGGGTTCTTCTTTCTGTCCAGATAAAAAATATTTTTTTTGTCTCTTCCCACTCCTTTTAAAATTGAGCATTTTCAGTAAAAAGTGCATTTGCACTAAAATATATTCCAGTGTCAGCTTGGGGTTCTTTCTCTCCAGATTAAAAAATAGAATTTTCTGTGTTTTCCTGCTCCTTTTAAAATGGAGCTTTTTCAGTAAAAATTGCATTTACACTAAAATATATTCCAGCAAAAACACACCATTCACGTCATGTTGATAAAACCACTGAACAGGCCAGTGGTTTTTTTTTTTAATAAAAAAAAAAAAAAATTTCCTTTTTTTTTTTTTTTATTTTGCCTCTTTTTTTAGCAACTCCGCCCTCACCTGCTGCAGTTGATGTCTGTCTGTCTGTCCAGTGACCTGGAGAAAACTCGTTTGGTCTTTGAAAGGGTTCACTTTGGCTCTCTGTACAGCATCCTTCACGAGAGGGTAATTGGAATCGCTAGGTTTGAAATGTTAATTAAGTACAATTTTAGTGATTAAAAATCTTTACTCAAGAATTCAAAATCCTCAGTCTTTACAAGTTTCTGTCGTCGGTTCTTTTCCTGATTTTGAAAATGATTCTCTGTGTTTTTCTCGTTGTCATTGAATTATCTTATACTTTATTTTTTCCTTAACACTTTTTTAAAGTGACGTTATAAATTTATAAAAAATTTTAAAATTAATTAATTTTAACGGTAATTATTAATGATTAAATACCCAAATTTATTGCTTGGTATTGAGAACAAACAAATGAATTTCCTCATTCCCTCCAATAATTTCATATTTGGTCTCTTTGCAAAATAATAACCATAATATAACAAAATTTTCTTAGATTAAATTACAACCATGCCATGGCAAATTGTGCTTTTTTATTTTTCCAGCGTAAGAACCCAGTGCTGCAGACAGAGACATTTTACACATTTTGTCCAGATTCCTCGAGCTCTGCGTTTCCTGCACTCACGGGTTTATCCATGCGTTCCTCTCTTCTATGCCATCCAAATCGGTCCTCTGGAAGGCCAAACCTGCAACCTGGATAATGATTGAGAGGTAAAGAAAAAATTCTCGAGAGCTGCTGTGAAATGAGGGATTGGCACGAAAACCGTGTTGGATGGTGGTAATTAAATACCGACCGATAGAGACAGTATTTTGTTTCATCTCTCGTAAATTATTACTGAAAATTATCTCTAGACATAAAAAATATTAAAGAAAATTTCAAAAAAAAATTTAAAATAAAAAATAAATTGAAAAAAAAATCAATTTTTGCAGGCTTCCTGTATTTTATCCATGGTCAGAGCTAAAGGGTTGTTTGTAGAGTTGTTGGGAAATGTTCAGCTTTTTCTTAGCTCTTTTTAGTGTAAATTCATTAAAGGTGTTGCTGCTTTTCCTTTTTTTTCAGAAAATCAAAGGCATTTTGTGAACATTTTTATTTGCAGACACACTCTGCACCTTTTAAAATTTAAACACAAAGCTGTAACACACTCAGTTGTTTAATTCCCAATATAAACCTTGTAGCTGAATATGTTGTATGTCCCGATTTAGGATTTTTTTCCCTTTTTTTGCAGCAGAGACAGTGGAGAACACAGCGACCTGACCCGAATTCCTGTCCCAGTGCAGCTTTTCCGCTGGTGTTCCCCTGAAATAATCCTGGAAAAGCCTGGAACAGCCAAATCAGATGTTTACAGCTTCTGTGCTGTGCTGCAGGAGGCTTTGACAGGTGAATCCACACCTTTGGGCTTTGATGGTTTATTTAAAAAAATTAACCAGGAGAAAAAAAAACAACCCAAAACCCAAGTGTTAATAACAATAACAAAGATTGTTGGAAATTTCTGTGAAATGGGATTAAAAAAAACCTTAAAATTGTGTGGCTAAATGATGAGATTGTGGTTGGAATTGGAGAGATGCAGTGGTTTTTTGCTTTTTATTTTTCTTCTTCCTACCAGCACAGCAAAACATTGAGTTAAGTCTTTTCAGTGTTCAAAACTGAGCTTGTGCAGCATTTCTAATTTGGATCACTGTGATCACTTATCTCTAAGTTATTGTATTATTTTCATGTTTTGCTGCTGTTTTTACAGACAATGTTTGTTTTGTGTTCCCTTTGACTGTTCTGACAGCAAAACAGGATAAACAATTACTCTAAAAAATTAATCCCAATGAAGAACTCAGAGCAGAGCTGTTTGCAGTGTCACTCTCCTCTAAAGGGAATAAATTCTCTTTAAAGGGAATAATTCAGGGAGGAGATCCCAGTGCTTGTTTTTAGCTGCAAATTCAGGAATTTACGGGGAATAATGCGATTTTTAAATTTTTTTTTAATTCTATCCACAGCTGATGACATAAAATCTATCCTTGTGTCTTGCAGAGAGTCCTCCCTGGAAAGGTGTGGAAGATTCAGCTGTCAAACAGCTCCTGCTGGAAGGAGAGAAGCTGGAGGCAGATGCCAGGCTCCCCCTGCTCTATTATGATTTGGTCAAATCAGGGTTGGAACCCAAACAGAGAAACCGCTCCATGAAACTTCAGGATATTCAATATATCCTGAAAAATGACCTGAAGGTGATTTTCAGCCTCCTGGGCTTTGCTGGGTGAAACAGCAGAGTTTTGTGGTCATTTAGATTCAAGTTCTGCCTGAATCTGGGTGGGAGAAGAAAAGAAAAGAAAAGAAAAGATGAGAAAGAAAAGAAAAAAAAAAAAAAAAAAAAAAAAAAAAAAAAAAAAAAAAAAAAAAAAAAAAAAAAAAAAAAAAAAAAAAAAAAAAAAAAAAAAAAAAAAAAAAAAAAAAAAAAAAAAGAAAAAAGAAAAAAGAAAAAAGAAGAAAAAGAGGAAAAAAAAAAAAAAAAAGGAAAGAAAGAAAGAGAAAGAAAGAGGAGAAAGAGGGGAGATAAAAAGGAGAAGAAAGAGAAGAAAAAGAAAGAAGAAGAAAGAGAAAGAAAAGAGAGGAAAGAAAAGGAGAGAGAAAAGAAAGAGAAAGAGAGAGAAAAAGAAAGAGAAAAAAAGGGAGAGAGGAGAAAAAAAGAAAGAAAAGAAAGTGAGACAGAGAGAGAAAGAAAAGAGAGAGGAAAGAGAAAGAGAAAAGAAAGTAGAGAAAGAGAAAGAAAGAGAGAAAGAAAGTGAGACAGAAAGAGAAAGAGAGAGAAAAAGAAAGTGAGAAAGAAAAAGAGAAAGTGAGACAGAGAGAGAGAGAGAGAGAGTGAGACAGAGAGAGAGAAAGAAAGAAAGAAAATAAAGAAAGAAAAAAAGAAAGGAAGGAAAGAAAATAAGAAAAAAAGCAAGCAGTTGGCTGTGCATTTGAGCCACCACTTAATTGTTAATGTGGTCTCCAGGCTCGAAATCTGCTTTAGGCACGAGCAGAGATGGCAAAGGCCTCTCCCAGAATTCCTGAATTTCTAAAATGAACCCCTAAGCATGCAAAAGCCAGCGTGGTGGTCAGATTTCTTTGGAAGCTGTTTAATGGTTGAAATTGCATTTTTCCAGGTGGCTTTTGTGCCCCCCAGGACTGTGTTTTCCCCAAGGAGAGCGGTGCTGTGGTGCTCCCGGAGACGCCGGCCAGCGCGGAGCCGTCCCCACGGGACAGAATCCTGGACGTCTCCTCGGGGCTCCAGACCAGAACTTCTGACTCCAGTGGGAGTGATGTGGATGGGAGCCTGTGCAGCTTTGAGATGAATGAAATCCTGGCCAGTTATCCTGGAGATTGCCAGGAGTTCCTGGAAGGAGGGCCCGGATCGGGGAGAGCGCTGCAGGATGCGGGAAGGCAGCGGGAGGAGGAGGAGGAGGAGGAGGAGGATGGGGAATCCTCGGGGTCCAGCACTGTGTTCACTGCAGAGGAGGAGGAGGAGGAAGAAGAAAGAGTGAGAGGAGACACCAGTCCCTGGCAGAGCCAGCAGCACTTCAGCAAATGCGTCCTGAATCTGAAAATCATCCAGAGCATGCTGCAGCAGGCTGGGGACTCCCTGTGCAGGACTGAGGAGAAGCTGGACAGGCTGAAGGCCATTGGCAAGCGCAAAAAACTGCTCCAGGAAATCAGGATGAATCTGCTTCCTGAGGAAGTTTCCAGGGAGGCACTGGGATGATTCTGATGCTACTTCCCAAAATTCTGAGGAGCTTTTTTCTGAAGACGAAGCTTTTTTACCCCAAGCTGTGGCTCCACGGTGCAGGGATTACATTCCACCAGCAGTGACGTGTCAGGCACCGGGCAGGGACCATTTCCAGGCTGTTCCCAAGGCAGCCAAGGAAACTGAGGCAATTCAGAGCGAAAAATGGAAGAGTAAAACCTCAAAAAGCCGTCGTGATCCCAGCTGCAGCGTGGGGAAAGGCTTGGATGATGGACAAGTCTGACCCAGGAGGTAAAGTGTGGAGCTGTTGATTATTTCTGAGTTCCTCAGCAGGTCGTGGCCAAGGGGAGGGATCAACCTGAACTCTAAAATCTATAAATGTGCATTAAAGATAGGAAAAATAAGAGCTCAGCAGTACAATTGTATTTTTTCCTCTTTTTGTTCACTTTCCCAGGAAATACTGAACCCGTGGCTCGGGGTGGGGTTAAAATCCAAATCAACCCTAAAATGGAGATGGGATTCTCTAGAAATACTTTTATTTGTTATCAGGGCAGGCTCGTGGATCCCTTTCATTGTTAAATACACAGAGGGAAATCCAAGCACATCTCTCCTGTGAGGATAATCCTGAGTCACTCACCCCTGGAAAACTGTTTCCATTACCCCTGAAAGCTGCTGTAAACCCAGAAGAATTTTGGAATTGATTTTAATGTGTGTGGACCGTCAAATTGCTCTTCTGGAGAAATTTGGGTTTTTTTTCTGTTCTCTGTAATTTATATTATTACTCCAAGCCTTGGGATGAATGATTTGCTCTTATTGCTTTTGTTTTTGATGTTTAGAAGTGCTGACAGTCCTCGCGGTAAATTCTGAAAGGAGACCCAGTGTGGCAAGAACATTTACAGCTTTGGTTTTCGGGAAGTAAGGCACTTGTGATTTTTTCCAGTTGATATAGAACATTTTTCCTTTTTATTCCCTCACAGTAATTATCCACCTGTGCATTTTTAACTTTTGGTGCATTTTTATTCTGCTGAATTAATGAAAAAAAAAAAAAACACAAAGGCAACAATATTCAGTCCTTTGGTGGTTAAAACCTGTAGAAGGGAGCTGCTTTGGAACAGCAGAAATTCCTGTAAATTAGGAATTTTAGGGACTGTGGGAGTCCCTAAAAGCTGGTTGCTCTTTCCTGCCTGCAGTTAATGGGGAAATTTTCGATATTTGGCCCTGATTTTTTTCAGATTTCACGGTGATATTTGAGCTTGCAGTGTCACTCTGGGGTTGTTACTGCTGGATTTTGGGAAGGGTTGGGTAATTCCTTGTGGAGAATTCGGGTGGAGTAATTCCTGGTGAATATTCACTGGTGGATATTCCTTGTGGATAATTCTGGTGATACATTTTCCTGATGGATTTGAATTCCCTGATGGAGTAGATTCTGTGATGTAATTCCTTGTGGATAATCTGTGGATAATTCTATGGTAATTCCTTGTAGAGAATTCCTGGTGGATAATTCTGATGAGATAATTCCTCATGAGTACATTCCTGATTGCATAATTCTTTGGTAGAAATATCTCTTGTGGATAATTCTTGGTGGATAATTCTTGTGGATAATTCTGGGGATAATATTGTGGTAATTCATGTGGGTAATTCCTTAGTGGATAATTCTGTGGGGATAGTTCCTGGTGGATAATTCCTGCATAGGATAATTCCTGTGGAAATTCCTGGTGGATATTCCTCGTAGGTCATCCTGGTGGATAATTCCTGGTGGGTAATTCCTGAGTGAGATAATTCCCGATGGATAATTCCTGGTGGATATTTCATGTGGTAATTCCTGATGGATAATTCCTGGTGATAATTCTGATGGATAATTCCTGGTGGATAATTCCTCGTGGATAATTCCATTATGGATAATTTGTGGATAATTCCTGGTGGATAATTCTTATGTAATTCCTGTGGATAGATTTCCTCGGTGGATAATTCCTTGGTGGAATAATTCCTTATGGATAATTCCTGGTGATAATTCTTGGTGGATAACTTCCTTCTATGGAGAATTCTTTGTGGATAATTCTTGTGGATATCTTGTGGGTAATTCATCTTATGGATAAATTTGTGGATAATTCCTGATGGATAATTCTCATGGATAACTGATAATTCTGTGGATACATTCCGTGATAATCTTGGATAATTCCTGGTGGAGTAATTCCTTGTGGATATTTCATGGGGGATAATTCCTTGTGGATAATTCATGGTGCATAATTCTTGATCGGATAATTCACTGGATGGATAATTCCTGTGATATTCTGGGGATAATTCTTGTGGATAATTCTTATGGATAAATTCCTGGTGGATATCTCCTCATGGTCATCCCTGTCCCATTCTGTCTGCACAGGCAGTGGCCACTGGGCTACCTGGCTCTCTCCCAATTAATTGGGAGAAAGACGTGGTTCAGGCGATGAATGAACCAGCTATTTTCTTACTCGTCGGGCCCTAATGACCATGACCAAGTAAGTGGAATTAAAATGATATTTTATCCCCTCTGGGTGTCTGTCTGTCATTATTCCACTAGCAAATCGTGTACCATGTTTGTTTGGGTAATTTCCACGTCTAGCTCTGTGTTTATTCCCTGTTTCCTGCTCACAGCTCATTTTTCTGCTGTTCAATGTGATTAATATCTGAGTCATTCTGTGTCATGAAAGAGCCTGCAGGCAATATTAATTAACAATTCTGGGTTAATGTCTAATCACTGATGGCATGTTTCAGTATCGATCCTTTGTGGTGGGAAATACGCATTGGAGTTGCACAGATTGTGTTGATTCAGTATGTCTTTTATCTTTGTTAAATTTAGTCCAGGGTGTCTTCTGGATAATCCAAGTGTGTTCAAACCTTGGGTGAAATGAAGAAAATGACGAATTTTTAAAAAACTTCGCTATTGTTCATGATTATTGTGTATTAAAACGCAGTTGTGTACTCAGAAAAGTGACAAATGGGATGCATTTAACTCATCTATCCGAACTCTGCTTTGTGGCATTTTTGAGTGTCCTTGACCTGGGAATGGTGGGATTTTGGTAGCAAGCACTTGCCCGCTCACACCAACGCTTCATCAGGATGAGTTTTATTGTCTTGAAAAAGCAGAATCCCCAAAATTTCCCTTCCTGACAGCGGGAAGGCACACAAAATCATCAGTGAGCAACCACAGAAACTACAAAAAACACTGACTTGGAAGCTTCTGGTAGGCAAATCCTGTTATTTTGCAGCTAATTGGGGAGAGCAGCACATAACAGTTGAAAGAGGCTGAGTTTGGCAGCCCAACAGGAAAACTCAAACTGCGACCTGGTGTCTCCTCCTGGCGAGAGCAGGCGCCAACAGGTGGGTGAAAAAGCTAGGGATTTGTGGGTTTTGGGGGTGGGAGAGATGGGGTGAACCTCAGGAGTGTCAGCTTGGGGTTTTCCTTTCCTTCCAGAGAAAAAAAAAATTTTGTCTCTTCCCGCTCCTTTTAAATTTGAGCTTTTCAGTAAAAACTGCACTAAATATATTCCAGAGTCAGATAAAAAATAAAATTTTTTATTTTCTGTCCCAGATAAAAACAGCAATTTTCTGTCTCTTCCCGCTCCTTTTAAAATGGAGCATTTTCAGTAAAAACTTCATTTGCACAAAATATATTCCACTGTTAGCTTGGGGTTTTTCTTTCTGTCCAGATAAAAAATAGAATTTTCAAGTCTTTTCCTGCTCCTTTTAAACATTGAGCATTTTCGAAAAACTGCATAAAAATATTCCATGAGTCAGCTGGCTTGGGGTTTTCTTTCTGCTCAGATAAAAAATATTTTTTTTTTTTGTCTTTCCCACTCCTTTTTTTTAAAATGAGCAATCTTTCAGCTCAAAAAGTGATTTGCACTAAAATATATTCCATGTCAGCTTGGGGTTTCTTTTTCGCAGATTAAAAGAAGTTTTCTGTGTTTTCCTGCTCCTTTAAAATGGAGCTTTTTCAGTAAAAATTGCATTTACACTAATATATTCCAGCAAAAACACACCATTCAGTCATGTTGAATAAACCACTGAACAGGCCAGTGGTTTTTTTTTTTAACTAAAAAATAATTCAATTTCTTTTTTTTTTTTTTTTTTTTTGCTCTTTGCCTTTTTTTAGCAACTCCGCCACCCTCACCTGCTGCAGCTGATGTCTGTCTGTCTGTCCATGAACCTGGAGAAAACTCGTTTGGTCTTTGAAAGAGGTTCACTTTGGCTTCTGTACAGCATCCTTCACGAGAGGGTAAGTTGGACATTCCTAGTTTGAAATGTTAATTAAGTAAATTTTAGTGATGTAAAATCTTTACTCAAGAATTCAAAATCCTAGTCTTTATCAGAGTTTCTGTCGTGGTTCTTTTCCTGATTTTGAAAATGGTTCCTTGTGTTTTAATTCGTTGTCTTTTGATATTTTCTTATCTTTATTTTTTTCTTAATCACTTTTTTTTTAAAAGTGAGTTATTAAATTTAATAAAAATTTTAAAATATTAATTTTAAGGTATTTATTAATGATTAAATACCAAATTTATTTGCTTTGGTATTGAGAACAAACAAATGAATTCGTTTCCTCATTCCCCTCCAATTAATTTCATATTTGGTCTCTTTTGCTCACATAAAATAATAAAAATAACTAAATAATTTTCTTAGATTAAATTTAACAACTGCCATGCAAATTTGATGCTTTTTTTATTTTTTCCCAGCGTACAGAATTCCCAGTGCTGCAGACAGAGACAATTTTATGCACATTTTGCTCCAGATCCTCGACGCTCTGCGTTTCCTGCACTCACGGTCGGTATTATCGCACTCGTGTCCTCTCTTCCTATGCCATCCAAATCGTGTCCTCTGGAGAGGCCAAACTCTGCAACCTGGAGTACATGATTGAGAGGTAAAAAAAAATTCCTCAGAGCTGCTGTGAAATGAGGGATTGGACACCCAAAACCTTGTTGGACTGGTGGTAATTAAATACCACCGATAAGAGACAGTATTTTGTTTCATCTCGTAAATTATTACTGAAATTAATTCTCTAGACATACAAAATATATTAAAAAAATTTAAAAAAAATTTAAAAATAAAAAAATAACATTGAAAAAAAATCATTTTTTGCAAGCTTCCTGTATTTTATCCATGGTCAGAGCTAAAGGGTTGTTTGTGAGTTGTTGGGAAATGTTTCAGCATTTTTCTTAAGCTCTTTTTTTAGTGTAAATTATTTAAGGTGTTGTGACGCTTTTTCCTTTTTTTTTTCAGAAAATCAAAGGCATTTTCGTGAACATTATTATTTGCAGACACACTCTGACCTTTTAAAATATTAAACACAAAGCTGTAAACACCAACTCAGGTTGTTTAATTCCCAATATAAACCTTGTAATGTGAATGATGTTGTTGTCCCAATTTAGGATTTTTTCTTGTTTGCAGCGAGACAGTGGAGAACACAGCTGACCTGACCACGAATTCCTGTCCAGTGCAGTTTCCGCTGGTGTTCACCCTGAAATAGATCTGGAAAAGCTGGAAAGCCAAATCTAGATGATTTACAGTTCTGTGCTGTGCTGCAGGAAGGTTTGCAGGTGAATCACATCCTTTGGCTTTGATGGTTAAATTAAAAAAATTAACCAGAGAAAAAAAACACAACCCCAAAACCCAAGTCGTATACACAATAATAAAGATTGTTGGAAAATTTCTGTGAAATGGATAAAAAAACTTAATTAAAAAACCAAATTGATGTTGGCTAATGATGAGATTGTGGTTTGGATTGGAGAGCATGCAGTAGTGTTTTTTTGCTTTTATTTTTTTTTTCCTACCAAGCACGAAACATGAGTTAAGTCTTTTCAGTTTCAAAACTGATGCCTTGTGCAGCGATTCGTCTAATTTGGATCACTGGATCCCACTTTTCTCAAGTGTTTGTATTTTTTTAATGTTTTGCTGCTGTTTTTACAGACAATGTTTGTTTTGTGTTCTCCTTTGACTGTTCTTGAAGCAAACAGGATATAACATATCTAAGAAATTAATCCCAATGAAGAACTCAGAGCAGAGCGTTTGCAGTGTCACTCTCCTCTAAAGGGAATAAATTCTCTTTAAAAGGGAATATTCAGGGAAGAAGATCCCACGTGCTTTGTTTTTACGCTGCAAAATTCAGGAAGAATTTAGGGCGGGAATAATAGCAGATTTTTAAATTTTTTTTAATCTCTATCCACAGCTGATGAATAAATCTATCTTGTGTCTTGCAGAGTAGTCTCCTGGAAAGATTTTATTTTGTGGAAGATTCAGCCTGTCAAAACAGCTCCTGCTGGACACGGAGAACTGGGCAGATGCAGAGCTCCCCCTGCTCTATTTATTGATTCTGGTCAATCAGGTGGAACCAAACAAGGAAACCGCTCCATTGAAAACCTCAGGTATATTCTCAATATACGCCTGAAAATGACCTGAAAGGTGGATTTCAGCTCCTGGGCTTTGCTGGGGGATGAAACAGCATGAAGTTTTGTCGTGCCATTTTAGTTCAAAGTTCGCCTGAATCTGGGTGGGGA
>VKON01002658.1:1700080-1713874 GCA_009741485.1 Malurus cyaneus samueli
CATGGCAGGTTTTTTTTGGAGCTGCCATCCTTCCTCCTGAGCAGAGCAGCTAAATTTGAGCTCAGGGAGTGAATTTTTTTGCTCAAGTCCTGCTCTGGGGCTGTCTCCCAGATGAGCAGGATGCCCAGCGTGCGCTGAATCACGGCTCCTTGGACTCGTTCCAGCCTTTCCTCCCACATGTGGCTGCCAGGTGCCAAAAAAAGTTCAACTTGCAGTGTCAGAGAGGAGCTGATTCACATCCTCAGCGAGCAGGGAGGAGGAGGAGAAGTGGTGAGTTTGGATTTTATTCACAGAAAAGTTGATTGGGACGGATTGGTCAGGGGCAGGGCTGGCGTGAAATGTTTGTCAGAAAAGGCAAAAGCTGTGCAGGGAGGAGGCTGATGTGAGTCACTGCTTTTTGTGTTCTTGGTGTTCAAAAAAAGGTGTTAAAGAAGATTTCAGGTGCCTCTGGGGTGGAGATCAGTGCTCCAAAACTGGAGAGATTTTAATCGAGGGGATTCTCCTCTCTGGGCACAGCCTCTTTCAATTCCCACTTTCATCTCAACCCTTTGTGTTTGTAAGAGTGGAAAACGTGTCAATATTACCTGGCAGAACTCATGTGGATTCATGTTGGAAAGAGGGGGAAAAACCCCTCCTGCAGTTGATCAAATTGGGAAAAATGCAGTTTTAAAATGAATCCATCACCCATTTGGCCATTTTAAATGAATCTTCACCCTTTGGTTATTCAAATAAGTCCAGCACCCATTTGGCTATTCAAAATGAATCCATTACCCATTTGGCTATTCAGAATAATTCATCACCCATTTGGCTATTTAAAATAAATCCATCACCCATTTGGCTATTCAAAACGAATTCATCACCCATTTGGTTATTGAAAATAAATACATCACACGTTTGGTTATTGAAATAAATGCAACTCCCATTTGGCCATTGAGAAATGAATCCGTGACTTACTAGTCCATTTTAAAATAAATCCATCACCTATTTGGCTATTCAGAATGAATCCATCACCCACTTGACCATTTAAAATAAATCCATCACCAATTTGGCCATTTAAAATAAATTCATCTCCCATTTGGTTTTTCAAAATAAATCCACCACCATTTGGCTATTTTAAAATAAATCCATCACTCATTTGGTTATTGAAATTAATCCATGACCCATTTGGTTATTCAAAATAAATCCATCACCCATTTGACCATTTAAAAATAAATCCATCACCCATTTGCCTATTGAAAATGAATCCATGACCCATTTGGCCATTTTAAATAAATCCATCACCCATTTGGTTATTCAGAATAAATCCATGACCCATTTGGCCTTTTAAAATAATTCATCACCCATTTGACCATTGACAATGAATCCATGACCCATTGGGCCATTTTAAAATAAATCCATCACCCATTTAGTTATTTAAAATAAATCAATCACACATTTGATTATTCAAAATAAATCCTCCACCCATTAGGCCATTTTAAATGAATCCATCACCCATTTGGCCATTTCAAATAAAACCACCATCCCTCTGGCCATTTTAAATGAATCCATGACCCCAGAAAGACCCTCTGGTAAAGGTTAGAACAGAAATATTCCAGGTGCTGGCGTGGTCAGTGGTGGTCAGGGAGTGAACTCTGGTTGTTGTCCAGGTGTGAACCTGTGCTCACCTCAATAAAACCATCCCCAGCTCATCCCTGGTGAGTTTTTTTGGATTTTCACCTTGTCTGGTTCATGAGAATGAGAGATCCAGCGCTGAGCGTTCTGCTCAGAGCTGAGAGCAAAAGAGCAGGGGGACTCTGAACTGTCAAATAAACTTTGTATTTTATTCTTTTTTTTTATTTTTATAGGATTTGTGTGAAGTCTAAAGGTGAAGTGTCCAAAGCGTAGAGAAACTGCAAATACAGTTGTATTTTCTTCCTTTTTTTTTATTTTATAGGATTTGGTGAAGTCTTAAAGTGGTGAAGTGTCCAAAACGGGGAGAGCTGCAAGCAGTTGTATTTTCTTCAATTTTTTTTATTTTACAGGATTTGGTGAAGTCTTAAAGTGGTGAAGTGTCCAAAACCGTGAGATAGCTGCAAATACAGTTGTATTTTCTTCAAATTTTTAAATTATTTTACAGGATTTGGTGAAGTCTGAAAGTGGTGAAGTGTCCAAAGCACAGGGAGCTGCAAATACAGTTGTATTTTATTCCATTTTTTTTTATTTTACAGGATTTGGTCAAGTCTGAGAGTGGTGAAGTGTCCAAAACACGGAGAGCTGCAAATACAGTTGTATTTTATTCTTTTTTTTTTTTTTAATTTTACAGGATGTGGTGAAGTCTGAAAGTGGTGAAGTGTCCAAAACCATGAGAGAACTGCAAATACAGTTGTATTTTATTCTTTTTTTTTTTTTTTTAAATTGTTACAGGATGTGGTGAAGTCTGAAAGTGGTGTAGTGTCCAAAACACGGAGAGCTGCAAGTACAGTTGTATTTTCTTCAAATTTTTTTTTATTTTCTCAGGAATTTGTGAAGTCTGAAAGCTGTGAAGTGTCCAAAACACGGTGTGACGAAGAGCCCTCCACTCTACTGTCTGTTGTTTATTTTGACTCTCCTGCGCGCGAACATTCATGTGATATCAGTGGCTGCCAGTGTGGTAAGGCATGTATCAGCCCATTTTTAGACTCTTGATTTCCCATTAAAACAGGCAGGTGAAGGAGACTGAGTTATATACATGTTGTTAATGTTATTCTCGCCATAATGGGAAAAAAAATACCAGAACAAAGAGAAGAGGAGACAGATCCAGTGTCAGTCATTGATAGCCAATAGAGTGGCTCAAGTTGAGTGTGAAAGAAGTCAATCCCTCCTTAGAATATTCCGTGACACAGAATGGTAGCAAAGTCTCTGCCTTTGTCCACAATAATATACACCAGTGCCCAAACAAAAAAGTGTGTGGCTCCCTTATCAACGTCAGTTCCCACAAGGGCCACAACCAACTGCAAACAAAAAGAAGCAAAGATTTTCCAGATCTATCTTAAGGGTCAAGGCAACAGGTCTGATCTTGACAGTCTTTATATCTATAAGTGATGTACACGGACAGCTACTGAAAACAAGATTTAGTTTTCAGGATCCTTCACAAATATATTCTCTGCTACGCGCTAGAATATCATTCTTCGAGATGGGAGCAGAAGTGTACACTAAATATGGAGGTATGTTACTCCCATCTGTGGGTGTATTGTGTTTTTGTATATATTTTTCAGAGTATAATGTGATAGATATTTCCAGGGAAAATTTTCCATTTCTCCTTATTCAAACCCAGGGAGAGGACCAGAGGTTCCTGGCTGGTTTCTCAACACATGAAAGAGGCTGTAACTCCATATATTTTTCCCCTATACATCAAATAAAGCCAACACTGCTCCTCAGAACAGGCTGCAGCAGTGGTACTCATCCTTCCAAGCTACCTGTGGATAGCAAGTCCGTATGATCAGGGTATTACACAACTTCAAACTATTTGATGGACCTTTTTTAATGTTGGCAAAGAGAAAGAGTAACTGAAAAAGAATAAAAATGTGCGAAGAAAAGAAGTCATTTAGAAGAAAAAGCTATGATAGAGAAAGAAAGAAGTCATGAAGAGGTAGAGACCCAAAAGAAAAAGTGGACTGAAAAAGCTGCAATAACTCAGAAGCCCGCACTAGTGAGCTTAAAGACGTGCCAAATCCAACAAGTCTAGTCATGCACAAGAGAAAGATGAGAGAGCATAATTGAAGAACACAGAATGTGAAAATAAGCAGAGAAAAGAGAATAGGAGGAAAAGAAAAAGAAGACGACCACATTCTGGAGGAAGGACGGAAAGAGTAGAGAGGAAGAGAGGAACATATGAGTATGAAGAGTAGTTGATCAATTTGGTTTCATAGAAATTAGTATAAAGTGACGTGACAAGATTAAAGATAGAAAGCAATGCGAATTTGCAAAAGAGAGGTAAAAACGGCGATAACATGACACACAGAAAAGGAGCACTGCGCAAAACATTCTAAGAATTCCACTGAATACTTTAAATTTAGAATATTTAAAAACTTGTGATGAGGACTAATATGCCAATAGTAAACTCCAAGATTTATTAAAAGCGATCCAGAACCAGTAACAGGATTATAAGCTAAAGGGTATGTATTGCGGACAAAACAGAAAAATATGAACAAGAAGGAAGAAAAAGAAGTTGGACAGAGGAAGAGGAAGAGGCAGGTTTTTTTTGGAGCTGCCATCCTTCCTCCTGAGCAGAGCAGCTAAATTTGAGCTCAGGGGGTGAATTTTTTTGCTCAAGTCCTGCTCTGGGGCTGTCTCCCAGATGAGCAGGATGCCCAGCGTGCGCTGAATCACGGCTCCTTGGACTCGTTCCAGCCTTTCCTCCCACACGTGGCTGCCAGGTGCCAAAAAAAGTTCAACTTGCAGTGTCAGAGAGGAGCTGATTCACATCCTGCAGCGAGCAGGGAGGAGGAGGAGGAGAAGTGGTGAGTTTGGATTTTATTCACAGAAAAGTTGATTGGGACGGATTGGTCAGGGGCAGGGCTGGCGTGAAATGTTTGTCAGAAAAGTCAAAAGCTGTGCAGGGAGGAGGCTGATGTGAGTCACTGCTTTTTGTGTTCTTGGTGTTCAAAAAAAGGTGTTAAAGAAGATTTCAGGTGCCTCTGGGGTGGAGATCAGTGCTCCAAAACTGGAGCAATCTGGGGAGATTTTAATCGAGGGGATTCTCCTCTCTGGGCACAGCCTCTTTCAATTCCCACTTTTCATCTCAACCCTTTGTGTTTGTAAGAGTGGAAAACGTGTCAATATTACCTGGCAGAACTCATGTGGATTCATGTTGGAAAGAGGGGGAAAAACCCCTCCTGCAGTTGATCAAATTGGGAAAAATGCAGTTTTAAAATGAATCCATCACCCATTTGGCCATTTTAAATGAATCTTCACCCTTTGGTTATTCAAAATAAGTCCAGCACCCATTTGGCTATTCAAAATGAATCCATTACCCATTTGGCTATTCAGAATAAATTCATCACCCATTTGGCTATTTAAAATAAATCCATCACCCATTTGGCTATTCAAAACGAATTCATCACCCATTTGGTTATTGAAAATAAATACATCACACGTTTGGTTATTGAAAATAAATGCAACTCCCATTTGGCCATTGAAAATGAATCCGTGACTTACTAGTCCATTTTAAAATAAATCCATCACCTATTTGGCTATTCAGAATGAATCCATCACCCACTTGACCATTTAAAATAAATCCATCACCAGTTTGGCCATTTAAAATAAATTCATCTCCCATTTGGTTTTTCAAAATAAATCCACCACCCATTTGGCTATTTTAAAATAAATCCATCACTCATTTGGTTATTGAAATTAATCCATGACCCATTTGGTTATTCAAAATAAATCCATCACCCATTTGACCATTTAAAATAAATCCATCACCCATTTGCCTATTGAAAATGAATCCATGACCCATTTGGCCATTTTAAATAAATCCATCACCCATTTGGTTATTCAGAATAAATCCATGACCCATTTGGCCTTTTAAAATAAATTCATCACCCATTTGACCATTGACAATGAATCCATGACCCATTGGGCCATTTTAAAATAAATCCATCACCCATTTAGTTATTTAAAATAAATCAATCACACATTTGATTATTCAAAATAAATCCACCACCCATTTGGCCATTTTAAATGAATCCATCACCCATTTGGCCATTTCAAATAAAACCACCATCCCTCTGGCCATTTTAAATGAATCCATGACCCCAGAAAGACCCTCTGGTAAAGGTTAGAACAGAAATATTCCAGGTGCTGGTGTGGTCAGTGGTGGTCAGGGAGTGAACTCTGGTTGTTGTCCAGGTGTGAACCTGTGCTCACCTCAATAAAACCATCCCCAGCTCATCCCTGGTGAGTTTTTTTGGATTTTCACCTTGTCTGGTTCATGGAGAATAAACTTAAATATTAATTCTCTTTACTTTCCAATCTTCTGGCAGCTCGAGCTGTTAAAGGGCTGAGAGCACCACGTGCTCTAATTAATGATAAAACAACTTGGAGCCTTTTGCTGGCTGAACAGCACGTGCTGGTGCTCTGGAGGAGTTGGGGCATTTCATCCTCGTTTGTTTTTTGCAGGTGCCAGTCAAAACCGAGGGCTGAATTCTGCAGCAAAAAAAGCACTGAGAGGAGGAGGGTGGTGCAGTCGGGATGGAGGAGTGAGTAAATCTGTGTTAGATGTTAAATCTGTGTTAAATCAGTGTTGATTCAGTGTTAAATCTGTGTTAAATCAGTGTTAGATCAAAGTTAAATCTGTGTTAAATCAGTGTTAGATCAATGTTAAATGTTAAATCAATGTTAAATGTTAAATCAGTGTTAGATCAATGTTAAATCTGTGTTAAATCAGTGTTAGATCACTGTTAAATATTAAATCAGTGTTAAATCTGTGTTAATTCAATGTTAAATTGTGTTAAATCAGTGCTAAATCAACATTAAATCAGTATTAAATCAGTGTTAAATCAATGTTAAATCAGTGCTAAATAAGTGTCAAATCAGTGTTTGTTACATCAATGTTAAATCAGTGTCAGGTCAGTGTTAAATCAATGTAAAACCAATGTTAGATCAGTGTTATTGTTAAATCAGTGTCAAATCAATGTTAAATCAGTATTAATTCAGTGTTAAATTGTGTTAAATCAGTGTAAAATCAATGTTAAATTAACGTTAAATCAATGTTAAGTCAATGTTAATTCAGTGTAAAATCAGTGTTAATTCAGTGTTAAATCAGTGTTAATTCAGTGTTAAATCAGTGTCAGGTAATGTTAAACCAGTGTTAATTCAGTGTTAATTCATTGTCAGCTCAGTGTTAATTCAATATTAGATCAATGTCAAATCAATGTTAAGTCAGTGTTAATTCAGTGCTAAATCAGTGTTAAATCAGTGTTAATTCAGTGTAGATCAGTGTTAATTCAGTGTTAATTCAGTGTCAGATCAGTGTAAAATTCAGTGTCAGATCAGTGTTAATTCGGTGTTAATTCAAGTGTTAATTCAGTGTTAAATCAAGTGTCAAATCAATGTCAAATCAGTGTTAAATCAGTGTTAATTCAGTGTTAGATCAGTGTAAAATTCAGTGATCAATGATCAGTGTTAATTCAGTGTTAAATTATCAGTGTATCAGAATCAGTGTAAAATTCAGTGTCAGATCAGTGTTAGATTCAGTGTTAATTCAGTGTCAGATCAGTGTTAATTCAGTGTTAATTCAGTGTCAGATCAGTGTTAATTCGGTGTTAATTCAGTGTCAGATCAGTGTTAATTCGGTGTTAATTCAGTGTCAGATCAGTGTTAATTTGGTGTTAATTCAGTGTTAGATCAGTGTTAAATTCAGTGTTAATTCAGTGTTAAATTAATGTCAAATCAATGTTAAATCAGTGTTAATTCAGTGTTAGATCAGTGTAAAATTCAGTGTCAGATCAGTGTTAATTCGATGTTAATTCAGTGTCAGATTAGTGTTAATTCAGTGTTAGTTCAGTGTTAATTCAGTGTCAGATCAGTGTTAATTCAGTGTTAATTCAGTGTCAGATCAGTGTTAGATCAGTGTTAAATTCAGTGTTAATTCAGTGTTAAATCAATGTCAAATCAATGTCAAATCAGTGTTAAATCAGTGTTAGTTCAGTGTTAATTCAGTGTCAGTAGTGTATTCAATGTTAATTCAGTGTTAAATCAATGTCAAATCAATGTTAAATCAGTGTTAGATCAGTGTAAAATTCAGTGTCAGATCAGTGTTAATTCAGTGTCAGATCAGTGTTAATTCAGTATTAATTCAGTGTCAGATCAGTGTTAATTCAGTGTCAGACCCATGTTAATATCAGAAATCTCACTGCAGTGCAGTTCATTAAACCCTCCCACGTGAGGGAAGGTCTCAGATGCCTGAATTTCTGAATCTCTCTGAGTTTTTTTCCCTTGGCTGCAAACCCAGTGAGTGGGCCCCTGTGTCTGGCACATCCCAGGCACAAAATAATCCCGGTCCCGTTGGGCTGAAGGGATTCCCAGGCTGGTTTTGGGCAGGGTGTGGATTTAGGAAGGGCAGGATGGCAGTGCCCAGAGGATGGCAGCACGGGCACATGGAAAACGGAAACCCAAACCAACAAAAACTCCACATCCGTTTAACAGGATGGAACTATTTCGCCCTTTCCACGACAATTCCACAAAAACACAAAACTCCAGGCACAGGGGATGCTTTGAAGGTGCAGTTATGGGATGTGAGCAGTGATTTTGTTCTTTTTGCACAGCTGAGGTGAAGCAGATGGCCAGGAGAGCTGTCTCAGGACGCCTGGGGCTGGGCTGCCCATACCCAGCTGGGGAATGCACATCAGAGAGTGAAGCTGAGAGTGTCCAGGAGAGTTCCCAGAGTGTCCAGAAAGGTCAGGGACACCAGAGGTGGAGGTGGCATCAGGGTGACAATGCCAAACCCTGGGGTGGTGAGGACAGAGCTGAGCCTGGCACCAGGGATGTGCAGCCCACAGCCAGGAGTTGCAGAGGTGAGGCTCAGAAATCATCTCTGTTCTCCTTTTGTCTCTTCCCATTGCCAGTTTTGTTTTCTGAAAACTTGATTTTCAGTTTGGATTTTTTTAATGAGAATTGTCAGATTGATCTTTTTTGCCCTCCACTGAGTCACTGTCAGCACAGATGAGTGTTCTGTGTTAACAGGTGGAGGGGATGAGTTTTCAGACCTCCATCATCGCTGATTATTGTTAAAAAAAAACAATAAACCCAAAGGTTTCAGCCCCCTGAGGGTGCTTTCACACTTTATTTCTGCCTTTTGCTGCAGCAGCTCAGTGGGTAATGCTTTTCAAAAAGTTCAGGACAAAGCAAGAGAGGAAAAGGTTCCCCTGCTTAGCTTAATTAACGAGGTGAGCCTTTAAATGTCATTATTTCTCCATATTCTGGCAGACAATTACTATCACTGCCTGCTCTCTGTGATATTCCAGCAGTGCCTCAGATCACTCGCTCCACATCATTTTTTTATTCATTTATTTTTTTAATGCTTAATGATTTTGTTCCATTCTGCCATCCTAGGGAGGAACTGCCCGTCCCCAGCAGCAGATGAGCAAGCAGAGTCTGGAATAGCCATTGCTAAGAGTTCAGTCCTCCCTCAGCCAGCTGAGAATCTCTCTAGAGTATGTACAGAACCCGAGCAGTTCAGTTGGAGCTGAATTATTTGTGAAGTTTAGCCCAGTATTGCATCCTGAGCTGATCTGAGTAACAATTCCCCTCCTCCTTCCTCCCTTTTTTTTTGTTGTTTTGTTCTATAAAACACTGAGTTAGTGCAAGGAGCAGGAGGTGGGGTGAAAGTCTGAGCAAATGGAGTAGAAATTCAGAATTTCAGTGGTTTTTAGGCTGAAAAATTCAGCCTAAAAAATTCAGAATTTCTGTGGTTTTTATTAGTCTCAGGTGGTGATGTCTTTCACAGGGGCATTCAAGGGAATTCTGCTGTTCCCTTGATTCACCTCCTGATGTGACTGAAGAATTCTTCACTCCTGATTATTTCCTTCCACCTGCTTTGGAGGAGGGAAGTGCAGAACCAGAGGTAAAAATTACACATTTTGGACGTCAGTTACACAATGTGTTCTTTGATCGTGCTCCCGTTTGGTTTGAAGAGAACTGTGGAAAATGGGAGATTTAAAAAAAAATTATTATTCTTTTCTTTGGAAATAGTTCCTGCAAATAAAGATTTAGAGGAAAAATAGAGTAACCAAATTAATCTTCATGAATTTCTTGTGGATTCAAAGCTTTTCTGTGGATTAAATCCAGTCTGGGCCATTTGCTGATGAGCTCCTGGAAAGTTCCTCTCTCCATTCTCATTTTTGGGAACACCATCCTGGGAGGGTTGTCCTTCCTTTGCAGCTGCTCTGTCAAAAACCAAATTAATTCCTTTTTTTTTTTCCTTTTCAGACCTCAAACGCTGAGGGCAGAGCAGAAGGTGTTGGTGAAGGATTTTTACAGAAAATCCCTGCAGATGCAGGATCAGAAATTCAAACTCCAGGTAAATTTCCATTTTTCTGGAACCACTTCTAGCTAAAGGACACAGATTTTTCTCATTGACATTTTTGCCACAAGGCTGCACCTTCCCTCTTCAGTTATTCTCTTGCTCCTCATTATTTTTGGCAGAGTTCAGGATTTTGGGAGGTAAAGTTCGACCTGAAACAATTCCAACCAATTCCGGCTGCGCCGTTTATTTCTCTCCAAAACCCAAAACAAAACTCATCGGGAACCTTTTTATTTTTCACCCCCCGGGGGGCTGCTTTTAATCTTTTTATGCAACTGGCTGGAAACTGAATTAGAGTTGTATTTACACATGAATATTCTCATTGCTGGGAGGATCTGGGATGCAGAGAGAGTGCGTGTGCAGAATAACGGAGGAGTCGTTGTTGTTTCCTTGCTCTGTTGTTTTTTTGGGTTTTTTTTGCTGCAATTTGTAAATGTTGTGATATTCCCCAGCGCTCCAGTGGCTGCCTGGCAGCTGTGCCTTGTTTATGAAAATGCATCTTTAAAGCACATTTTGTCTCTACATAACAACAAAGGTCGCAAGAATGGGAAAATGACAACAACAGAAGCAACAAGAAAAAAAAAAATTTAATAAAGTTGCAATTTCCTGCTCGGTGAGTTGTGCTGGTTTTTCTTTTTGTGCAAAAGGTAATAATGGGGAATGTTTGTGGTTTTTGTTCAGGGGGAAAAATGCCATCCTGCAGTTCCAGAGCATCGCAGAGCTCCAGGCTGGGAGGGAATCTGAGCCCAGAGCCCGCAGCCAGGTAGGGAAACTTTCCTTTTCACTGCTCCTTCAGGCAGAAATTCATTTATAAATTGTGCTCTCTTTATTAATTCTGCTTGGATATCTAATATTCAAATAAGTTGCCAAGATAAGTGGTGGTTTTTAAGGATTATCTGTGGATCTCAGCCCCTGAGAGAGAAAACTCTGAAAGGGCTTTCACAACTCTTGAGGGATTTTATCTTTTGCAGAGTTTGGTGCGGTTTTTTGTGTTAATGAGGGGGAAAAAAAAAACCCCATGTGAATATCACAGTTCCACTAATAAATAAAAATTATCTTTGCTTAAACAGAGCAAAGATAATTCAAATTCAACTTCCATCATCTCTTTCTTAATTGATGTGCTTTGGAGTGCCATGAAGATTTTTCCTGCCTTTCCCTTCCCCTGGGATCAGCTCAGGAATATTCCTGGATCTTTCTGGGGATGCTCGGAGCTTTTTCATCCTCCTCTGTCCAGCAGCAGGGTTGGTGTCACAGTAAATTTTGGATTTTCCAGCGTGGAGAGAATTTGGGCAGAGCTCTGTGACCTTCAGGACTGTGCTGCCTCCACCCCAAACAGCTCCCTGGGACAAAGGGAGTGGAAATCACTTGGTTTTAGGGTAAAAAAATAACAGATTTGGGTGTTCTTCACTTAGGAGCTGAGTTTGAGCTCTCTGAGCATCCGACCTTGAGTGGGCTCCTCACAATCTGAGACAGCTCAAAGGATGAATTAAAATCTTATTTAATTTTACTTATTTTATAACTTTAGTTTCTGCAGGAGAGATGTGTGTTCCTAAGCTTTGCATTTATTTATTATTATATTATTATTGTAATTTATATTTCTATTCAGCTTTAATTTCAGCTTTAATTTTAGCTTGTTTTGAATCCAACACATAAAAAAATTGGAAGTTTTACCCTTTAGTGGAAATAAATCCATAACTTGTTTTAAATGACATTTTTCTGCCACTCTCCGCTTTCTAAAGTTTTAATCAAAAAGTTTTTACAGGCTGTAGAAATTTCCTGAGAGAAAGGAAACCAAAAACTCATATTTCCATGATTTTCTGAGGGTGAATTTGACCTTTCCTCCCTCATTTCAGCGTGGATGAAGCACGAGCAGCGTCGCTGTGGGAGCCACAGGAAGAATGCCAAGAAAAAGATGCGTAAGAACCACATTTTATAGCAAAAATTCACCAAATTGATCATTAAATCCAGAATTTTGTGTTGGTGCAAGACAGGCAGATGAGACAGACCAAGAGAAAACCCCCCCAGAGAATTTTCATGTGAAAAGTTGGGAGATTGGTGCAAAAAAAAAAGTTTGAAATATTTTTTGTATTTGTAAATAATGAGCTTGGGGTTGATCTGGGTGTGTTTATTTATGAAAGTGTGAGGATTCCTCCTTTCTCCTCTCCATATGGCACAGGGGGAATAAAATCTTAACTTTAAAGAGCAAATGTGGAGGAGCCAAATCAGTTTTATTACAGAAATAATCCTGCGATTAGGGACAAAAATTGCAGAAAAAAATGGCAGAAAAAAAATTGCAGAAAAAAAAAATGGCAGAAAAAAAATTCAGAATATATTTGGGACTCAGCTAATATTTTTACAGCTGATGGAGATTTGCATCAAATTCCTGATTACAGGAGGTGTCTGTTCTTTTCCTGGCCTTTGAGGATGATGAAATTTAGGGTGCATCTCCCCAAAATTGGTCTGATTAATTTGGATTTAATTTTTTGGAACTTGGGGGTTTACCAGTGCCAGCCTGAGTTTATCAGGGTTATGCTTTTAAACGCTCCCAAAACTTCCATTTACTCCTAATTAACACCTCGTTAATTTTTGTTAATTTTTGATGGGTTTTCCCCTTGGATTTGGGGAATTTTTTTCTACCTTTTTTGTAGTTCCTGCCCTTTCTGCAGGTGGTTTCCTGAGCTGGTTTGAGGAAAGGATTATTTTAAAAAAAAATAATGGAAGGAAGGAAAGGAAAGGAAAAGGAAAGGAACACAGGAAAGGAAAGGAAGGAAAGAAGGAAAGGAAAGAAAGGAAAGGAGGAAGGGAGAAGGAAGGAAGAAAGGAAGGAAAGGAAAGGAAAAAGGAAAGGAAAGGAAAGGAAAGAAAGGAAAGGAAGGGAAGGAAAAAGGGGAAAGGGAAAGGAAAGAGGAAGGAAAGGAAAGAAAGAAAGGAAAGAAAGGGAAAGGAGGGAAAGGAGGAAAGGGAAGAGGAAAGGAAGGAAGGAAAGAAAGGAAGGAAAGGGAAGAAAGGAAGAAAGAGGAAGGAAAAAGAAAGGAAAGAAAGGAAAGGAAAAGAGGAAAGAGTAGAAAGGAAAGGTAGGAAAAAGGAAAAAGTGAGAAAAACATAAACTACAAGGAACGGAAATCATCAAAATAGCCATACCTGAAATTAGTAAACTGTGTGATGGAATAGGAAGGAAGGAAAGGAAAGGAAAGTGATGAGGATGAGCAGGAAGGCCGATAGGACAGAGGGGCCAAGCCGGGAGGACCGCACGCGGGGAAAGCGAACAGGAACGTGCACCTCGAGGGGCGGAAAGGGAAGGGAAGACGGCTGAGAACTCCGCCAAAGTCCTCTAATCCAGACCTGGAAACACTTTATGTGACCGTAGCAGAAAGGGCGGGCGAAAGAAGGCTGTAACAAGAGAGGTTAGAAGTTGTTTAATTAGCATAGAAACAGGAAAAGAGTGGGAGGAGGGAAGTAGATATTACTCTTGTTCCGGTGCTCGCTTGTGCCGGTGGCACCCTGTTGCTGAAATAGTTGATTTTGGGGGCCTCCCCGAATTGCCTGGGAAATCTCAAGGGCATTCTCCTGGCAGCATCTGCTGAAGTGGCGCGAAGTAGAGTGGGGCCGCGGAGCAAGAGATTGAAGAGAATTTTCAGAAACCCCAAAATAGCAGGGGCCTGCTGCTTGCTGGGGTGCAGGAGTGGCTTTTATCGCATGTCAGACCGTTTCTCAATGGTGGGTTTGCCAGTCCCCCTGGCCCTGCGATCCAG
>VKON01002662.1:0-11615 GCA_009741485.1 Malurus cyaneus samueli
TCCTGGGTCATTCCCAGTTTCTCCAATGGGTCATTATTCCCAATTTCTCCTGGGTTATTCCCAATTTCTCCGATGGGTCGTTCCCAATTTCTCCAGGAAGAGAAAAAAAAACCTGGAAATGAAAGTGCCTGGTTTCGTTTTCATTCGAATAAATAAAATTATTTCACTCCATACCCAGCTCTATTTTAAAGGATTTTGGTGCAGTTCCGGTAAAAAGGAAAAAAAATTCAGGAATGCATCGATTTTTAATGTTTGGAGGTGTTTTCCCTGGAATTGGAGGTCCCTGTGGCTCACAGGGAAAAAGGGAACAAACAGCAAATGTCGCTGTTTGCTGTGAAATAAGAAAGAAAAATTTTAAAAAAGGGATTTATAGGTCCCTGCAGAGCTCCTGGTTTATCCTCGTAAATCACCGGGAAAAATGGAAGATCCCAAATCCCACTGAACTCTTCCTGAAAGGATTTTAGGGATGCCCTGGATTGGAATGGATCATTCCAATCCAACTGCGGCCCTACACAGGGTGATCCCAAAGAACCCCGCCCTGAATTCCTGCATAAAGAAAATTTAGGAAATTTAGGAATTTATTTATAAACACAAAACCGCCACCACTGCTGGGCATCGGGTCTGATCCGATATTGAACAAAACTCCAGGAAATAAAAAGAGGAGGGGAAATAAAGCAGGAAATTAGAATCAGGATGGGAACAAAGCAGGAGATAAAATAGGGATGGGAAGAAAGCAGGAAATAAAATAAGGACGGGAAATTAAGCGGGAAATATAATAAGGATGGGAAATAAACAAGGAAATAAAATTAGGACGGAAAATAAACCTAATAACGAGCCGAAGCCAGGAAAATGCGTCAAACTCCGTTCATTTCTCCTCCCGTCTCCTCCTGCAAATCCAGCTGAGACAGCAGAGCCCAACGCTGAGCAGGATCCCCATGACCACTCCGCTSGCAATTCCCACCACCGCCTCGTAAAACCACTGCTCCTCCCAAAATTTCGGCCGCCGCCGCCGATCCCTCTCTCCGGCGCCGGTGTCGTTGCCCGCGTCCTCGCCGCTGGCCGCCAGCTGCTGCTCCCAGGTCAGGGATTTCTGGAAGTTGAGCTCCACCAGGTCCCGGGGGATCACCTTGAGGCCGAAGTAGATCCTCTTGNTTTTTTTTTTAAACTCTGTACAGTGAATTCTGCAGGGGGACGGGGACTGAGGAGTTCAGGGAGCAGCCCCAGCCGGCTCCGAGGATTTTTGGGACAGAACTGACCCTTTTCCCCCAAAAAAGGGCCAAATCCCGCAGGATCCAGCCCAAGGAGACAGAGCCACGGGAGGATCGAGTTCTGCCCCAGCTGGAAAAGATTATTTTTACAATTCTGGTGTTGGCTCGCAGCCCCAGCCTGGTGTGAGGTGCAAATTCTGAGTTATCCCTAATTCTGTGCTTTTTGGGGAGGATTTGTAATCCCAGTTTGGGGTGGATTTGTGATCCCAATTTAGATGGATTTGTCCACCCAATTTGGGCTGGATTTGTCATTCATTGCTTCCCTTTCTGTTTGGGGAAGAGAGGGAAAGGGAGAAGGAGAAGGGAATTAAGGGAAAAAGGGGAGGGGGAATTAGGGATTGCCAGAATCCCTAATTCGGGCAGCTCTGCCCAAAAATGGAGGCATCAATAAATCCGATTTCAGAGGGGCTTTGAGAAGGCATTTTAAAATGATGTAATTAAAAGGGGAACTGGAGACTCAAGGAAGCCGCCACCGGGACCAGAAGGAAAATTTGGACTTGGATTCGTCTGCCCACACCAGGAATTCACCCAGCTGAAATTCCAGGCTCGGATTGGGAATTCCAAAGCTGAGATCTGGAGGTGGCTCCGGATCCCGGGACGGGCTGGGAATGTCTGCTCATCATGGATATCTCTGTCTCCCAGTAAAGCAGTTGACCAAAGTTAACGGGAATTCATTGATGTCGCTGCCGGTTCCATCCCCAAGGAGCTTTTAGGGATTTCTCCCTTCCCGAAATTCCTCAATCCCAGAGAAAACAGCGCCAGCCTGGGTGGCCCCAATCCCAGAATTTCCAGGTGGTTTTCCTGCTGAATTCCGGTTTTTGGCCTGTTTTAGTCCAGGGGGTGGTGGGGAAATCCCTCTCTGGATAGGGCAGCTCAGGTTTTGTTAAGCCCCGTTTTGGGCAGTTTTCTGCCGTTCCATTGATCCGGAGTCGGGCTAAATGGGGATCCACGGAGAAGGATCCCACAAATCCGGTGTTTGAACCTCGGGAAACGCCAAAAATCTCCATTTAGAGCCCAGGCGGGGCCATCAGAGGGACGAAAAGGCTGGAAATCCTCATTAAAGCCACTTCAGGTCGTTTGACCAACCCAATCCAGCCTGAAAACCCCCACACCACCCAAAAACTGCGTGTTTGAGAAATTCCCCAACAACAGAATTCAGCGCAACAGAAACACCCTCCTTTTGCACCAAAAAGGAAAAGCTCTCTTTGGGAACTTCCCAAAATCCAGCCCAGGGGGTTAAAGATGTCCCGAGCCAGGGAGAGAATAGGAACGGGTGTGATTTGAAGGGAGGATGGGGAGAGGGAGGAAGGATGGAGGGAGGGAAGGAGCCCTGCCCAGAGAATTCAGGGTTTCTCCGGGGTCTGCGCCATCCTCACCTCCAGGTGATGGTGAAAAATCAGGAAAAAGGAGTTCGGGCACAAATTACGACCACAAAGAGACATTTTTTCCTAAATTTCAGCTGTTTGTGGTGGGAATTTGGGGGCAGTGAATAGGAAAAGATGACTTTTCAGGGAGAGATGGGAAAAAAGAAGGTATGGGGATGCTCTTCCAAGGGTTTTGGCTTCAGCTGCTCACATTACTCCCATTTTTTTTTGCCTTCTCATACCTCATGAGAGAAGATTAGAAAAAAAAGGCGGGATTGTTTTTTTATAAGGGGTCCCCTGGGCAAGAAGCTTCGCGTGGTTTATCCTCGTAATCACCGGGAAAAATGGAAGATCCCAAATCCCACTGAACTCTTCCTGAAAGGATTTAGGGATGCCCTGGATTGGAATGGATCATTCCAATCCAACTGCGGCCCTACACAGGGTGATCCCAAAGAACCCGCCCTGAATTCTGCATAAAGAAAATTTAGGAAATTTAGGAATTTATTTATAAACACAAAACCGCCACCACTGCTGGGCATCGGGTCTGATCCGATATTGAACAAAACTCCAGGAAATAAAAAGAGGAGGGGAAATAAAGCAGGAAATTAGAATCAGGATGGGAACAAAGCAGGAGATAAAATAGGGATGGGAAGAAAGCAGGAAATAAAATAAGGACGGGAAATTAAGCGGGAAATATAATAAGGATGGGAAATAAACAAGGAAATAAAATTAGGACGGAAAATAAACCTAATAACGAGCCGAAGCCAGGAAAATGCGTCAAACTCCGTTCATTTCTCCTCCCGTCTCCTCCTGCAAATCCAGCTGAGACAGCAGAGCCCAACGCTGAGCAGGATCCCCATGACCACTCCGCTGGCAATTCCCACCACCGCCTCGTAAAACCACTGCTCCTCCCAAAATTTCGGCCGCCGCCGCCGATCCCTCTCTCCGGCGCCGGTGTCGTTGCCGCGTCCTCGCCGCTGGCCGCCAGCTGCTGCTCCCAGGTCAGGGATTTCTGGAAGTTGAGCTCCACCAGGTCCCGGGGGATCACCTTGAGGCCGAAGTAGATCCTCTTGACGAGCTTGAAGGAGCTGAGCTCCTGCATGTCGCAGCGGTAGGTGCCGGAGTGTGACTCCAGAGCCGGCGAGAAGCTCAGCGCCGGGCTGGGGAAGCGCAAGGGCTGGAACAGGAGGTCGTTGGTGGTGACCAGACCGCGGGCGAACTGCCACGTGTAGCCGAAGGTTTGCTCCTCCAAGTCGGCGGCGTCCGGGGAGAGGCAGCTGAGGCGGAAAGGGTCTCCCTCGGCCACGCTGAGGTGCAGGAGGCCGCAGATCCAGCGGCTGAGGCAGCGCGAGCGCACCAGCGAGCAGTTCCCGGTGTCGCCGGCCGCCGTCACCTCGCAGAGCCGCTCCTCCCGCACGCCCAGCCCGCAGGTGACGCTGCAGGGCGTGGCGTTCACGGCGATCCTGACCTTCAGCTGCGCCGGGATGTTCCCCGATCCCAATTCCGATCCCGATTCCGATCCCAATTTCGATCCCAGTTCCGATCCCAGTTCTGATCCCAGTTCTGATCGCAGTTCCGGTCCCAGTTCTGATCCCAGTTCTGATCGCAGTTCCGATCCCAGTTCCGATCCCATTCCGATCGCAGTTCCGATCCCAGTTCTGATCCCAGTTCTGATCGCAGTTCCGATCCCAGCTCCGATCCCAGCTCCGATCCCAATTCCGATCCCAGCTCCGATCCCAGCTCCGATCCCAGCTCCGATCCCAGCTCCGATCCCAGCTCGCGTATCCCAGCTCCGATCCCAGTCCGATCCCAGCTCCGATCCCAGTCCGATCCCAGCTCCGATCCCAGCTCCAATCCCAGCTCCGATCCCAGCTCCGATCGCAGCTCCGATCCCAGCTCCGATCCAGTTCCGATCCCATTCCGATCCCACTCCGCTCTATCCCAGCTCGATCGCAGTTCATCCCAATTCGATCCCAGTTCTGATCCATCCCAGCTCCGATCGCAGTTCCGATCCCAGCTCTGATTGCAGTTATCCCAGCTCTGATCCCGTTTTGATCCCGAGGGAAGCGCTGCTGGCAGGCACAGGGCGCACAGCAGGATCGCCAGCGCGGTGCCGCTCTCCATCGGAGATTCCGCTGGTTCAGCACTCGGAACTCCCCAAAATCATTCCATGGATCCTATCGATTCTTCGGAGCGTTCCTGACATCCCACCGGATCTAATCCTTCCACCCAGAGAAAATGCTCCTGGGTGCCAGGCGGGAAGCACGGCTAAAAAAAGAGATAGGAGAGGGTTACAGATACCCCAGGGTGGGTATTCCCAGGAATACCACAGGAATTCCAGGAATTCCACAGGAATGCTCTCTGAACGGGACAGCAGAATGTTCTGACCATTGGATCCAATCCAACTCTGCCCGAATTCCATCGATTTTGGGTGGATTTGGCAATTTCAGAGATGCACTTCTCCCTTCTCTGTAAACTTCCCACATTATTTCACGATTCCCACTGGGAAAGCAAAAACAAAGCAAAACCTCCTGTTTTGTTTTCCCACCAAACTCCGAAATAACAGCAGGAATTACTCCTGGAATCCCCCAAACAACGCTGTGAAGCACACAGAAACCCCAAAATCCCAGTTCCTTACGAAGGCCCTGTCCAGCCCTGACTGCCACAAACATCCCGGAGTCAGAAGCGTTTCCCGAATCCCATCCCGACATTCCCACCTCTACTGGGGCTGATCCATGGAAATCCGGGGAGCTCTGAGCTGCTTTGGCTCCGCTGCCACCGCACCCTCGAGGCCTTGGGGCTGTCCCCACGAGAGCAGCTCTGATGTCACAGCAGGGGCTCAATGGCCCCAACATTCCAGGGGAGAACCCCAGGAGGGTTTGACCATTCCTGAGGGATCTGACCTCAAACCGATGGATCCGCCCAGGAAAACGCTTGGAGAGGAGATTCCAGCGGGATCTGTGTGGTGCTTGGGCATCCCTGAGGAATAACGCGCCGCTGGAGTGTTTTTCCCTGGAAAATCCACATTTTTCAACAGAGGAATTCCCCAGCTACGTTCTCTGCAGATTTTGACCACAATTTCATGGAAAAGGTGCTCAGGGATGGGAGTCTCTGTGTCAGCATTTCATCTCAGCATTCCTGCGAGGGTTTGGTTGGGAATGTTCTTCAGCACGGAATCAACATCCCCATTGTCCTTCCTGACACTCCAAATGTGGAATCCAAAAGCTCCAGATGGGGATTTTTCACCCCAAATCCCCCCGGAGCCACTCCCAGCTCCGTGTTCAGCTCCCCTTCCCGGGCTGGCTCCAAGGGCACTCGAGGATCCAGGAATTCCAGAGGGGTTTGGGTGGGAAAAGACCCAAAATCCCATCCGGTGTGACCCCTGTCACAGCAGGGACACCTCCACCATCCCAGGGTGCCCTCCAAATCCGTCCAAACTGTGCCCTTGTGAGGATACATCTCCCAGCGATGAACACCACATTTTCTGGGAATTCCATCCCAGGCCTCTTCTGAGCACTCAGGGTTCAATTTTACTCCATATTTACTCCACATTTACTCCTTTCCCTTCAATAAAACCAACCAAAGTCAGTCTCCGAATAACCCAAACCCACCCCAAAACACGTGTTTGGAAAATTCCCTTGAAATGCCCTTGTTTAGCATGGAAAAGCCGAGATTTACCCGGGAATTTTAGGAAATGGAAGGTACATCTTTATTTACAAACACAAAACCGCCGCCGCCGCCAGGCACCGCCATCCGGCCCCGGGCCTGATCCGATATCGTACAAAACTCCAGGAAATAAAATACGGACGGGAAATAAATCGGGAAATAAAATAAGGATGGAGAGAAAGAAATAAAATAAGGATGGGAAGAAAACAGGAAATAAAATAAGGATGGGAAGTATAGCCAGAATTAAAATAAGGATAGGAAATACACTAGGAATAAATAGAAATTGGGAAAAAAACAGGAAAAAATTAAGGATGGGAACTAAAGCTGGAAATTAAAATAAGAATGGGAAATAAAGCAGGAAATAAAATAAGGATGGGAAATAAACCAAGAAAAATAAAATAAGAGCTGGAAGGAAACAAACCCAGGGCACTGACACTGTACAGAGGGGCTGGAGCCGAGGGCAAAGCCGAGCTCGGGGTGAATCCCAAGTTTTAATCCAACCTGAGAACCTCGGCCTGGGCATTCCGAAATCCTGGGGGGCTCAGGCGCAGCACCCAGGGGTGGGCTGGACACGGCAGAGTCACCCCACAAGCAGAGAAAACACCTGCAAAACAAAAAAAAAAAAAATCTGAATTTTGTACTCGTCATCATCGATCCTATGAAACGAGACCGGAAATGAAAACACCAAGTTTTGAAAAATTTCAGAAGCTTTGATTTCCAGGGTCTTCTCTCTCCCCATTTTTGTACCTCCCGCACAGTTCTGGCTGTAAATAAATCACTTTGTAACTCCCTTCCTGCCTCTCGTGTCTGCAGGATGCTCAGGACATTTAAATACCTCAGAAAAATCCCAATAATTCCACCCGGGGGAGCACTGAGAGCAACGAAACTCCGAAAGCTCTGTGGGGAGGAAAAAAAAGGGATTTAGGAATGAAAATTTCCTTTTATCAGGATGTGGGATAAGAGGTGCCGGGCTGTGGGTTTGGGATGGGGAAAGTGCCTCTTCCCATTCCTACACGGGAAATCCGGAAGGAATGAAAGGTTGGAAATGCGCTGTCAGCTTCCATTTTCATCCCGGAAAACGGGAAAACCAAAAACCCCTCGAAAAAAGTTTCGTTTCAGTTCAGAGACAAAAAAAAAAAAAAAAAAAAATCGGTTCTGGTTTTAAGTCTCCGGAGCGGAGGAGGAAAAGGAAAAAAGGGTGAAAAAGAGAGAAAAGAGAGAAAAAAAAAAAAAAAAAAAAAAAAAAAAAAAAAAGGGGATTTTTGGGGGAAAAAAAAAACAAACGATTGGAAAAGCTAATTTTTTATCAAAAAACTCTTCCAGCTGCTCCTTCTGCTCGCAGGAAAATTCAGCACTGAGGGAAGGCTCCTCTTCGGCGATTCCAGAGGGGTCTCGGATCCTTAAATCCACCGGGAATTCCACTAAAACCTGGCCTGGGAGCTCGGGACTCACCGGGAATTTTCCAGGATGGAAAAAGGGGAGATCGCAGGACATGGCGAGGAATAAAAACACTCGGGGCGTTCTTCCGTCCGGGAATGATGAGAGATTTCAGGAGGTGGAGGTGGAGAGGCTCCAGAGCAGCAGGGAAGGGGGGTCCAGCTGATTTTGGGGATTTTGCAGGGATTTATCCCCACCAGGACATTCCAAGCGCTTTCCCCCCGAGCCGGCGCCGGTGACGGATCCACGGAGGAGGAACGGGGTTGATCCCTGTTCCGGAGTCATTCCCGCCCCAAAGTCGCTCCCAAAATCCGTGGGGAGTCAGTCCCAGCCGGCTCCTCCGGGCCCCGGCGTTCCCGAGACAGGGAAGGACACGGGGACGGGGAGGAGAATCTTCAGAGCAACTCTGAGATTGCACCACCTGAGGAGGAAAACGGGGAAATGAAGCACCGAGAAATCCCAGAAACAAAAAATGGGAAAATGAGGCAACCGGAGATCCCAGAACAAATAAAATGGGGGAAAATGAGCAACTGGAGACCAGAAACCAAAAAATGGGGGAAATGAGCCTGGGAGATGGAAGGAACTGCAGAGCACCAAAAAATGCTGGAAATAAGCCTGGGAGATCATAGGAGCACCAAAAACGGGGAAAATGAAGCAGCGGGTGTCCAAAAGCAAGAAAAATGGGGAATAATTGAGCTGGAGACGGTGGAACATGACAAAAATGGGGAAAAGAGTTCTACCAGACCACGCAGGGACATACAGAACAGAAAACCAAAAAAAAATGTGGGAAAATGGGCTGGGAGTTGGTAGGAGCATCGAAAAATGGGGGAAATGAGTCACCAGAACCACCCAGGAGATCCCAGAAACCAAAAAATGGGGAAAATTAACTGGGATTCACGCTGAGCAAACCACCAGAAATGTAAAAAAAATTGGGGAAAATGAGCATACCCAAGGAAGCTCCCAGTGAACTGGAGAGCGCACCAAAAATGTGGGGAAATGAGCCTGGGGAGAAGTGGGAGGAACCAGAGAGCAGACTAAAAAAAATGGGGAAAATTAGTCATTGGGATCACCAGGGAGATCCCAGAAACCAAAAATTGGGGAAATGAGCAACTGGGACCACCCGGGAGATGCCAGAAACCAAAAAATGTGAAAAATGAGCCACCCAGGAGCCCCCTGGAACAGGAGAAAACCAAAACATGGGAAAAATGAGCCACCAGAACCACCCAGGAGCTCCCAGAAACCAGAGAGCACCAAATAGGGCAGGAAAAACAGGGAAACAACGAGGTTTTGAGATTTTTCCCAATTTCCCTTCATCCCACCCAGCACAGAGAACAGCCCAAAGCCAGCGCAGGCAGCCAAGACTGGAATCAGATTTTAGGGAGCTCTGTCACCTCCAGGAGATGGGAAAATTCCCTGGAATTCGGGTTTTAACCCATTTGGGAGGGAAGAGAATTCCCAGATTGGCTCAGGAATCCCATTCCACCCCAAAAGCAGGAAAAGGAATCCGAGCGTTTTCCATTCCTGGGTAAAATCCAGCAAAAAAGGACCACACCATAAAAGCAGTGAAGTCCACGGGCCAAAGAAAATGCCTCCCAGGTATGGGATGGGGAAGAGGGGGAAAATAAAAAAACGGGAAAAGGGTTGGAATATTCCAGAGGTCGGTCGTGGAATGGGATTTCCCAGCAAGGAAAGCGACACCTGGACCAAGGGATTGGGGACAGCAGCTGAGAGCAAAGTTACGGACGATAAAAATAATCAAATTTTTAAAAATCTTTGACAAAAGTCATCCAATCAGCAAAAAGCTGAGCAAAAATTGCATGTTTATTAAATGCCAGTATGAAGTTTTTAATTAAAATAGTAATTAAAATATTAAAAAAAATTTGTAAAAATATTTAAATACTGGATTAAGATATTGTGTTAAATATTAAATATTTGTTAAATTGTGATTAGTATTAATTAAATATTAATTAAGGATATCACAGTGCTTTCCTGAGAGCTGAACTTATACCTGGAAAATCAAAGTCTCCAGCACTGGATTTTTTGGGAGGAAATAACAGGAATTCTCTTTGGGAATCCCAAAATTTGGGTTCCGGGCATGAGGCCTGTCTGGTTTATATTAATTAATATTGCCATGGTAATTAACAGTGATCAAAGCAGTAATTAAGAGGTTTGCTGATGGAATTAATGATCTCCAGGCCTGTCCAGTCAGCACAGACACCCAATGATTCAAAGTGTCTTAAAACATTCCCGATATCCCCTAAAAACCTGGAAAATCCCAAAAAAATCCCGCCTCCAGAACCTCCTGCAGTGCCCTCCCGAACGCCCAAATTTATGGAATCCCGCTGCTCCATCCTGGATGTTTCCAGATGATGGAAACCAGAGAACCGTTCCCCTGCACCCATTTTTTTTCCATAAAATATCCCAAATTCCTACAAATAACAACGATCGGGACAAGCGAGGAGCTGAGCGGGAAGCGCAGGGAGCGGCGAGGGGGGAAAAAATCAGGAATAAATCCCGCCTGGAGAGCCTCAAATCCATGGCAGCAGCTGCTGGTCTCAAGGTAAACGCAAAATTTGGGAGAGAAAAGTCATTTTTAGAGTGTTCTGTTAAAATAAAAAACAAAAAAAATCAGCGGATATAAAAAAAAATGCAGCCAGAATTGGGTTGGAATGAGATTTTCCCCAAAAAAAGGTGGTAATTTGGCAATGGGAAATGTTCGATTCTCTGAGCAGGACCCTGCAGAGGGGATCGATTTGGCACACAGCAAAACGTGGGGAAAAAAAGGGGGAGAATCCATCAAAATTCATCCTGATTTATGGTAATTGTGAAGGAGGAAAATCCAAAATTATCCCAATGTGTGGCCGCTGGGATTTTGGGAATTTAAATAAAGCTGGGAATGGGAAATCCAGCTCTGGGATTTTATCCCAGGTATGGTTTTTTGTAATTTTTGTTATCGATGCTCCTTTTTCTCCTCCCTTCCTCTACTTCGTGCTCCCTGTCCAGCCCAAAATATCAATTATGGCTTCAGAATCCTTCACTATTCCCATTTCCCCCAAAAATCAACCCAAACTGGGTATTTTATGGTTTCTGCACTGGCTGAGGAGGGTTATGGAAGGGATTCAATGAATTTGAAAGGGATTAAATCAATTTGGAAGGGATTAAATGAATTTTGAAGGATTTCAATGAATTTGGAAGGGATTAAATGAATTTTGGTTTAGGAACAGCCCTCAACCTCCAACCCCTCCATGTTCCTGTGCAGCACAAACGAATCAGTTTAAATCCTGTGGATTTTAACCATTTTTAACATCCCCTGGAAATGTTAAAAAACAAACAATTGTGCTCTCCTTCCAGCAGCTGAGCAGGGAGGGGGCGTTTTTGGGGAGCTCTGGGGACATTAAGTGTGGCCATTGAAGGATGACCCAAAAACTTCAAATTCGGCTTCAGAATCACTGAATATTCCCATCTTCCCGCAAAAAACAACTCAAAGATTTGGCTGGCTATTTTAAGATTTCAAAAATCAACCCAACCTGAATATTTTATGATTTTTGCACAATCTGAGGGGAGTTATGGAAGGGATTCAATGAGTTTGGGAGGGATGTAATTAATTTGGAAAGCATTTTTGCTCCATGTTTAGGACACAGGAATGAATTTCACTCCCGATTTTGACAACTTTTAGGAAAATCCCAATTTTGCCTCTTCTTGCCAGCAGCTGAGCAGGGAGGGAGTGTTTTTGGGGAAGTCAGGTGTGCACAAAGCGAAACCACTGAGCCTGGGTTCCCATCTCCTCCTAAAAACCAACCCAAGGATTTGTCCAGCTATTTTAATATTTCTAAAAAAAAAACCCACCTTGGGTATTTTAATGAATTCTGCACGAGCATGT
>VKON01002662.1:11640-33397 GCA_009741485.1 Malurus cyaneus samueli
TTTTGTTTTTTGCCTTCTCATTTCCCTTCCGCCTAGCAAGATAAAATCAGTCCTCATCTTTAAAATAGATCCCCCCTTCAAATCAAGAACACCCCCCAAAAAAATCCATAAAGGGCCGTTCCTGACACTGGAGCCCCAACGCCATCCCAGCCCCTCGCGCTCAAATTCCCATTAAAATTGCGATTCATTTTCCCTGCTCGGGGCAGTGCCTCCCCTCAGAAAGAAAAAGGAGAAAAAAAAAAGGGAAAAAAACCCTAAAAAAAGCCCCCACATCAAAAAAGATGAAGGAGTTTTATTATATTATCAAACATCTGCTCTGTGGGGCGAGGGTGAGGCGGACATTGGCCGGGTGGAACAAGGCGCAAAGGCCGCTCTTTGTCAAAAAGGTGCTTTATGGGCGGGCATGCTCTCCTATTAGCATGTCCGAGCCTGTCGGCAATTCCCATGCTTCTAGCACCTATGTACTGCGATAAAGGCAGCACAGACACTGCTTACAGACCGTGGCGCACCTTTGCATTCTCCTAAGTATTCCCACGAAGAGAATTTTGTTTGCAAATCACTTGTGGCGTAAGGTAGGCACTATCTTCGCTGCCTGCCAAGCGCTCCACCGCCACTTGGGGCCCAGCGAGGAGGAATTAGGAAGGAGAAATAAGGTCTCTTTTCAACACCAAGTGCTTATCTACGCTGCGAGGCAACCTACGCCTTCTGCCATAATGTACTTACGAGCAAGAAAGGGACAGCAGCTAGGACAAGGTTTTCAACCGTCGGCAGCAACCTTGCACCAGCAGATATATCTCCATCGGGAGAATCCATTTGTCGTATATGCAGAACACTCTAACTTTGCCTCTATCCGGTGCGTCTAGCCTGCTAAGCGCTCACGCCAACACACTATACGGGCGTGGGGACAAAGGGCCAAAGCCTCTCAAAAAGTGTGCTTATCTCGCTGCGAGCGATTGCTTCTGCACGCTATGTACTCCGAAAGGCAGCACACCGTGGCAGCACCTTGCACAAAGTATTCCCACGAGAATTTTTGTTTGCAAACACTCTAATTGCTCTATCTCGCTTGCCTGCAAGCGCTCAAAAGTGGGGAACAAGGGCAAAAACTCTTTCAAAGTGCTTATCTCGCTGTTAGCAACCGCTTCTGCACGCTTATGTACTGCGAAAGGCAGCACACCGTGGACGCAACTTGCACCAAGTATTCACACAAGAATTTTTGTCTGGCAAACGACTCATAGATCTTGCTCCTAATCATCGCCTTGCCTGCCAAGCGCTCACCGCGTGGGAAGGCACAGGCACAGAGCTCTTTCCAAGAGGAAGTGCTTAAATTTTTCTCGCACTTGCGACATTCCGCTCTTGCGCCACCCTTATGTAACTGGCGAAAGGCAGCACACCTATATTTTGCAAGCTACTCCTGCGCATATGTCACCTTTTTACCACGCACGTATATTTTGCGTGCAAAGCACGTCTAATTTGCTCATATCTTCTCGCTTGCCTGCAAGCGCTCACATGTAAATTCCCCCACGCGCGTGGGGAACAAGGGCAAAGGCTCTTTCAATAATTGCTTATCTCGCTGCGAGCAAAACCGCTTCTTGTCTACTTCGTGCACGCTTATGTACTAGTTCGAAAAGGCAGCCCAGCATCCGTGGCAGCCACCCCTGGAGTATGCATCAATTGGGCATTTATGCCCCCAAGTATTCCCCACGAAGAATTTCCTCGTCTGCAAACACTCTAATTTTGCTCTATCATTTCTTTCCGCTTGCCTGCAAGCATTCACGCGTGGGGAACAAGGCCAAAGGCTCTTTCAAAAAGTAATGCTTATCTTCGCTGTGGGGGGCCGAGCAACCGGCTTCTGCACGCGTATGTAGCTTTGCGAAAAAGGCAGCAACCGTAGAGCAGGCGCACCACTTTGCACCAAAGTATTCCCACGAGAATTTCTTTGGGTTGGCAAACTATCATTTCCGAGGCCACCATAACACTCTAATTGCTCTATCCGTAGCTTGAGCCTGCAAGCGCTCACTTCATTCTTGCGTGGGGAACAAGGGCAAAGGCTCTTTTCAAAAAGTGCTTATCTTGCTGCGAGAAACCGCTTTCTGCACGCTATGTACTGCGAAGGCAGCACACCGTGGAAGAACCTTGCACCAAGTATTTCCCACGAGAATTTTTGTCTGCAAACACTCTAATTTCCTATATCTCGCTTGCCTGCAAACTCTCACGCGTGGGGAACAAGGCAAAGGCTCTTTCAAAAAGTGCTTAACTCACTACAAGCAACCGCCCTCGGCACAGCTTTATGTAGCTGGGCGAAAGGCAGCACACCGTGGCTACACCTTGCACATAGTATTCCCACGAGAATTTCTTGTTTGCAACAGTGTCTAATTTGTGCTATATCTCGCTTGCCTGCAGGCGGTCATGCTTGGAGAACAAGGGCAAAGGCTCTTTCAAAAGTGCTTATCTCTGCTGCGAGCAACCGCTTTCTGCACGCCTATGTACTGCGAAAGGCCAGCACACCGTGGCAGCACCCTGCACCAAGTACTTCCAACGAGAATTTTTGTTTGCAAAAATTCTAATTTGCTCTATCTCGGCTGCCTGCAAGCGCTCACGCAAGGGGAACAAGGGCAAAGGCTAATTCAAAAAGTGCTGGTACTGCAAAGCTGGGCGAGGGAAATCAACCGCATATTACTAGCAACCCTATGTTACTGGGGCGAAGGCAAACACACCACGAGGCAGCCGACAACCTCGAAAGGGTGGTTGCACCCAACTATTTCCCGGTTTACGAGAAATTTTGTTTGCATACACACTGGGGTTTTCCCATTCTAATTTGCTCTATCTGGCTGGCGCGGAGCTTGCCTGCAAGCGCTCACCGATAATAAATTTTCACGCGTGGGAACAAGGGCAAAGGTCCTTTCAAAAAGTGCTTATCTCTCTGCTAGCAACCGCTTCTGCACGCTAACGTATAGCGAAAAGGCAGCACACCGTGGCAGCATCCTGCACCAAGTATTCCCACGGTAGGAAGTTTTCTGTTTGGCAAACACTCTAATTTGGTCTATCTCGCTTGCCTGCAACGCTCACCAGTCCCTCAGCGTGGGGAACAAGGGGAAAAGCACTTTGCAAAAAAATGCCTTATCTCGCTGCGAAGCAAACCGCTTCCCTGCAACCGCTATGTACTCCGCGAAAGAGCAGGCAGCCACCTCGTGGCATAGCACCTTTTTTTAACAACCAAAAATTACCAGGGACGAGAAATTTTTTGTTTGAACCAAACTACTTTTGTCAGGGTTCCTATATTTGCTCTATGGGCAAAAAAAACGAACCACGGCTGCAAGCGCTCACAGAAAAGCGAATAGGGAGGAACAAAGAGATCTAAAGGCTCTTTCAAAAAGTGTCAATCTCACTGAAACGAGCCAAGGGGCCACATTCTTCACGCTATGTACAGCGAAGGTCAGCACACCGTGGCAGCACCTTGCAACAACTACGTGGGATTCTCACGATGATATTTTTTTTGTTTGCAAGAACTCTAATTTGCTCTATCTTTCAGCTTGCCTACAAGCGCTCACGCGTGGGGAACAAGGGGATGTATATGGCTTCGGTGGTTCAAAAAGTGCATACCTCGCTGCGAGCAACCGGGGCTTCCTTGCACGCTATGTTAACTTCGCCACCAAGGCAGCATCACCGTGCGCCAGCACCCTTGCAACCAAGATCCCCCCCCACCGAGAATTTTTGTTTGCAAAACACTCTAATTTCCTCTAACTCGCTTGCCTGCAACCGCCACCCCGATTGGAATTTGGGCGGTGGGGAGAACAGAGGGTGCCCAACCAAGGTCTGCTTGGGTTCAAAAAAGTGCTTATGGCGCCTCATCGCTGGAGGAACGCGCTTCTTGCACGCTAGGATGGCTAACAAGGGGAAACGAACACGGCAAAAGCACAAACCCGTGGCCAGGGAGCAAGACCAATTTTGCTACCGAGTACTTGCCACTGAGAAATTTTTTGGTTGGGTTCTGCAAACACTCTAATGTGGCTCGGATTCGAATTAAAGAAAGATTATATTAAAAAACAAATCAGGGCTTGCGTGGCAAAAAAGCGCTCTCACTAAAGGGTCCCTGCCAGCGTGGGGAAAGCAACGCGCGCATACAGGCCTCCTTTCAAAAAGTGGCTGTATCCTCCCTCCGGCTGCGAGCAGGGTTTTAATATCCGCCCTCTGCACGCTATGTACTGCGAAGGCAGCACACCGTGGGCAGCACCTTGCACCGGGATATAATTAATCACCAGTCAGAATTTTTGTTTGCAGGAGGGCACTCTAATTTGCTCTGATCGTCGCTTATACCTGCAACGCTCACTGGAAAACTCGCGTGGGGAACAAGGGGCAAGGCTCTTTCAAAAAGTAGAGCTTAACCCCTCGCTGACTGCGAGGGCAACCGCCTTTTCTGCACTGCTATCACTGCCTTGGGGAAAGGCGGAAAATATTTAAGGCGGAGGGCACCCACCGTGGGCAGGCACCTGCACACAATTGTAGTCCCCCCACGAGAATTTCTTGTTTGCAGAGACTACCCTAAGGGTATATGGGCTCTATCTCGCTTCCTGCAAGCGCTCACTCCAATTTCTATCCAAAGCGTGCGGGTAGGACCGAGAGGGCGAGCATACAGGCTCTTTTCAAAAAGTCGCTATCTCAGGCGGCGGGAGGCAAGACCGCTTCTGCACGCTATGTGCCTCAACCTTAAAGAAAACCTCGGGTCCGCGCGCGAAGAGGCAGCAACATTCCTGGGCACCAGTGGCATGCATCCATTAGCAAAGGAAAATTCCAATTGAATGGTGGTCCCACGAGAATTTTTGTTTTTGCAAACACTCTAAAATTTAGGGGAATTTTCTACTCTAATTTGCTCTATTCTCGCTTGCCTGCAAGCGCTTCACAACAGGGCGTGGGGAACAACCACCGGAGCCAAAGAATCTTTCAAAAAAGTGCTTATCTCGCTGCGAGCAACCCCTTCTGCACGCTATCTACTGCGAAAGGCAGCACACAGTGGACGCTTTTTGCACCAAGTATTCCCACGACCGTTCTTGTTTCAAAACACTCTAATTTGCTCTATCTCGCTTGCCTGCAAGCGTCCACGCGTGGATATCCACATCTGCCACGGTCGGATTTCTTTTTAACCGAATATTGGTGAAAAACAAAACTCCAGGAAATAAAAAGAGGAGGGGAAATAAAGCAGGAATTAGAATCAGATGGGAACAAAGCAGGAGATAAAATAGGGATGGGAAGAAAGCAGGAAATAAATAAGGACGGGAAATTAAGCGGGAAATATAAAAGGATGGGAAATAAACAAAAATATAACAATAAGGCACACCAACCGGATATAAAACCTATACAGGAGCCGAAAGCAGGAAATGCGGTGCAAAACACACCCGTTCACGTCATTCCTTCTTCCTACCACCTACACCGTACCTGTCAGGCACAGGGCGCACAGCAGGATCGCCAGCGCGGTGCCGCTCTCCATCGGAGATTCCGCTGGTTCAGCACTCGGAACTCCCCAAAATCATTCCATGGATCCTATCGATTCTTCGGAGCGTTCCTGACATCCCACCGGATCTAATCCTTCCACCCAGGGAAAATGCTCCTGGGTGCCAGGCGGGAAGCACAGCTAAAAAAAGAGATAGGAGAGGGTTACAGATACCCCAGGGTGGGTATTCCCAGGAATACCACAGGAATTCCAGGAATTCCACAGGAATGCTCTCTGAACGGGACAGCAGAATGTTCTGACCATCGGATCCAATCCAACTCTGCCCGAATTCCATAGATTTTGGGTGGATTTGGCAATTTCAGAGATGCACTTCTCCTTTCTCTGTAAACTTCCCACATTATTTCACGATTCCCACTGGGAAAGCAAAAACAAAGCAAAACCTCCTGTTTTGTTTTCCCACCAAACTCCGAAATAACAGCAGGAATTACTCCTGGAATCCCCCAAATAACGCAGTGGGGCACACAAAAACCCCAAAATCCCAATTCCTTACGAAGGCCCTGTCCAGCCCTGACTGCCACAAACACACCCCGGAGTCAGGAGCATTTCCCAAATCCCATCCTGACATTCCCACCTCTACTGGGGCTGATCCATGGAAATCCGGGGAGCTCTGAGCTGCTTTGGCTCCGCTGCCACCGCACCCTCGAGGCCTTGGGGCTGTCCCCACGAGAGCAGCTCTGATGTCACAGCAGGGGCTCAATGGCCCCAACATTCCAGGGGAGAACCCCAGGAGGGTTTGACCATTCCTGAGGGATCTGACCTCAAACCGATGGATCCGCCCAGGAAAACGCTTGGAGAGGAGATTCCAGCGGGATCTGTGTGGTGCTTGGGCATCCCTGAGGAATAACGCGCCGCTGGAGTGTTTTTCCCTGGAAAATCCACATTTTTCAACAGAGGAATTCCCCAGCTACGTTCTCTGCAGATTTTGACCACAATTTCATGGAAAAGCTGCTTAGGGATGGGAGTCTCCGTGTCAGCATTTCATCTCAGCATTCCTGCGAGGGTTTGGTTGGGAATGTTCTTCAGCACGGAATCAACATCCCCATTGTCCTTCCTGACACTCCAAATGTGGAATCCCAAAAGCTCCAGGAATGGGATTTTTCACCCCAAATCCCCCTTTTTAGCCCCAAAATCCCCATTTTTCACCCCAAATCCCCATTTTTAGCCACATCCCGTCCAAACTGGCCTTGGACACTCCCAGCGATGGAACAGCCACGGATTTTCTGGGAATTCCATCCCAGGCCTCTTCTGAGCACTCAGGGTTCAATTTTACTCCATATTTACTCCACATTTACTCCTTTCCCTTCAATAAAACCAACCAAAGTCACTCCGAAAACCCCAAACCCACCCCAAAACAGCGTGTTTGGAAAATTCCCTTGAAATGCCCTTGTTTAGCATGGAAAAGCCGAGATTTACCCGGGAATTTTAGGAAATGGAAGGTACATCTTTATTTACAAACACAAAACCGCCGCCGCCGCCAGGCACCGCCATCCGGCCCCGGGCCTGATCCGATATCGTACAAAACTCCAGGAAATAAAATACGGACAGGAAATAAATCGGGAAATAAAATAAGGATGGAGAGAAAGAAATAAAATAAGGATGGGAAGAAAACAGGAAATAAAATAAGGATGGGAAGTATAGCCAGAATTAAAATAAGGATAGGAAATACACTAGGAAATAAAATAAAGATGGGAAAAAAACAGGAAATAAAATTAAGGATGGGAACTAAAGCTGGAAATTAAAATAAGAATGGGAAATAAAGCAGGAAATAAAATAAGGATGGGAAATAAACCAAGAAAAATGAAATAAGAGCTGGAAGGAAACAAACCCAGGGCACTGACACTGTACAGAGGGGCTGGAGCCGAGGGCAAAGCCGAGCTCGGGGTGAATCCCAAGTTTTAATCCAACCTGAGAACCTCGGCCTGGGCATTCCGAAATCCTGGGGGGCTCAGGCGCAGCACCCAGGGGTGGGCTGGACACGGCAGAGTCACCCCACAAGCAGAGAAAACACCCAAAAACAAAAAAAAAAAATCTGAATTTTGTACTCGTCATCATCGATCCTATGAAACGAGACCGGAAATGAAAACACCAAGTTTTGAAAAATTTCAGAAGCTTTGATTTCCAGGGTCTTCTCTCTCCCCATTTTTGTACCTCCCGCACAGTTCTGGCTGTAAATAAATCACTTTGTAACTCCCTTCCTGCCTCTCGTGTCTGCAGGATGCTCAGGACATTTAAATACCTCAGAAAAATCCCAATAATTCCACCCGGGGGAGCACTGAGAGCAACGAAACTCCGAAGTCTGGGGGGGGAAAAAAAAGGGATTTAGGAATGAAAATTTCCTTTTATCAGGATGTGGGATAAGAGGTGCCGGGCTGTGGGTTTGGGATGGGGAAAGTGCCTCTTCCCATTCCTACACGGGAAATCCGGAAGGAATGAAAGGTTGGAAATGCGCTGTCAGCTTCCATTTTCATCCCGGAAAACGGGAAAACCAAAAACCCCTCGGAAAAAGTTTCGTTTCAGTTCAGAGACAAAAAAAAAAAAATCGGTTCTGGTTTTATCTCCGAGCGGAGGAGGAAGGGAAAAAAGGGAAAAATTCCTCCCAGGGAAAAGATGGGAAAAAAAATCACTGGGAAGGACAGGGGGGAATTTTTGGGGGAAAAAAAAAACAACATTGGAAAAGCAATTTTTTATCAAAAGCTGCTTCCAGCTGCTCCTTCTGCTCGCAGGAAAATTCAGCACTGAGGGAAGGCTCCTCTTCGGCGATTCCAGAGGGGTCTCGGATCCTTAAATCCACCGGGAATTCCACTAAAACCTGGCCTGGGAGCTCGGGACTCACCGGGAATTTTCCAGGATGGAAAAAGGGGAGATCGCAGGACATGGCGAGGAATAAAAACACTCGGGGCGTTCTTCCGTCCGGGAATGATGAGAGATTTCAGGAGGTGGAGGTGGAGAGGCTCCAGAGCAGCAGGGAAGGGGGGTCCAGCTGATTTTGGGGATTTTGCAGGGATTTATCCCCACCAGGACATTCCAAGCGCTTTCCCCCCGAGCCGGCGCCAGTGACGGATCCACGGAGGAGGAACGGGGTTGATCCCTGTTCCGGAGTCATTCCCGCCCCAAAGTCGCTCCCAAAATCCGTGGGGAGTCAGTCCCAGCCGGCTCCTCCGGGCCCCGGCGTTCCCGAGACAGGGAAGGACACGGGGACGGGGAGGAGAATCTTCAGAGCAACTCTGAGATTGCACCACCTGCTGAAAAGAGGGGAAAAAACGGGGAAAATGAGCACGGGAGATCCCAGAAACAAAAAAATGGGGAAAATGAGCAACTGGGAGATCCCAGAAACAAAAAAAAAATGGGGAAAATGAGCAACTGGGAGATCCCAGAAACCAAAAAATGGGGGAAATGAGCAACTGGGATCACCTGAGAAACCCCAGAAACTAAAAAAATGGGGAAAATGAGCACCCCAGGAGCTCCCAGGAACTGGAGAGCACCAAAAATTGGGGAAAATGAGCCTGGGAGATGGGAGGAACTAGAGAGCACTGAAAAATGGGGAAAATGAGTCATTGGGATCACCAGGGAGATCCCAGAAACCAAAAATTGGGGAAATGAGCAACTGGGACCACCTGGGAGATGCCAGAAACCAAAAAATGTGAAAAATGAGCCACCCAGGAGCCCCCTGGAACAGGAGAAAACCAAAACATGGGAAAAATGAGCCACCAGAACCACCCAGGAGCTCCCAGAAACCAGAGAGCACCAAATAGGGCAGGAAAAACAGGGAAACAACGAGGTTTTGAGATTTTTCCCAATTTCCCTTCATCCCACCCAGCACAGAGAACAGCCCAAAGCCAGCGCAGGCAGCCAAGACTGGAATCAGATTTTAGGGAGCTCTGTCACCTCCAGGAGATGGGAAAATTCCCTGGAATTTGGGTTTTAACCCGTTTGGGAGGGAAGAGAATTCCCAGATTGGCTCAGGAATCCCATTCCACCCCAAAAGCAGGAAAAGGAATCCGAGCGTTTTCTATTCCTGGGTAAAATCCAGCAAAAATCCACCCCAAAAGCAGTGAATTCACCCAAAAAAATCCTCCCAGGTAGGGATGGGGAAGGAGGGGGAAAATAAAAACACGGGAAAAGGGTTTGGAATATTCCAGACGGGGTCGGGAATGGGATTTCCCAGCAGGAAAGCGACACCTGGAACAAGGGATTGGGGACGGCCGCTGGGAGCAAAGTTATGGACGATAAAAAGAATCAAATTTTTAAAAATCTTTGATAAAAGTCATCAAATCAGCAAAAAGCTGAGCAAAAATTGCATGTTTATTAAATGCAATGAAGTTTAATTAAAATAGTAATTAAATATTAATAAAAATTGTAAAATTAAAATAGGATTAAATATTTTTAAAATATTATTAATATTGTTAAATTGTGATTATTAATTAAATTAATAAAATATCACAGTGCTTTCCTGAGAGCTGAACTTACCTGGAAAATCAAAGTCTCCAGCACTGGATTTTTTGGGAGGAAATAAAGGAATTCTCTTTGGGAATCCCAAAATTTGGGTTCCGGGCATGAGGCCTGTCTGGTTTATATTAATTAATATTGCCATGGTAATTAACAGTGATCAAAGCAGTAATTAAGAGGTTTGCTGATGGAATTAATGATCTCCAGGCCTGTCCAGTCAGCACAGACACCCAATGATTCAAAGTGTCTTAAAACATTCCCGATATCCCCTAAAAACCTGGAAAATCCCAAAAAAATCCCGCCCCAGAACCTCCTCAGCCCTCCAAACCCCATTATGGATATTCCTGCTGCTCCATTCCTGGATTTTTCCAGATGATGGAAACCCAGAGACCGTTCCCCCCATTTTTTTTCCATAAAATATCCCAAATTCCTACAAATAACAACGATCGGGACAAGCGAGGAGCTGAGCGGGAAGCGCAGGGAGCGGCGAGGGGGGAAAATCGGGAATAAATCCCGCCTGGAGAGCCTCAAATCCATGGTAGCAGCTGCTGGGCTCAAGGAAACGCAAAATTTGGGGAGAGAAAGTTCATTTTTAGAGCTGTTCTGGATTAAAATTAAAAAAAAAATCAGCGGAATTAAAAAAAATGCAGCCAGAATTGGGTTGGAATGAGATTTTCCCCAAAAAAAGGTGGTAATTTGGCAATGGGAAATGTTCGATTCTCTGAGCAGGACCCTGCAGAGGGGATCGATTTGGCACACAGCAAAATGTGGGGAAAAAAAGGGGGAGAATCCATCAAAATTCATCCTGATTTATGGTAATTGTGAAGGAGGAAAATCCAAAATTATCCCAATGTGTGGCCGCTGGGATTTTGGGAATTTAAATAAAGCTGGGAATGGGAAATCCAGCTCTGGGATTTTATCCCAGGTTTGTTTTTTTGTAATTTTTGTTATCGATGCTCCTTTTTCTCCTCCCTTCCTCTACTTCGTGCTCCCTGTCCAGCCCAAAATATCAATTATGGCTTCAGAATCCTTCACTATTCCCATTTCCCCCAAAAATCAACCCAAACTGGGTATTTTATGGTTTCTGCACTGGCTGAGGAGGGTTATGGAAGGGATTCAATGAATTTGAAAGGGATTAAATCAATTTGGAAGGGATTAAATGAATTTTGAAGGATTTCAATGAATTTGGAAGGGATTATATGAATTTTGGTTTAGAACAGCCCTCAACCTCCAACCCCTCCATGTTCCTGTGCAGGACAAACAAATCAGTTTAAATCCTTTGATTTAACATTTTAAACATCCTGGAAATGTTTAAAAAACCCAATTTTGCCTCTCCTTGCCAGCAGCTGAGCAGGGAGGGGGCGTTTTTGGGGAGCTCTGAGGAGATCAGGTGTGGACATTGAAGGATGACCCAAAAACTTCAAWTTCGGCTTCAGAATCACTGAATATCCCCATCTTCCCCTAAAAACCAACCCAAAGATTTGGCTGGCTATTTTAAGATTTCAAAAATCAACCCAACCTGAATATGTTATGATTTTTGCACAAACTGAGGGGAGTTATGGAAGGGATTCAATGAGTTTGGGAGGGATGTAATGAATTTGGAAAGCATTTTTGCTCCATGTGCAGGACACCGGAATGAATTTCACTCCCGATTTTGACAACTTTTAGGAAAATCCCAATTTTGCCTCTCCTTGCCAGCAGCTGAGCAGGGAGGGAGCGTTTTTGGGGAAGTCAGGAGTGCACAAAGCGAAACCACTGAGCCTGGGTTCCCATCTCCCCCCAAAAACCAACCCAAGGATTTGTCCAGCTATTTTATGATTTCAAAAATCAACCCAACCTGGGTATTTTATGATTTCTGCATGAGCTGAGGGGAGTTTCGAAAGGGATTCAATGAGTTTGGGAGGGATCAAATGAGTTTGGAAGGGATTTTTGCTCCACGTGCAGAACACAGGAATGGATTTCACTCCCGATTTTGACACCTTTTAGAAAAATCCCAATTTTGCCTCTCCTTGCCAGCAGCTGAGCAGGGAGGGAGCGTTTTTGGGGAAGTCAGGTGTGCACAAAGCAAAGACACTGAGCCTGGGTTCCCATCTCCCCCCAAAAACCAACCCAAGGATTTGCCCAGGTATTTTAATATTTCAAAAATCAACCCAACCTGGTATTTGATGATTTCTGCACAAGGGGGGTTTATAAAATTTTTTTAAAAAACCACATGATTCGTGCACGAGCTGAGGGGAGTTTTGGAAGGGATTGAATGAGTTTGGAAGGGATTGAATGAGTTTGGGAGGAATTCAATGAGTTTGGGAGGGATCAAATTGAGATTTGGAAGGGATATTTGGCTCCATGTGCAGAACACAGGAATGGATTTCACTCCAATTGTTGAACAACTTTTAGGAAAATCCAATTTTGCCTCTCCTTGCCAGCAAGCTGAGCAGGGAGGGAGCGTTTTTGGGGAAGTCAGGAGTGCACAAAGCAAAGACAGTGAGCCTTGGTTCCCATCTCCCCCCACCAACCCAAGGATTTGTCCAGGTATTTTAATATTCAAAAATCAACCCAACCTGGGTATTTTATGATTTCTGCACGAGCTGAAGGAGTTATGGAAGGGATTCAATGAGTTGGGAGGGAATGTAATGAATTTGGAAAGCATTTTTGCTCCATGTTCAGGCACAGGAATGAATTTCACTCCCGATTTTGACAACTTTTAGAAAAATCCCAATTTTGCCTCTCCTTGGCAGCAGCTGAGCAGGGAGGGAGCGTTTTTGGGAATCAGGTGTGCACAAGCGAGGCCACTGAGCCTGGGTTCCCATCTCCCCCAAAAAACCAACCCAAGGATTTGCCCAGGTATTTTATGATTTCAAAAAACCCAACCTGGGTATTTTATGATTTCTGCACGAGCTGAGAGGAGTTTTGGAAGGGATTGAATGAGTTTGGGAGGAAATCAATGAGTTTGGGAGGGATCAAACGTATGTGTGAATGGTATTTTGCTCCACGTGCAGACACAGGAATGGATTTCACTCCCGATTTTGACAACTTTTAGGAAAATCCCAATTTTGCCTCTCCTTGGCAGCAGCTGAGCAGGGAGGGAGCGTTTTTGGGGAGGTCAGGTGTGCACAAAGCGAGGCCACCGAGCACGGCACGCAGGGTGACAGCGGTTCCTTACCTGTCAGGGGCTGGCCCAGCTCCGCCTGCACTTTACCCTTGGCTGCTCCTTCCAGAGGTAAAGAACCTCTGTCCCCTTTGTAGAGTTTCGGCTTAAATGGAGAATCTTTGTCTTTACCTTTTGATCCTTTAGGCCTGCCTGCTTGCTTCTTCTTGGATTTACCATCTCCCTTCACCCCCAGCAGCGGATGGACTTCTGGGAAAAGGAGGGAAAAAACGGGAATGAGTTATCTGGGAAAATGTGGGAATGGTGGGATTTTGGGTTTAAAGGGGTTGTTGGAGAGATGGATATGGGGTGGGATAAGGGATGGGGTGGTAAAGGGATTCCTGCTGCCAAATGGGATTTTTGGGAAGGGGTTCTTGGCACTGAGATTCCCAGAAAAATTCTGGCTGCCCCATTATCCCGAGGTTTGAGCACCCTGGGATAGTCCCTGCCCATGGGATGGGATGATCCCTCCTGACATGAACCATTCTGGGATTCCCCGTGCTGGTCTGGGTGGGATATTAGGGAGGAATTCCTGACTGTGAAGGTGGGGATGGGAATTCCCATCTCGGGAAATCTCTAAGGCTGGATGGGGTTTGGAGCACCCTGGGATCAGGAAATGTGTCCCAGCTCATGGCAGGGGATGGAATGGGATGATCCTCGAGCTCTTCCCACCCAAAACCTTCCATGACTCCCCAAAAATCCCAATTCCAGGATTCCCTCCTCATTCCCAGTTTGCAAAATCCACAGTGAGTTAAAAACCACAGCATCCACAATGTGTTAAAACCACAACATCCACAATGTGTTAAAAACCACAACATCCACAATGCGTTAAAAACCACAACATCCACGTCTTAAAAACCACAACATCCACAATGCGTTAAAAACCAAAACATCCACACTGCGTTAAAAACCAAAATATCCACAATGCGTTAAAAACCAAAACATCCATGTCTTAAAAACCACAACATTCCCCAAATCCGCATTTTTCACGCTGCTCCAAGGAATGACTTCCAAGGAAACCCCATGGAAAAACCCCTGAACTCACAGATCCCACCCCTCCCAACCCCCTGAGATGGCCAGGAATGACCCCAAATCCAGGGAATCTCCCACCCACCGTCATTAGGAACTCCCTGGAGCTCGATGTTGGTGGTTTTGGGTTTTTTCCTGGGGGGCTGGGGCCCGTCAGAGGAGCTCTGCCTCTTTTTGTCAGAGCCCAGCCCCTCATCCGTCAGTGAGCTGGCACCCATCGGAGGGGGCCCGTAGGGATTCTTCCTCGGGATCCTCCACCTCCGGGGCGATGGGCAGGTACAGCAGGGCCTTGGAATCCTCCAGCTCCTCATCGCTGCGGGGAAAACATCGGGGTTGGGTTATAAAGGGTGTTCGAGAGGGTTTGGATAGGGAATGTCGGGGTTTGGATAGGGAATGTCAGGGTTTGGATAGGGAATGTTGTGGTTTGGATAGGGAATGTTGGGGTTTGGATAGGGAATGTTGGGGTTTGGATAGGGAATGATGGAGTTTGGATAGGGAATGTTGGGGTTTAGATAAGGAATGTTGGGGTTTGGATAGGGAATGTTGGGGTTTGGATAGGGAATGATGGAGTTTGAATAGGGAATGTGGGGTTTAGATAAGGAATGTTGGGGTTTAGATAGGGAATGTCGGGTTGGATGGGATGTGGGTTTGATAGGGAATGTTGGGGTTTTAGAATAAGGGAATGTGGGGTTTAGATAGGGAATGTCGGGTTTGGATAGGGAATGTTGGGGTTTAGCTACAGAATGGGGTGTTTTATATGGGGAATATCGTGTTTGTATGGGGAATATCGTGTTTTATACAGGAAATGTGAAGGTTTATATAGGCAATGTAGTGTATTATATAAGGAATGTTATGTGTTTTATATAGGGAGTTGTGGGGGAAAAAAGTGGCTTTACAAGTTTTGATTTTGAAACTTAGTTAATTATTGTCTATGACTGAAATTTGGGAAAAGAAAGGGAGTGTTAACAGTTTACATGGAAGAAGAATGTTTTATTTTTGGTTATTGTTGAGAAAAGAAGATTAAAATGTAGAATTGAAAATGTAGGTAGTTAGAAATTATAAACATTACTAATACTGCAGCTTTTGCAAACTCACCAATTATGTTCTAATATAATATATAGGGAATGTCAGGGTTTATGCAGGGAATGTGGTGTTTTATATAAGGAATGTTACGTTTTACTTAGGGAATGTTTCATTTTATATAGGGAATATCATATTTTATATAGGGAAGGCCAGGGTTTGGATAGGGAATGTGGTGTTTTGTATGGGGAATATTGTGTTTTATGTGGGGAACACTGTGTTTTATATAGGGAATGTTGGGGTTTAGATAGGGAATGTCGGGGTTTTTTATAGGGAATGTTGGGGTTTATATAGGGAATGTGCTGTTTTGTACAGGGAATGTTACATTTTACTTAAGGAATGTTCCATTTTATATAGGGAGTATCATGTTTTATATAGGGAATGTCGGGGTTTATATAGGGAATGTGATGTTTTATATAGGGAATGTTGGGGTTTAGATAGGGATTGTGGTGTTTTACATAGGGAATGTTATGTTGTGTTTTATATAGGAAGTGCTGCATTTTATATAGGGAATAATGTTTTATACAGGGAATGTTGTGTTTTATATAGGGAGTGTTCTACATAGGGAATGTTATGTTTTACTTAGGGAATGTTCCATTTTATATAGGGAATATCAAGATTTATATAGGGAATGTTCTGTTTTATACAGGGAATATCAAGATTTATATAGGGAATGTTCAGATTTTATATTTAGGGACTGTTTTATATAGGAAATATCATGTTTTAATACAGGGAATGTCATGTTTTATGCAGGAAATAACTGTGTTTTATAAAGGCAATGAAGAAATATGTTTTATATACAGAATGTGTTTTACATATGGAATATAATGTTTTATATAGGCAAACCATGTCTTATATAGGGAGTGTCGTGTTTTATAAAGGAAATGTTATATGGGAAATTTTACATTTTATATAAGGAATATCATGTTTTATACAGGGAATATCATGTTTTATATAAGGAATGTTACGTTTCAGACAGGGAATGTTGTGTTTCAGAAACTGAATGTTTTATATAGGGAATGTTATATTTTATAAAGAAAATGAGGTGCTTCATATAGGGAATATTCTGTTTTATATAGGGAATGTTATGTTTTACATAGGAGATGGTGTATTTTATAAAAGCAATATTCTGCTTTTATAAAGAATTTTCTAAAGGGATCGTGAATGAGGTGTTAATTAATGTTAATTAAAGGGTTCTGGCACCTGCTGCAGAAGGCAGCGATGGGATCCACACTGGTCACATCCACCTCCTCATCCTCAGCAGCATCAGCACCTGAAATCCCAGGAAAAATGGGAATTAAAGGTGGGAAAGATGAGAGGAAAGGGACTGGCAAGAGTGGGGCTGGCTGTGCTTTAGGGTCTTAGGGCTTGGGCAGGAAACCCAAAATGTTCCCTATTAAATTAAAGCCAAAAATAACCTAAAATATTTCCTATTAAAGAAAAAAAATAACCTGAAATATTTCATATTAAAGAAAAAAACCCACTAAAATATTTCCTATTAAAGCAGCTAAAACCCTAAAATAATTTCTTTTTCACCCATTAGGTTCTTATTTCATTTTTCCATGGTCTCATACAGAGCTATTGCTGAAAACCACCATGAATTAAGGAAGGGAGGAGACTTCAAACCTCCAAAATATTTTGTTTTTTTACTAATATTTTAGTTTGTTCAGTTCTCAATCTGCTGAAATGAATTTTGACGCATGATTCCCCTAAACTGACATTACAGTGAATATAAAAACTGCCAAAATTCCTAAAACTCCAATGAATTAAATGACAGGAAGCACTTTAATAGGAAGAATTAAACGAGGGGAGCTGGGAATAATCCTCATTTCCATGCTTTAACCAAAGTTTTTTCATATTCCAAGTTTTTTTTTCCGCAGTTTTTGGGCACCACCAAGCGGCCGGGCTGTGCTGCTGCAAATCCCGAGGATTTTTGGGATTTCAGGGAATTCCCTGGGAATTTTGGGCTGTACCTGTCTGCTCGGGCTCGCTCTTATCCTCGTCCTCGATGTCAAATTCTGACTCCCTCTCCTCGTATTCCACATTTTCATCCAGTTCCTTGAAATCCGGGGCGAAGGCGCTCCAGTTTTCCTAAAAAAAAACCCAAAAAACGATTTTAATTTGCATAAACAGTGGCTGGGAAGAGAATTCCTGGGATTTCTTGGGTTCAGACATGACCAAACACCTTTTATATGGGGAATATCGTGTTTTATATAGGGAATATCATGTTTTATATAGGGAATATCGTGTTTTATATAGGGAATGTTGTGTTTTATATAGGGAAGATCATGTTTTATATAGGATATGCTTTACATAGGGAATGTTGTGTTTTATATAGAGAATGTTGTGTATTATAAAGCAAATATAATATTTTGTATAGGGAATTTTATGTTTTATACAGGGAATTGCATGTTTTATATAGTGAATGTAATTTTTTATGTAGGAAATGTGTTTTATATAGGGAATGTTGTGTTTTATATAGAAAATATCGTGTTTTATATAGGAAATGTTATGTTTTATATAGGATATGTTTTACATAGGGAATGTTGTGTTTTATATAGAGAATGCTGCATATTATAAAGCGAATATAATATTTTATATAGGGAATGTTGTGTTTTATATAAGGAATATCCTGTTTTATATGGGAAACGTTACATTTTATATGTGTTTTATATGGGGAATGTTGTGTTTTATAGAGGGAATATCATATTTTATATGGGGAATGTCAGCGTTTATATAGGGAATGCCATATTTTATATAAGAAATGTATTTTATAATGGAAAATTGTGTTTTACACAGGGAATGTTGTGTTTTATATAAGGAATATCCTGTTTTATATGGGGAATGTTACATTTTATATGTATTTTATATAGGGAATGTTGTGTATCATAAAAGGAATATCTTGTTTTATATGGGGAATGTTACATTTTATATGTGTTTCATATAGGAATTCTATAATTATTAATAGAATGCTTTTGACTATTTAATGGAATGTCGTGTTTTACACAGGGAATGTTACATTTTATATAAGAAATATCATGTTTTACATGGGGAATGTTACGTTTTATATAAGAAATATCGTGTTTTATATGGGGAGTGCGAAAAACTTTGTTTCAAGTGTGGAATGCACTTCCAGGCAGCCCAAATTCCTCCAGAAAACCCGAGGGAATGACCCAAAGGCATCACTCACCACTTGGTTCTGAGCCCAGATTGACACCACCCCGCTGGAAATGGAGGCGATGATGGGTCGCACGGGATGCCACTGGGATTAATTAAAAAACGAAGCCAAAGAAAGCTTAATTAGCACATGAATCATCAAAAAGACAACGAGGAGGAATTCCCTAAGGAATGAGAAGGGTGGGAGTGTCCTTACTGCCACATCCAGGAGCAGCTCCCCGCGGGTGCCGTGCAGGATTTTCACCAGGTTGCCGATGCTTTTCTCCCAATGTAGAGCGCGTGCTGCCGCGCCGAGCCCGCCACGATGTACTCGCCGTCCCCCGAAAAGCAGCACTTCTTCCAGGGGGTCCTGTGGCACGGGGAAAATCGTGGATCAGGGAAAAGCAGGGAGGGCTGACACCTTGCATGATCCTCTCCGTGGATTTTTGAAGGGCAAATTCCAAATGGGAATTTCTATCGTTTAAAGGGAATGTTCAAATTGCCCTGACTCGCTCAGGGAATCCCTGTGATCACCATAGGGATTGGTGATCCAGCCCCAGACCCTGCACAGGAAAATCCCAAAATCCTTCTCAGTGCATCCTAGAAACCTCCCATGGCCTTTGGGGTCGTGAGAATTCCTTGGGGAGCTTTTCCCAGTGCTGAGCACCCAGGGAAAAGGAGCAGCCATCCCTGTGGCCCTCACCTGTTCCCAAACTCATCCCTGTCCCTATTCCTCAAATCCTACAGCCATCCTTGTGCCTGTCCCTGTTCCCAAACCTGTCCCTGTGCCCTTCCCCTATTCCCAGACCCAAACCCATCCCTGTCCCTGCTCCTAAACCCACCCCTGTGCCTGTTTCCTATTCCCAAACCCATCCCTGTGCTCCTCCCCTATTCCCCAAACACAAACCCATCCCTCTCCCTATTCCCAACCCATCCTATCCTGTTCCCTCCCATCCCATCCCCGTCTCCATCTCAATCCCTGGCCCCTCCCGTCCCCAAACCCATCCCTCACCTTTCCCAAAACCCATCCCGTGCCTCCCGTCCCCAAATCCTGTTCCTTGCCTTGCCTTCCCTTTGCTCCTCCCATGTCCCAAACCCCATCGCCTCACCTGTTCCAACCCACCCCCGTGCCCCTCCCCTGTCCCACCCCATCCCCATGTCCCCAAACCCCCGTCCCAACCTGTCCCCATGTCCCCAACCCCTCCCTGTCCCTCTCCCTTCCCCAAACCCCTTCCCATGCCCCCAAACCCCGTCCCTGTCCCCAAACCCCATCCCTGTCCCTCTCCCTGTCCCCAAACCCCGTTCCCATGCCCCAAACCCCGTCCTCCTTCCCCAAACCCCATCCCTGTCCCTCTCCCTTTCCCCAACCCGTCCCATGCCCTCCAACCCCATGTCTCCCCAAACCCCGTCCCCATGTCTCCAAACCCCGTCCCTATGTCCCCAAACCCATTCCCCTGTTCCATGCCCATGTCCCATGTCCCCCGTGTCCCCATGTCCCACCTGTTACCAGGTCCTGCAGTTTCTGCATGGGCTCGGGTTCTCCGTCGCGGCCGCAGGTCAGGATCTCCCTCCCGTCGTACACGCGGATGATGCGGTCGGCCGTGTTGATCAGGAAGCAGCTGCAGGACGGGAGCACCAGAACATTCAAAAACCCCACAACCCTCATCGAAAATTCCAGGGTTTTCCCCCTCTCTCTGCTCTCTGCTCCGGGGCGCCCACCCCCTTTGGGCGAACTCGATGGATTTGATGGCCGTGGTGTTGCTGGTCCCTGTGGTCACTCTGAAGGAAGCAACAAGATCCTGAGTGTCTGTTTTTAAGACCAAGATCTGAAGATTGAGCAGACAGAGAACAATCAGTGGGGTCGGTGTCACCCAGCTCCCTCCAGATTGCTCTAAAAAAACCCTCAGAGCCCACCGACACTCGAAAAAAATCCCAAAAATGTATCAAAGATGATGGGAACACGAAGGTCTAAGTCATAAATCATAAATTATAAATGATTTATGTCATGAGATATAATCTCAGGATTGCTGAGTCAGGAAATCCCTCCAGGATCATCATCTGGGCCTCCCTAGTGTCTCAGTGCCACCTCCTGGAACTCTGACACCCCAGGACACTTCCAGGGATGGGACATCACCAGGGGGGACCTCGGACACCCAAGATGGGGACCCTTCCAGGGATGGGACATCCAGGGTGGAAACTATGGACTTCCAGAATGGGACATTAGGGATGGGGACTTCCAGGAATGGGACCACCCTCCAGACTGGATGGGGACACTCCAGACTCTTCGACTTCAGGGATGACACTCAGGGCATGGGGACACTCCGGGATGGGACACTCAGGAACTGACTCTGTGGGGGACACTTCCAGGGGGGACACCTCCAGGATCAGACCTCCTGACACTCAGGGAGGGACACTCAGGCTTGGCACTCCAGATGACTTCCAGGGACGGGGACACTTATTGGAATGGGGGACACTTCAGGATGGACACTTCCAGGGATGTGGCTCCACACCTCCCCAAGCAGTTCCAAACCCTGACTGCCCTTCCCACGAAGGAATTCCCGCTGTGCCCCACCCGCCCTGCCCCGGGGGCACCCTGGTGGCACCCAGGGACACTCAGTGCCCGAACTGAACCAGAGCTGCAGGTGCCTCACCTTGCCCTTGGCGTTGCCGGTGTAAATGTATTCCCCTCTGCGGTCGAAGGACGCCACCACATTGAGATCAGAATCGTCATCCACGGGCAGCACCACGTGCTTGGATCAGACAGGGTCAGCATCACCGGGGCCGACTTCGGGACACACCAGCACCCTGTTCCGTGAGGAGAAGGAAAAGTTGGGAATTTCTGCTCTGGGAAAGTTTTTCACATTCAGAGCAAAAAAAGCATCATTCTGGTCAAGGAATGCACAATATCTCTGTTTTGGTTGTCTTATCTTTGGTATTCAAACAGCAAAACGATGTTAAATTTGGCTCTGCTTTTATTTCCTTTCCTTCTCCGAGTTTGGCAGCATTTTAAACCCAAGGACATGTTCCCACAAACATTTCCAAGAATTTCCTCCCACCCTGCTCCTCCCCCACACAACACAACCAACGGCAAACCCGATCCCGAAACAACTCCACTTTGGAGTCGCTTGGTTCATTTTCCATTTGGAAAACAGAAACAAAACCCAACCAAGCACGGGCTCCACCCCGGGATCCCCCATGGGGCCCCACCTTCCCCCACTTTGGGGGGATCCTTTTTCTCCCTTTTTTTTATGGGTTGGGTTTTTTTTTTACTTGGGGGGACCTTTTTTGGAAGGGATTTTTTGGGGGGGGGCCGCGAGGGCGGGGGGGGGGGGGGGGGGGAAAAGGCCGGGGGGGAAAAAAAGGGGGGGGCGGGTTTTTTGATCTCTTCTCATTTT
>VKON01002662.1:33422-58615 GCA_009741485.1 Malurus cyaneus samueli
CTACTAAAAGAAGTTCATTTATTGTTATCACAGTAAGCGTTTCCTTACAATTGACAGGACAACAATTAATTCTAGGATAAGTATTGAATTGATGTCCCCATGAAACTGCAAGTGCCAAGTCCTAGTTTTAGTTGAAGAAGAACTAAGGATGAATGTGAGCGGAGGCATCTAAAATGTGCCAAAAAACAATGACACAGACACCATCACTCATATTTGTGTACCTGGCCTCAAATAGAAAGTCGTTTTTGGACATTATTGACACGGCAAATGATGTTATGAATTGGCAGCTGGCTTCAATGGCTCAGCCCGCAAGGAGCAGTGACAGCTCGTAGTAGGCCGCCCAAATCCCAGATTAGCCCGGAGAGAGCTTGATGTGCTAGCACTCCATCACATGACTAGTCTCTTTTAGTGTCCCCAAATAACGCCCTCATATTCCCCGCTGATGAACCCGTCGCTGGCCCATCCTGTCCCCCCAAACCCCATCCCCTCACCTGTTCCCAGCTGTTATAAACAAAGACGCCACGAAATCCCTCCCATGCACAGCGTGGGCCCACAACTCCGTCTCACTCTTTGCTTTACACACCCTAAATCCAACACCCCATACCTTTCCGCAGCTCGCGTCCCCAAACCCAGCAGGAATGAAAAAGCTAAAACTAATGGCTGTTCAGAAAAAAACTTGGGGAATTGCATACTCTGCCAGAATACGAATTCTTATTTTTTTTCCAAAATTACTCTCTTTGGTGCTCAATTAGCAGTGGAAGTCTCAGCTCAGCTGAAGGAATTCTGCTGGTTCTACCCTCACTCCCTCCGATGACTCTGTCCCATGGTTTCCGCCCTATTAGCTCGCCCTTAAACTACTCATCCCTATGTCCCTAACCCCATTCCCTTGAGCTCAACCTCTGGTTTGCTACACACACAAAAAACCCAAATCACCATAACTGTTCCATGCTACTCCTCCTGACAGAACAACTAGACATTGAATAAACACCTCAAGTCCTTTGTATCTCACGTCATTATACACTCACCAGCACCTTACGCCTCGCTCCCACGTCTCTCCTCCCCTGGGTCCCCAAAACCCCGTTCCTCCTGTCCCCAAACCCTGATAACCCTCGCTGATTGACACCTCAACAAGATATCCCTCGGCTGCCTCCACTGAATTTGCTCCCATATGAGGACACTCGTTCTCCTCGCCTTATTGGTTGTTGTTGCATTAATAGACTGCCCAATTACAACGCACCAATTCCCCTGTCATCACCGCTCAAAGACTCCACCTCGATACCACAATGAATATGCCCACCTGGATGACCCTCTCCTCTCTGTCCTCGCATACTGGTCCATCCTGAGATAGCTGCAACCAGAGGTCCATGGAGGAACTCTCTACTGGGTGCTGGGTCGTTTCCGCTCTTCTGTCAGACGTTTTGTGCTTTCCCGTCTGAATGCGGTAAAGGCAAAGGGGTTCACAGGTGCTTCTCATTCGCGTCATGCGTGATATATTCCCCCTCCAAGCGCTTCGTATTCAAAAATGCCAGTAGGAAGATGGAAATGTGTGCTAACCCAGCCATAACATTAGACAGTAGCAATTAGTCGTGGGAGAGGCTTGCGTAAGCATTTTCATATTTGCAGAGAACAAGGCCATGCCCATCATATCAGAATCAAGACTTGATGGATCACTGTCGTGTCAATTTATGAGAAGACAAAATCTTGTTCTGTCTCTCCCTGGTTTTTGATTACAGGCAGGTCTATGATTTGTGAGTTCTCGCACAGTCCATGGTTCGCTTGGGCTATCGATTACGTGAGAAAGCAGGCTGGCTCATATTCTTGTTTTGTTATTTGCCTGTTCCTAGCACTTAGTTTTGGTGAGAAGCACTCTTTATAGGAATTATACATTCAAAAACCCCCACATGAACTCATCCAGAAAAAGATGTGTGGAACATGTTTCATGCGCTTATGAACGCTCGCTCGTGTAGAGCACTGACTCTTGCTAGCTCTGTTGGGGGTGCTGTGTCACTTCTGCGTTCAGGTGGGACGGCAGCAGTGCCATGACTTGCCGTTTCTTCGGGGTGCTGAGATGCTGTTCTGTGGCCGCATAACTCTCGAATCTGCGATTTCTCGCAATGGCCGTCTCGCGCAGCTCGGCCTGCTGTGGTTGTGCGTTTGGTGGTCCGGTCTTTGGTTTGTCTACTCTTTGATACGTGACTCAGTCTCAACAGGAGATCGCTGCATGTGTGCCTGTGTTGGAGGCGACGCGCCCAGTCTCTGTGGTACATTTTTCAAGTCAGACAAGTAGGCAATCCAGTGGGAAGTGGTCACTCCCAGGGTTAGAAATATGATTGTCCTCGACGATGGCAATCCTCCAGTCGCTGCGTCAACATTGGTGCCTCTACACGCAGAGACCTAGTGCAACGGGAAGCTCGAACCATCCAGTCCCCACTCTTTTCCAGATATGTACAGCATTGATAAGCTGAAAAAAAATCCCAAATGCATCAAAAGATGATGGGAACACAAAGGTCTAAGTCATAAATCATAAATTATAAATGATTTATGTCATGAGATATAAATCTCAGGATTGCTGATGTCAGAAAATCCCTCCAGGATCATCAGTCTGGGCCTGGTTCCCACTCTGAGCGCTCAGTGCCACCTCTGGGAATTCCCTGGACACCCCCAGGGATGGGGACACTTACAGGGATGGGGACACCTCCAGGGATGGGGACAACTCCAGGGATGGGGACAACTCCAGGATAGGACATTTCCAGGGATGGGACACCTCCAAGACCCCCTCGGTTACCTCCGGGATGGGGACATTTCCAGGAATGGGGACACCCCCAGGGATGGGGACACTTTTAGGGATGGTGACATTTTAGGGACAGGGATGCCCCCAGGGATAGGGACACTTCCAGGATCTCTTGGGCACTCCAGGGATGGGGACACCCCCGGATGGGCACTCCAGATGGGACACCTCCAAGGATGGGGACACTTCCAGGGATTAGGACACTTCAGGAATGGGGACACATCCAGAGATGGGGACATCTCCAGGGATGGGGACACTTGCAGAGATGGGGACATTTCCAAAACCTCCTGCACCTCCAGGAATCCTGGAACCCCCAGGATGGGACACCTCAAGAATGGGACACTTTCAGGAATTGGGATACCTCCAAGGATGGGGACACTTCCAGGACCTCTTTGGACACCTCCAGGGATGGTGGCTCCAAACCTCCCCGAGCAGTTCCAAGCCTGACCGCCCTTCCCACGAAGGAATTCCCGCTGTTGCCCCACCTGCCCTGCCCCGGTGGCACCCTGGTGGCACCCAGGGACACTCAGTGCCCGAACTGAACCAGAGCTGCAGGTGCCTCACCTTGCCCTTGGCGTTGCCGGTGTAAATGTATTCCCCTCTGCGGTCGAAGGATGCCACCACATTGAGATCAGAATCGTCATCCACGGGCAGCACCACGTGCTTGGAGTCAGACAGGGTCAGCATCACCGGGGCCGACTTCATGGGACACACCAGCACCCTGTTCCTGTGAGAGAGAAGGAAAAGTTGGGAATTTCTGCTCTGGGAAAGTTTTTCACATTCAGAGCAAAAAAAGCATCATTCTGGATCAAGGAATGCACAATATCTCTGTTTTGGTTGTCTTATCTTTGGTATTCAAACAGCAAAACGATGCTAAATTTGGGTCTGCTTTTATTTCCTTTCCTTCTCCGAGTTTGCGCAGCGATTTTAAACCCAAGGACATGTTCCCACAAACATTTCCAAGAATTTCCTCCCACCCTGCTCCTCCCCCACACAACACAACCACAGCAAACCCGATCCCGAAACAACTCCACTTTGGAGTCGCTTGGTTCATTTTTCCATTTGGAAAACAGAACAAAACCCAACCAAGCACGGGCTCCATCCCACTGGGATCCCCCATGGCACTCACTGGTCCCGGGGGTGGTACTGGACTTTGAGGATGGGCGAGGGGAAGCGGAAGCGTTGGTCGCAGTCCCCGGACAGCACATCCCACTGCGACACGATGTTGTCGGTGGAGGCGCTGACCAGTTTGTGCCCGTCGCGGCTCCAGCTGGGCACAGAGAGAGGGAAATCCCGTTAAAGGCGGCCCCAAAATGCAGAGGAGAAGGAGCAGAGGGAAATGTGACAGCTGGGGAATGAGGGGAAGGCAGAGGGAGCAAAGGGAAAGTGTAATTTCTAATAAAAAAAGGAGTTTTGGGATGGTTTGGTTTAGGGTGGAGGAGACCATAAATCCCATCCCATTTCCACCCCTGCCATGGCAGGGACACCTTTCACCATCCCAGGGTGTTCCATCCACCATCCCAGGGTGCTCCAAGCCTGGCCTGGGACAATTCCAGGGATCCAGGGGCAGCCATGGATTCTCTGGTAATTCCAAGCCAGCCCCTGCCCACCCTCACAGGAAGAATCCCTTCCCAAAATCCCATCTAACCCTGGCAATGTGACCCAATTCCCTGTGCCCTGAACCCCCATCCTTTATTCCAAATCCCTCTCCAACTCTCCTGGAGCCCCTTCAAGCACTGGAAGAACCCAAAGATTCCCTGGAGCCTCCTCTCCTCCTTGCACCCCCAACTCTCCCTGGCAGAGCCGCTCAAAGCCTGGAGCACCCACGAGGATAAACCCAGCCTGATAAACCCATAAACCTAATCTATCACCCCATAAACCCAATCCATCAATCCATAAACCAATCCCTCATCCCATAAAACAAATCCATCCCCCATAAACCAATCCCCCCAACCCATCTCCATCACCCCATAAACCCACCATCCAAAAACCACCATCACCCCATAAACAACCACAACCATCAACACCCATAAACCAAATCCATCACCCCATAAACCCAATCCATCAATCCATAGACCCAGCCCATTACCCCATAAACCAAATCCATCACTCCATAAACCAAATCCACCATTCCATCTCACTGGAATTCCAGGGCTATTCCAGCTCCATTCTGGGGCTATTCCAGCCCATCCCATCCCATAGATCCCATCCCATGGATCAGATCCCATGGATCCCATCCCATCCCATCCCATGGACTGGATCCCATGGATCAGATCCCATCCCATCCCATGGATCCCATCCCATCCTATCCCACTGATCCCATCCCACAGATCCCATCCCATCCCATCATCCCATTCCATCATCCCATAGATCCCATCCCAGATCCACCCCATGGATCCCATTCCATCCCATGGATCCCATTGTATCCCATCCCATGTGTCCCATCCCATCCCATCAATTCCATGCCATCCCACAGATCCCATCCCATCTCATTCCATCCCACCCCATCCCATCCCATAGATCCCATCCCACAGATCCCACCCCATGGATCCAATTGTATCCCATGGATCCCATTGTATCCCTCCCAATCCATTCCATATAGCATCCCATAGATCCATCCCATTCCAGATCCACCATTCCATAGATCCATCCCTAGATCCCCCCCATAGACCCCGTCCCATCCCACAGACCCATCCTATCCCATGCATCCTATCCTATGGATCCCATAGACCCCATCCCACCCCATCCCATAGATCCCACAGATCCCACCCCCCAAATCCCATTCCCGATGTCATCCCCTCACCACAGGGAGCACACGGGGTGGATGTGAGCGCTGATGATTTTGGCGATGCCGCGGGTCAGGAAATCCCAGATGACGATCCTGCCGTCGTTGCAGCCCACGGCGAGCAGGGTGCCCCAGCGGTTGAAGGTGCACGTCAGGGCCATGCTGATGCAGTCCAGGGTCCCGTCCGCCCTAATCTATCTCTTTGTCCGGTAGTATATAGAATCATTAGTGATAAATTTAACCTGAAATGCAAACATCTGTAAGGCGACACGCCGCGACTGTGCATCTCACCTGGATGGGAACTGTGTGGTGTTACGCGCAGGTTCTCTGATGTTCGACGGGGCAAAGAAGCCATTGTGCGATTGGCTGAAATAGGGACGAGCACGGGTGAGAGACGGAGAGAGCACGGGAGAAGCACGGATGGTGAAGAAGTAAGCTGATGCTGTGTGTGTATTTCTTGATAATAATAATAATAGAGACTCAGATGAGGATAGAGACTAACTAAGTGAAGTAATAGAAGATGAGTAATACTAATAACCATAGTATGAGAGCATGACGGAGCTTAAGCAGCAGCCCTTGAATGTATAATGAGTAAATAAAGCTGAAGAAGCCAACGCGGGACAGACCAGGAGCACTCTTGAGGATGCAGTGAGCCGCACGGTGACCTGCAAAGAATGCGCTGCAGGCTTCGGAGTGACCTACTTCAGAGAAAGTAGTCGGATGAATTAGAGAGATGGGAAAGCTCTTCGTGTTTGTAGGAGTACTCGGTGAGTAGAGCCACTGGTTCTGAGAAGCAGATTGCGTCTACTGGTGATATGTTCTGCGACTGCTCATGCCACGAAACTGGTTCGTCTATTGTAGATGATGAACTACGTGTCCGGTGAGTTTTCGAGTCTTCCCGCGACAAGTAAGCCACTGCGTGCCCGTGGTCCGTATCCCTTGCCGCAGCGTTGAGTGTCACATTGCTGAGAGTAGAACACTCGCGAGGTTGCGCGCCTCTGTTTGGATATTGAAGTCACGGTCGATATGGAGAAGCACGGAGATGTGGCCGAGATGTGGTGCCAGCAGCACGTCGCGATAAGGGAGATATGCTCTGGTGAAAGGACATTGCCGGGATGTAGGCACGGCGCTCTTGGAGAAAGAATGGCACGGCAGTCCGCAGTGAATTACGCGCAACGCCGGCTCAGACGCGGGCAGCGACTCGGCGAGCAGAGGGGGCCCGGTGTGCCGGCTTTCTTATTAGCTCCGCGAGCACGTAGAGCAGTATGGAGACATTACTGGTTACGGCAAGAAGCACGACATCGCAGCGATATGAAGATGCCGTCTATAGCCAGCCATTTAGATGAGGTCGCAAGGGGAGTAAAGTGTAGCACGGGATTGAGGGAGCTAACTGCGAGACCAGATGCACGGAGAGAAGCTGTTTCGCGTGGGTGAAGAGGCACGGTGGTGAGAGTCCTAACTCGAGATTATCAGATTGGCCCCTGCTGGATGCTCACAGGGGCTTGAACACGTCTGACAGAAGTCCCTTGGTGGTGCGATATCTGACAACCTACTTGTTGCTGTGATTCTAAGATGAGCTTCTTACTTGTGCTGGCAGTGTCAGCCAAGGAACTGAGTGGTCTAGGATCTCTTGGTATGAGCCCGACGTGAGAAAGAGCACGGGGAGAGCACGTTGACAAGGTCCGCATATCACAGCACCCCCAGGGGCTCCACACAAAGACTGGGTGTGCTGGAAGCTGTCGGAGAAAAAAACTAGTTGGTTTCTGAAGTAATCGTGTGTTTTTTTCTTTCGGGTGTGTCAGGTACAGGGTAGTACTTAATGCTTTATAAGTTTAGTCTCAGCAATTTACAAGCTTGAGGCCCAGGATGGAGAAAACCATTCCCTAAACAATCTTTTAAATAAATGCTCTGTCTAGCTTCTGGTAATTTTTTAACCTTGTCTCTGCTTCTGTGAGATGGACCAGAGGAGAAATCAGACCAAAGCCCCATTTTCTCCTCTACCAGGGACTCGCTTTCTTACTCATTTCCAATGAAAAGCTCAATGTCAGGCGAAGCAGGAGCTGAAGTCCATTGTAATGCGAGATGACTGGCTATCTTGCGTGGTGTGTGCATCCTGGGAGAGAGGCTCGTGTGGACGTGACGGCAGGGTTTGGACTCTCAAGCGAGAGAGAGAGATGTCCTAGAGAGAGTAGTCTCGGCGCAGCTCGCCTGCTGGGTATCACTCGGTGATAGTCTCTGGGTTAGCCGTGAGAGGACTTCTACAAAGGGTATACATGACAGAGCTACGGCACCTGTGAACTGGACTCAAGCCTGTAGTGCGTGACGTGGAGAACCTCTTCGGAAGCGCGTACAACGCCGGCGACCAGCCTCGGCCTCCTTTTGGTTCTGGCAGAGTGTGAGAGCCATGTCTGGTAGTGCCTCGACAGCCTGAAGCGTGCTCCAGTAGATGCTCTGGCCTGTGTTCTCCCAGCCTTCACCAGCCATACGTCTTCGCGCTGCCAAAATCCACTTGCTTCGAATTGAGTTCATCTCGGTGGTTGTCTGGTGATTCCTGTAATACTGTCACTCATGATTGTCATTGTTCATACTGACTTTGTTCTTTTTACTTCTCGCTACTTGAAAGAAATCCTTCATGCTTGTGAACCCATAAATCACCTGTGATGTCCCCATTCCTGTCCCTGTCCCTCCAGAAGCTTCCTCTGTCCCTTAAGCGAATCCGCTAAGACCCAGTAGCCATGCTCTCGTCCTGTCATCTCTATGACACTACATATCTCCCACAGTGTACCCAGCCCTCGCATGGAACAAGTCTCGGGACTCTCTCTCGCTGACGTTCCGTAAGTTAGAAATCTATGCGCGCACGTCGTTCGCAGCCTAAACAAGAGTCACGTGGATTTCCCGCATTGCCTCTTCCTCTGCGTTCTCTCACTCCGCGGCTCTCTCCATTGGTTATCATCACCTCCATGTATACTCCTACAGATTACGCCGTAGCGCTCGTCATACCGCTCCACTCATACTGATCTGTGCGGCCTCGCCACTAATACTAACGCGCTGCTACCTCTCCTCGCGCGTTATATTCCCATATTCTCGTCCCATCGTGTTCACTCTTTTACCCGTGTTCGCAAAGATCTGACAGATACCAGATGGAAAAAGTGCTAGCATGCGAGCGTTCTAAGGTTCAATCTGCTTGTCCCGGGCTCTGTGGCGCAGTGCGCGCTTACACTCGCAGGTACCACTTAGAGCTACCTCACTCTCAGCGCAACCTCTCAGGGTATGACCCAATATACGCAATTCCATTCCCATCCCAAGTATTTTTGCGTATGCTTGACTTTGCCCGCAGGCAGCGCTCGATAATGCTGCATCTGAAACTGCATGTAAAAAGCCATATTGCGATGAGCCTCCTCTCAGAGTTCTTACAAGGTTTACATCAACGCGGTGCGCGGAACTGTCACTCACCGAGCGACACCCCTCGCTTCACTCTCTGGTTGCTTACTTCCCAACGTTTTCTAACTGCTCCAATATTATTCAGCTTTTTGCATGGCTTTTGTAGCAGATACAGACTCTGCTGGCCCAGCTTCAGCTACCAATGTGTGAGCTGCTAACCCAGCCTTTGTCTTCGTAACCAAGGGAAATCCTGAAGTCCTCAAAGAGTGGAACACTTGGAACTATCACATTATTTATCCCTGGAAGAATTTCTTCACTTGAAGAACAAATTGCTATGCCTGCAATAGGAAAAATGAAACCTATAAACTCCCTGTTGTGTCAACAGAGCATGAAGAAATGTAATTTCATTTTGCTGAGAGGGACAGGAGAACAAGAACCCTCAAGCAGTGACTTGTTGCTGCAGAGATGTCAACAAGTTCACTTGTCACCAGAGTTCATTAACATGGTGACAACATGGAGCATTCAGCCCACTGTCTTCCTACTCACGGTTTGCCTGGAACAGGGTAGACACATAGTAACCTCTTTCCACAGTTGTTTGTGCATGGATATTACACAGGCAAGGTGATTGCACAACAGTCAAACATTTTACAATTCCTAGGCATTGCGTGCTCAGTTATTTTGCCATGCAATGGCAATTATCTTGGCATCTGTGTTTAGCAAAGGTGGATCTCTCCTAATAAGCAATATAACAATTGAGCTGAGATTTTTCCTTGGTTTTGGATATTCACAGAAATTATTTTGGCAGCTTCCATAATGTTTACATCCTTTCTCCCCAAAAGCCAGGTAAACAAGTTGATTATTTGTCTGATTATAGCAGGGCAAAAACCTGTGTCTCTGTCTTCCCTGAATACAACCAAATGATGCTCAGAAAGGAGCTGTAAGAATATAATTTAGAGGACACTCAGTTACTTTTGCCCAGTTCTCCCTCACTTCATCTCTGCTGCATTCTCAGGCACCTTTAGGTACTCACTTTGTGCAGTGTTTGAGCTGTACCAACCTGCCTGACCTCCATTTCCTTTGAAAGTCAGGTTCATAGGTGCACACAATTCATTCCTTCAGATTTTACATGCAAATGCAAAGGTACTGGCTTTACACACACTCTGGTGGTGATTAATACTCGTCCCTGAAGTAGGGAAGGAATCTTCACTCTCCAGATGTGTTGCCATGCTGATTTTGGGGGCACTAGGTGGGCATCCATGTGCATGTTGCTGATTATTCACACAGTGCATGTGTTTTTTACACACACATTTAGAATGTTTTTGTTGTGAGTTTTTATTCTTTGACATATGAAGAGCACAAAAATTCTTAGAGTGCAAGAAGAGAACACCAAAGCAAGCTTATAAAAAAACCCTAAACACCATGTTCCTAAGTAAGAGCAAGTAAAAATTCTTCCACGAATTTTCCAAGTCCGACCGCTTTATTGTGCTATGGGTTAAGTTTATTCTTCCCCTCATCTCCAGGTGTACAAATAGCTCCGCTCCAGTAATGTACACTCTCATAGCTCTGTCCACTCCCTCTAAGTCGTTCCCCATCTCCTCCCACTACCTCGCGGTTCGCCGCGAAGAAATTGTTTTCACGCCGTTCTCAAAATGATCCTGACGAGCATGGTATTCTCCGGTTTTTCATGCATGCATGGCCGATCATCGGTGCGGTCACACTTCTCATCGCCATTGCACCGCTGAGAATTCCATTCTTCTCCCGATCCTGGCCTGTGAGTCTCCATTCCCGTCACTTCCCCGTACCTCTCTCGCTCTCCTGATAAGCTCCGCTCGTTTGCCTTAGAGACAGTCAGCCACGGTATTCACCTCGCAGCAGCATCCGTGGCCTCAGGATCTCACCTCGCTCTCACACTCCGCTCTCGGAGGGCCACTCAAAGACAGATCAGATCCCTCGCATAGGAGCACCCCGGCGGAGCGAGCGGGGACCGGCCCTGACAGGACCGGCCGCAGTGCTCCGCGTGTGCACGTTTTTCAGTGGCACTTGACGTGTATAGCAAACACAGGTGAGCCGCCTCTGCTGGTTTGTCGCGTCTTCCTCACCCTAGCCCGCATCGCGGCTCCTCCGCCGGGTGTTAGCGTCCGCTCTCGGGCGCTAATGATCTGTGACACTCTCTCGCTACCGTGCCAGTCTCGTGCCTGCTCATTGGTCAGATGTGCCGGGTAATACTATCGATGGGCGAGTGCAGGAGACGAGAGCTCGGAAGATCTCGCCTCTCTCAGGGTAGCAATGCCTTGACGCATGGTACGTGGGGAGTGAATAGATGCGGTGTTGCCGTGGCCGGTAGGCAGCAGACCACAGCGGGTTGCGCGAGCCATTTTGTGGGTGAGTGCGATGGGCAGATTGGAACGTTCAGTGACGTGCGCCGCGGTGGGCTGGCAGTCCGACGCGACACATGGCCCGAGCGGGCAGGACCCCGACTCGTGTGGATACTGTCCTGCCCTCGTGGTCACTTTGGATGCGCGCAAACATTTGCGCAGGTAGTCAGTGTCGCGGCCTACGACTGTCCCCACAAACAAGTATATGCGGAGGTGGCGATCGCGCCCACCCCGGGTCGCGCTCTCGGTTGACAATTTACAACTCTCAGGAGGCTAAACAACTGATAGTCTAGATAGTCCTAACATTTCACTACGAGTATGGATTGTACTAGTAGATACTTGTGTTCAGGTGTGTTAATAACTATAAATTGAATACCTGATAGAGTAAGAGAGAAGGAGGTCGATAGGTCTAGCGCACTCTCGCTCGCGGTGTCTCTTCTGACAACTTATATTACCTATCCTCGTGGTTTGCAATATTCGCCATCTAAGCACTCCCTCCTAGACCCATCTATTGCTAATTCCTCTATATGCTTCATGGTATCCTAGTGCTAGAAAGGCATATGTGTGACAATAGCTGTAAAGTCTAGACCGCAGCACGTCTTTGTCCTCTTCTGGCCATCACTTCCTCGCGCAGAGAGATATCGACGTGCACGCTATACACATCAAATAGTGGATAATTATCTGGTCCAAGGTTGGGACGCGTGTAAATACAATGCTCTTATATTAACACAGCTACAGATATTCTCTAGTGCTCTGGTATATAAGTGTTCGTAAGTTTCTAGGGACATCTCCCGCTATTATCCCGCGAGTCTAATTTTTCGCCTCACTCACAAGAACTCTCTCACGCCGATGCGACGCGCGCGCGTTTGGCGTCCATGGCAGGGTCCTGGCGTTTAAAAAATAGTAAATTTTGGTTAAATAGCTGGTGTAGGATTTATGTCACTCTCTTTATGCTGAATAGCGTGCTTGGATCGTGCTCTCTGTGGTACATAGTAATTTATAGTCTCTCGTCAATCCTGATCAGTATATATATAATATATAAAATATAAAATAAAAATGCAAGTTTTGTTTTTTGGAACCGGGAGAGTTTGGAGCAGATAAATAATGGAATTCTGGAATGGTTGGGGACGGAAACAGCCTTAAAAATCATCTCATTCCATGGTCAGGGACATCTCCCGCTATCCCAGGGTGCTCCAAGCCCCGTCCAGGGAGGGGGCAGGGCGGGGTAAAGCTGGGATTTCTCTGGGAAAGGTCTGGATGCTTTTGGTAAAAAAGGAACAAAATAAAATAGAATAAAATATAACAAATAAAGCAGAATGAAATAGAATAAAATAAATAAAATTGTTCTTGGTGGTGATTATTTAAGGTCAATTCGGGTCCAGGCAAGGGGCTGCTCTCCCATTCCCAAATCCTGCAGCTGGGATGGGATGAGAGCTCGGCTCAGTCTGACTTTGGCACCACTTTGGATTTTAAAATTCCAGAATCTTTCCTTAAACAGCGATTCCTCGCTCTAACAGAGGGGAGAATCCTGATTTTAGGGATAAAAATGAGCCCAACAAAATCCAGGCAGGCAGAGGGAACAGGACACAGGAGGAGCTGCAAAATTTGGGAAAATCCTGGAGATTCCCACATTCCATATGCCAAAATTACCAAAATTATCTCAAAAATAAAATCACAGAGAGCTCAAGGAAATTCCAAAAGGAATCAGGGAAGGGTTTGGGATGGCGAGACAGGAAAAGCTCTGGAATTGAAAACACGGAGGGTTCAGGTTTATTCAGACATTTATTATTTACACAAATCCCTCCGGCCATTCCCAGGGATTCTCCCGCTTTTCCAGAAGGTTCTGCCCCCTCCCCGGGCCCGCTGGCACAGGGTTAATACTGTCAGGGGTGTCCTGGGGCAGGAAAAACGGGATTGGGCTTGGGAAAAGTGTGGGAATTCTTGGAACGAGCGGCTGGACCGGGACAGGACAGCCTGGAATGGCAGAGAGGGGATGGATCCATAAAAAAACCACTCTGGAATGGCAGAGAGGGGATGGATCCATAAAAAAACCAACCTCAATCAGGAGGTGGAATGGTGGCCGAGAGGGGATGGATCCATAAAAAAAACCACTCTGGAATGGCAGAGAGGGGATGGATCCATAAAAAACCACTCTGGAATGGCAGAGAGGGGATGGATCCATAAAAAAACCACTCTGGAATGGCAGAGAGGGGATGGATCCATAAAAAAAAAACACTCTGGAATGGCAGAGAGGGGATGGATCCATAAAAAAAACACTCTGGAATGGTGGAGAGGGGATGGATCCATAAAAAACCACTCTGGAATGGCAGAGAGGGATGGACCCATAAAAAAACCACTCTGGAATGATGGGAGAGGGGATGGATCCATAAAAAAAAACACTCTGGTAATGGCAGAGAGGGATGGACCCATAAAAAAACCACTGGAATGGTGGAGAGGGGGATCCATAAAAACCACTCTGGAATGGCAGAGAGGGGATGGATCCATAAAAAACTCCTGGAATGGTGGAAGAGAGGGGATGGATCCATAAAAAACCGCTCTGGAATGGCAGAACAGAGGATGGATCCATGAAAACCACCCTGGAATGGCAGAGAGGGGATGGATCCATAAAAAAAAACCCTGGGAATGGTGGGGAGGGGATGGATCCATTAGAAACCACTCTGGGAATTCCAGGAGAGAGGATGGATCCATGAAAACCATTCTGGGAATGCCAAAACAGAGGATGGATCACATAAAAAAAACACTCTGGGAATGCCAACACGAAGATTGGATCCATCCAAATCCACTCTGGAACGCCAAAACGGGGCCTGGATCCACACAAAACCACTCTGGGAATTCCTGGAGAGGTTGGATCCTTTAAAAAACCACTCTGGGAATTCCAGAAGGGGATGGATCCATGAATCGGAAATCAAACAGGGTTGGATCCACAAAAAAAACACTCTAGGAGTTCCAGGAGAGAGATGGATCCATAAAAAAACTACTCTGGAAAGGCAGAACAAAGGATGATCCATAAAAAAACCACCCGGGAATGGCAGAGGGATGGATCCATAAAAAAAACACTCTGGGAATTCTAGGAGAGAGGATGGATCCATAAAAAAAACCACTCTGGAATGCCAAAACAGGGGCTGGATCCACTTAAATCCATCCAGGAATCCAGGAGAGAAGATGGATCCATAAAAAACACTCTGGATGCCAACACGGTTGGATCCATCCAAAATCACTCTGGAATCCAGGAGAGAGAATGGATCCATAAAACCACTCTGGGAATGCAGAAGGGATGGAATCCATGAAGTTCGCAGGAAATGCCAAATCAGGGGTTGGATCCATAAAAAAGCACTCTGGAATGCAGCAGGGATGGATCCATAAAATAAAAAAAAAAAAAAAAAAAGAAAAACAACCAAGGAATGAGAGAGGGGAATGGATGATACCAATAAACACTCTGGGAATTCCAGGAGAGAGGATGGATCCATAAAAAAATCACTCTGGAATGCCAAAAACACAGGGGATGGATCCATAAAAAAAAAACACCCAGGAATGGTAAAAGAGGGATGGATCCGTAAAAACCACCCTGGAATGACAGGAGAGGGAATGGATCCATAAAAAACCACTCTGGGAATTCCAGAAGGGGATGGATCCATTCAAATCCACTCTGGGAATTCCAAAAGGGGATGGATCCATTCAAATCCACTCTGGGAATTCAGAAGGTGGATCCATTCAATCCACTCTGGATTCAGAAGGGATGGATCCATTCAAATCCACTCTGAGAATTCCGAAGGGATGGAATCCGATTCAGAGATGGATCATTCAAATCCACTCTGGGAATTCCAGAAGGGGATGGATCCATTCAAATCCACTCTGAGAATTCCAGAAGGGGATGGATCCATTCAAATCCACTCTGGGAATTCCAGAAGGGGATGGATCCATTCAAATCCACTCTGAGAATTCCAGAAGGGGATGGATCCATTCAAATCCACTCTGGGAATTCCAGAAGGGGATGGATCCATTCAAATCCACTCTGGAATTTCAGAAGGGATGTCCATTCATCATGGGAATTCCAAAGGATGGATCCATTCAAATCCACTCTGGGAATTCCAGAAGGGGATGGATCCATTCAAATCCACTCTGGGAATTTCAGAAGGGGATGGATCCATCCGAATCCCGCCGGGAATGCCAACAGATCCCACGCAATGCCCACGGGTGCAGGGAAATAACAAAAAAAAGCCGTTTTTTTCCTCCGTAAAAAGCTCCTGAATCCATTTATTGCACAAAGAAAGGAAAGATTCCCACTAAACCAACCCTGCAGGTTCCCTATTCCCCATTCAGCTGGAATTTCAGCCGTGGAATTCCATTTTCCCGGGAATTTGAGGTCCTGCTCGGGGAGAATTCCCAATTTCCTGGTTCCTCACAGGGTCACCGAGGGGCGTTTCCCACTCCGGATCGACCCAATTCCACCCCAAAAATGCTGGAGGCAAACTGGGGTTTCCAGGAATATGGGAAAGGCTGCCTTGGCCAGGGTCCCCCTCATCCCCTATCCCCATTTTTTAATTATTTTTCCAACCAAATTCCAACCCTGGAGTGACGCTGAGAAGAAGGAAGGAGCTGCTCTCCCTCCACCCTCAAAAAAAATCCCAAAAATCTGGAAAAACCCCCGTTTTTAAAAATACTCCCATCCGGACTTAGCTCGGTTTAAAACCCGTGAATTCCAAGCCCCAAATCCTGATTTTAAAAGGAATTTTGGCACTTTTCCCACGGGGAAAAAACAAAAAAATCCGTAATTGTCATGATTTTTGTGCTGCTACAAGGTGGAACCTCTGAGGAGCGGGGTGTGGAAACCAGGGCAGGTTTCTCCAGCCATTCCAAGGAATCTCAGGAGCCAAAAAAAACCGGGAAAAAGAGGAGGAAAAGGTGGGATCAGGGATCAATAGCTTATCGAGGTGGGGTTTTTGGGAATCCCCGTAGTAAAACACGGAAGCTTTGCTCCTGTCCATGTAAACAATTCCAGAAACTCCTCGGAGCTTCCCAACACTTCCTATCCTAAAGTTCGGCGCCTTTTCCGTCCTTTACGGAACCCTGAACTAGCCAATGCGAACATGGATTGGGGCAATCTGAGGGCAAGGGAAGACAGTAGATCACCGTCAATTCCCGGAAGCCTATATTACATGATGTGGTTATCCCAAAGAGAGCGGTGGACATCATTATCCCTGAAGATTCTCTGGATCATTTATCCTGTATATATCAACTTGGGATTCTATTATCCCAGGGGAAAGCAGGATTGTAATCCCAAAGGGAGTGGGGAAATTCTCAGGATTTTTATCCCAAAGGGAGCGGGAAAGTTTCAGGAATTTGTTATCCCAGGTGGAAATAGGTCGTTAAGCAGGATCGTTATCCTGCACAAACATTCCTTGGGATTCTTGATACCCAAACTGGGAGATGGGATTGTAACCGAGAAAGGGAAGCAGGGAAATTCCTGGGGATCATCACTATCCCAAAGGAACCATAATCAGTTGGACCGGGAGCAGGATCTTTAACCCAAATTCCCCAGGATCAACTATCCCCAAAGGAGTCGGCCGCCAATTCCCGGGATTCGTTGTATATCCCAAAAAGCAGCGAAATTCTCAGGATCATTTGATCCAGAAGAGTGAGAAGGAATTGTTATCAGCCAAGGACGGGATCTAATCCCAAGGGAAAATCGGTATCAAGGGGGGAAATCTCAATTTATTCCAAGAATGGAGTGTCCTAAAGGGAATGATGTAATCCCAAAGGGAAGCGGGACGATCAATTCCCAGGGATCAAGCTATCCCAAAGGGAGGGAAATTCTCCAGAATGTTATTCAAAAGGGTGCGGAGATGCGTTGTTATCCCAAAGGGCGAGGAACAATATCAATTCCAAGGAGTTCAGGGATTCCAGGGATCGTTATCCAAGGGCGAACCAATCGTCAAGAGTGACGTTGTCCAAGGACGACGAATCAAAGAGCGGATCCTGATATCCCAAAGGGAACGGGAATTTCCCAGGAATTGTTATCCCAAAGGGAACAGGAAATCCTGGGAATTGTTATCCCAAAAGGGAGCAGGAAATCTCCTGGATCGATATCCCAAAGGGACGGAATCCGAGGATTGATTATCCCAAAGGAATCCCAGGAAATCCTGTTGTTATCCCAAAGGGACAGGACCTGGGATTGTTATCTCCAAAGGGAGGGAAATCCTGGATTGTCCAAAGGGAACGAACTGGGACTTGTTATCCCAAAGGGAAGCAGGAATCGTTCCCTGGATGTTATCCCAAAGGACGATTCATATCTCCAAAGGGAGCATGGAATTTCCAGGATCACTATCCAAAGGGGGCAGGATCGTTACTCACTGAACTTATCCCAGGATCTTTATCCAAGGGAGGCCAGGAAATTCCCTGGAATTTTATCCCAGAAGGGAGCGGGATCATAATCCCAAAGGGAGCAGGTTATCCCAAAATCCTGGTGACCGTTTTTCAGTCTCGGCTCGGCCGCCACTAGCAAAGGTTTTGTCTTTCCCATCCCTTCCCGGCAGCAGATGTATACACCTCGCGGAAAGATCCACAACGGCCACTGGTAGATAGGGGTACTTCCCGGATCCGTGGCCTCCCGGAGCCCTCTTTCCTGGGTATCAAGTTACCCCAGGACTTCCCAGTGATTCTTCATAATACCAAAGGAGGTGTGGAATTTTTCCTCAGATTGTTATCCAAAGGTGAACAGTGATAAATCCCTGCGGGAATTTCCATACCTATCCCAATAAGGGAGCAGGAAATTCCTGGGATCACTATCCCAAAGGGGGCAGGATCGTTATCCCAAAATTCCCAGGACCTTTATCCCAAAGGGAGCGGGATCGTTACCCTAAAAGGAGTGGGACTGTTGTCCCAAAGGGAACGGGACTGTAATCCCAAAGGGAGCAGGAAATTCCCAGGAATTTTTATCCCAAAGGGAGCGGGAATTTCCCAGGATCACTATCCCAAAGGGAGTGGGAAATTCCCAGAAATTGTTATCGCAAAGGGAGCAGGAAATGCCTGGGTTCGTTATCCCAAAGGGGGCAGGATCGTTACCCTGAACTTCCCAGGATCTTTATCCCAAAGGGAGCAGGATCCTTATCCCAAAATCCTTGACCGTTTTCAGTCTCGGCTCCGGGCGCCATCAGCAAAGGTTTTGTCTTTCCCATCCCTTCCCGGCGGCGCTTCCCTCGGGATAACGCCACGGGATCAGGACGGATCCGCCGCCTCCCGGAGCCCTTTTGGGCACCGCCGTCCCCTTTTCCTCTTTCCCGAATCCTCGTTTCCCAACTCAGGTGGAATCATCCAGGATTTTTCCGTGGTCTTTCCCGGCGGGTCCGGCCCCGCAGAGCCGGTCCATGATGCCCCGCAGCAGGGGCTGCACGATGCCCAGCAGCGGCCGCTGCGAGGAGTCGCCGTCCCAGCACGCCTCCATCAGCTGCCAGCACTCCTCGTCGAACACCGCCAGCCGCTCGGGACGCACGCCTGTTGGTAAAAAAAACAAGGAAAAAACCCCAACATTCCAGGAATTTTCGAGGGAAAAATCAGGAAATTGCGGGACAAAATTGCACCCGGCACAGGGCTTGAATGCAAGGAAAGACCTGGTCAATGTTCAAGAAAAGCCCTGCGTAATGTCCAAGTTCAAGGAAAATTTCGACCCTGCCTGATGCTCAAATTCAAGGAAAATTTCTATCCTGCCTGGTGCTCGAATCCAAGGAAATTCATCTCCCTAAGGGCCGAAATAAAAAAAAAAAAAAGGATATACCCGTCCGAATGCTGATGAATCCCAAGAGAACATTTCCACCCTGCAAGTGCCCAATCGAAGGGAATCCTCTCCCTGACTGTTCAAAAATCCTGAAGGGATCAATTCTCCCAACAACTGGTGAGTTGTTTGCTCGAGTCCAAGGAAAGCCCTGCTCAATGACCAAATTCAGGAAATTCCTTACAGCTATTTGGATTGCGTCAAATCCATGCGATATTTCCATTCTCTTGCCTTTAGTGCCATATAATTCCCAAAGGAAATATCCCTCCATCCTGGTAGCCTCAAAATTACACGCAAAAATTTCCACCCTGCCTGGTGCTTGAATGTAAGGAAAGCCCTCTGCAATGTCCAAGAAAAGCCCTGCGTAATGTCCAAGTCCAAGGAAAATTTCCACCCTGCCTGATGCTCAAATCCAAGGAAAATTCGTCTAACCCTGGTGCCCCAAATAACAAAAATAAAAATTTCCCGTACCGGCCCAATGTGAAATCATAGGAATATTCGATCTCCACCCTGTCTGCGTTCTTTTTTTTTTTTTTGTCTTCAAATCGAGGAAATCCTCTGTCTGGTGCCCAAATCCAAGGAAAATTTCCACCCTGCCTGGTGCCCAAATCTAAGGAAAATTTCCACACTGGGTGGTGCTCAAATCCAAGGAAAGCCCTGCTCAATGTCCAAGTCCAAGGAAGATTTCCACCCTGCCTGGTGCCCAAGTCCAAGGAAATTCCTGCCTGATCCTCAGATCCAAGAAAAGCCCTGCCCAATGTCCCAGTCCAAGCCCTGCCTAATGCTCAAATCCAAGGAAAATTTCCACTCTGTGTGATGCTCAAATCCAAGAAAAGCCGTTTGGATCAAATGTCCAATTAAAAAAGCCAGACTGGAAACGTAATCTATAGCCCAAAAAGAAAATATTTCGCAAGGGAAAATTTCCGACCCTGCCTATGGTACCCAAAACTCCAAGGAAATTATTTTTCCAATCATTTATGGTAGATAGCATCAGGATCCACAAGGAAAGGGCCCACTAGACCCAACTATGCCATCTGTCCAGAGCCCTGCGTGTGCCCACATAATTTCGCAAACGAAATTCCTTCTGCCTGATGGCTCAAATCAAAAGAATCCACCCTGCCCTGTGTGCCCAAATCCAAGCGAAATTTCCTCTTCCTGATTGCTCCAAATTCCAAGGTTAAATTCCTGACTGGATCCACTCAACCAGAATCCAAGCAAAAGCCCTGACCACATTCTGTCCAGTACCAAAGGCCGTGACCTAATGTCAATCCAATGGTTAAATTTATCCCCTCACTGTGGTTGGTCTCGTTCTACATAATCAAGATAACTCTCTTCTGCTCAATGTCCAAGAAAAGCCCTGCATAATGTCCAAGTCCAAGGTAGACAAACCTCTCTACCAGCCCAGACTGGGAACTACCCAGATGCATCATATCACCGAAGGAAAAATTCCTCCCCTGTGGCATCATATACAAGGTATATCTCTGCCTTGCATTGGCCCTGTCCCTCCCAAGAAATATACGTCTCCTTGGTGTCCCAAATTTAAATATAAAATAAAATCTAAACTATACCGCCCAATGCTGAAATCCAAGGAAAATTTCCACCCTGCCTGGTGCCCAAATCGAAGGGAATTCCTCTCCCTGATGCTCAAATCCAAAGAAAATTTCCACCCTGGGTGGTGGGTGTGCTCGATGTCCAAGAAAGCCCTGCGTAAAATGTTCCAGGAAAAGGCTCTATGTAATGTCCCAAATCCAATAGGAAAAAAATTTCCATACACTCGTGATGAATGCATTCAAATCCTAAGGAAAATTTTCTATTCGTCTGCCTTGTGTGAAATCGGAATCCACAGGGCAATAAGCTCCCTGCTCAATGTCCAAGTCCAAGAAAAGCCCTGCGCAATGCCCAAATCCAAGGAAAATTTCCACACTCTATGATGCTCAAATCCAAGGAAAATTTCAACTCTGTGTGATGCTCAAATCCAAGAAAAGCCCTGCCTGATGCCCAAATCCAAGGAAAATTTCCACACTCTATGATGCTCAAATCCAAGGAAAATTTCAACTCTGTGTGATGCTCAAATCCAAGAAAAGCCCTGCCTGATGCCCAAATCCAAGGAAAATTTCCACACTCTATGATGCTCAAATCCAAGGAAAATTTCCACCCAGCCTGATGCCCAAATCCAAGGAAATTGCTCTCCCTGATGCTCAAATCCAAAGAAAATTTCTACCCTGGGTGGTGCTCAAATCCAAGGAAATTCATCTCCCTGTGCTATTCCCAAGCGACACAGCCCGCTAGTTATGCACCCGAATCCCCAAGGAAATTCGTCTCCTTTGGTGCAACCTAACTAGAAAAAAATGTGCCCACCCAATGCTACAATCCAAGGAAAAATTTCCACTTTTCCTGGTGCTTTGAGATCCAAGGAAAAGCCCCTGCTCAAATGCCTCCAAATCCAAGGGAAATTACTCTGCTTTGGTGAATCAATCCAAGGGATAATTTGTTCACACCGCGTCCGTGGAACCCCAAATTCCAAGGAGATATTTCCACAATCTACTGACCTCTGCCTGGTGCCCAAATTCAAGGAAAATTTCACCCTGCCTGGTGCCCAAATCCAAGAAAATTCCTCTGCCTGATGCTCAAATCCAAAGAGAATTTCCACCCTGCCTGGTGCCCAAATCCAAGAAAAGCCCTGCGTAATGTCCAAGTTCAAGGAAAATTTCCACCCTGCCTGATGCCCAAATCCAAGGAAATTCATCTCCCTGGTGCCAGCCCAAATAAAAAAAAAGACAAAAAAATTCCTGCAGTCGATGCTGAAATCCAAGGAAAATTTCCACACTCTATGATGCTCAAATCCAAGGAAAATTTCAACTCTGTGTGATGCTCAAATCCAAGAAAAGCCCTGCCTGATGCCCAAATCCAAGGAAAATTTCCACACTCTATGATGCTCAAATCCAAGGAAAATTTCAACTCTGTGTGATGCTCAAATCCAAGAAAAGCCCTGCCTGATGCTCAAATCCAAGGAAAATTTCCACCCTGGGTGGTGCTCAAATCCAAGGAAAGCCCTGCTCAATGTCCAAGAAAAGCCCTGAGTAATGCCCAAGTCCAAGGAAAATTTCCACACTCTATGATGCTCAAATCCAAGGAAAATTTCAACTCTGTGTGATGCTCAAATCCAAGAAAAGCCCTGCCTGATGCCCAAATCCAAGGAAAATTTCCACACTCTATGATGCTCAAATCCAAGGAAAATTTCAACTCTGTGTGATGCTCAAATCCAAGAAAAGCCCTGCCTGATGCCCAAATCCAAGGAAAATTTCCACACTCTATGATGCTCAAATCCAAGGAAAATTTCAACTCTGTGTGATGCTCAAATCCAAGAAAAGCCCTGCCTGATGCCCAAATCCAAGGAAAATTTCCACACTCTATGATGCTCAAATCCAAGGAAAATTTCAACTCTGTGTGATGCTCAAATCCAAGAAAAGCCCTGCCTGATGCCCAAATCCAAGGAAAATTTCCACACTCTATGATGCTCAAATCCAAGGAAAATTTCAACTCTGTGTGATGCTCAAATCCAAGAAAAGCCCTGCCTGATGCCCAAATCCAAGGAAAATTTCCACACTCTATGATGCTCAAATCCAAGGAAAATTTCCACACTGGGTGGTGCTCAAATCCAAGGAAAGCCCTGCTCAATGTCCAAGAAAAGCCCTGCATAATGTCCAAGTCCAAGGAAAATTTCCACCCAGCCTGATGCTCAAATCCAAGGAAATTCCTCCCCCTGATGCTCATATCCAAGGAAAGCCCTGCCTGATGCCCAAATCCAAGGAAAATTTCCACACTCTATGATGCTCAAATCCAAGGAAAATTTCAACTCTGTGTGATGCTCAAATCCAAGAAAAGCCCTGCCTGATGCCCAAATCCAAGGAAAATTTCCACACTCTATGATGCTCAAATCCAAGGAAAATTTCCACCCTGGGTGGTGCTTGAATCCAAGGAAAGCCCTGCTCAATGCCCAAATCCAAGGAAAATTTCCATCCTATGTGATGCTCAAATTCAAGGAAAATTTCCATCCTATGTGATGCTCAAATTCAAGGAAAATTTCCATCCTATGTGATGCTCAAATTCAAGGAAAATTTCCATCCTATGTGATGCTCAAATTCAAGGAAAATTTCTATCCTGCCTGGTGCTCGAATCCAAGGAAATTCCTCTGCCTGATGCTCAAATCCAAGGACAATTTCCACCCTGGGTGGTGCTCGAGTCCAAGGAAAGCCCTGCGTAATGTCCAAGTTCAAGGAAAATTTCCACCCTGTCTGGTGTCCAAATCGAAGGAAATTCCTCTGTCTGGTGCCCAAATCCAAGGAAAATTTCCACACTCTATGATGCTCAAATCCAAGGAAAATTTCTACCCTGGGTGGTGCTCAAATCCAAGGAAAGCCCTGCTCAATGTCCAAGTCCAAGAAAAGCCCTGCGCAATGCCCAAATCCAAGGAAAATTTCCACACTCTATGATGCTCAAATCCAAGGAAAATTTCAACTCTGTGTGATGCTCAAATCCAAGAAAAGCCCTGCCTGATGCCCAAATCCAAGGAAAATTTCCACACTCTATGATGCTCAAATCCAAGGAAAATTTCAACTCTGTGTGATGCTCAAATCCAAGAAAAGCCCTGCCTGATGCCCAAATCCAAGGAAAATTTCCACACTCTATGATGCTCAAATCCAAGGAAAATTTCTATCCTGCCTGGTGCTCGAATCCAAGGAAATTCCTCTGCCTGGTGCCCAAATCCAAGGAAAGCCCTGCTCAATGCCCAAATCCAAGAAAATTCCTCTGCCTGATGCTCAAATCCAAGGAAAATTTCCATCCTATATGATGCTCAAATTCAAGGAAAATTTCCACCCTGCCCGGTGCCCAAATCCAAGGAAAATTTCCACCCTGCCTGATGCCCAAATCCAAGGAAATTCCTCTCCCCGTTGCCCAAATCCAAGGAAATTCCTGCCTGATCCTCAGATCCAAGAAAAGCCCTGCCCAATGTCACAGTCCAAGCAATGCCTAATGCTCAAATCCAAGGAAAATTTCCACACTGGGTGGTGCTCAAATCCAAGGAAAGCCCTGCTCAATGACCAAATCCAAGCCCTGCCTGATGCTCAAATCCAAGGAAAATTTCCACCCTGGGTGGTGCTCGAATGCAAGAAAAGCCCTGCCTGATGCCCAAATCCAAGGAAAATTTCCACACTCTATGATGCTCAAATCCAAGGAAAATTTCAACTCTGTGTGATGCTCAAATCCAAGAAAAGCCCTGCCTGATGCCCAAATCCAAGGAAAATTTCCACCCTGCCTTGTGCCCAAATCCAAGGAAATTGCTCTCCCTGATGCTCAAATCCAAAGAGAATTTCCACCCTGTCTGGTGCCCAAATCCAAGGAAAATTTCCACTCGCATGCCTTATTCCTGATGGGTGCTGAATGTAAGGAGAAGGCTTCCTCTGCAATGTTCCATAGAAAAAGCCCTGCGCTTAATGTCCAAGTTTCAAGTGAAAAATTTCGCCCTGCCTGGTATGCTTTCAAATTCAAGGAAAAATCTTCGACCCTGGGGTGGTGCTCAATCCAAGGAAATTTCATCTCCCTGGGAGCCCAATAAAACAAAAAAAAAAATACCAGCCCGTGTGCTGAAATCCAAGGACACATTTCTCACGTTGCCCCTTTGTGCCCAAAGTCCAAGGAAAATTCCCTGTCTTGTCTTGCACCAATCCAAGCGCAAAAAGTGTATCCCACCCTGCCTGTGCTTGCCTGTTATATAGATAGCCTACTGTGCCATGTCCAAGAAAAGCCCTGATATCGTAGTCCAAGTTCAAGGAAAAATTTACCTCCTGATGCCCAAATCACAAGGAAAATTTCGTCTCCGCTGAGTGCTCCACAAAAAAATTCGTCCCGCCCATAATGGTATCAAAGGAAATAATTTCCACCTCCTCCAAAAAATCACTGCGAAATTCCTCTGTCTTGGTGGCCCAACATCCAAGGTAAACCCCCCCCAATCAAAAAAATCCACACGGCAACCGAAGCCCTGCTCAATGTCGAACCCCAACCACAAGGAAACCC
>VKON01002664.1:0-15551 GCA_009741485.1 Malurus cyaneus samueli
GCTATCCGGAGCGGCTGCCCATTCCTGAGGAGCTTGGTCAGTTCCCCACCACCCTCTGGGGGAAGAATTTTCCACGATTATCCATCCTAAATTCCTCCTGGCACAATCCAGTGACCATTTCCTTGGTCACACGGAACAGTGACCGGATCTGCCCCTCCTCTGGGTCCCCCTTTCACACAAACCAAACTGCGAACGATGGCAAACAAGAAGGGCCCAGAACTGAGACCAGGATGCCTGTGCTCAAAAAGAGTTTTCCATTTGGGAATTTTCCAAACAAGCGATTGGAGGGACAGGGATGGCTCCCCGAGCACCGTTGACGTAGGGATTTGCGTGTGATGAGTTATTCCCCCTTGGGATCGTAGAGGATATGGTAGTGCTCCCGAGGGGACATCAAGCTCCGCTCGCCGAGGCAAGAAAGGACATGGAGGATGGGAGGCAGAATTTGGGCGAGAATGAAAGGGTTCTGCTCAAGGGGAATAAATCTGAAATTTACTTGCTACAAGGGAAAAGGAGGGAGCTCGAGTCCCTGGAGCTTTCCCGCTCCAGCAGTCACCAGCGGGGTCGGCAGGATGTTGACGTTTTGATTAATGTGGTCGCTCGAGTTTCTGTTTAAAGTAGATGTGTTGCACTTATAATGGGTCTTACTCCATCACCCTGGAATGCCTGAAATAATGCACGAGAGCAATCCTGAGGGAATGTGAAGATGGATTTGGGAAGTCCGTCCCCTTATGCGATGTTCACAGCATGAGAATATTGGGTGCCAAAAAACCTCTCAGATTTTACAAGGTTATATTAAAGCAGCTTGTTCTTTCGATTTTTTTTTTTTTTTTTTTTTTTGAGCATTAATTATTTCCCCACACCTGTTTTGCAGGTGGAACACATTTTCTTGATAAAGGAACTGTCCTGCTTTTTTCTTCCAGTCTAGGTTTGGGCTGGCATTTCACGAGAAGCGCCTTCCGCCAATTAAAAATTCTTTCATCTTCCCAATTTATGGCTGCTTTTTAATTTCTGCTGCTTTCAGACTGACTCCAGTAAAGTCAACGTGAAATTACTCCGAGCACAGTCGAATAAATAATTTTTTTTTCCAGCTCCTTAGCAATTTGTTCACCGTTTGGACTGCCTCGGTGATCCGAGATCAAATCCAAGCTGTGCTGGAATTCTTTGTGTGCCATTCCCAGTCTGACCCACTTAAAAACAATTAAAATGTTCACATCTCTAAAAAAAAAAAATCTCCATGCATTCCCCATCCCTGGAAATGTCCAGGAGCACCCTGAGGTAGGGGAAGGTGTCCCTGGCCATGGATTGGAACAAAATGAGCTTTAAGGTCCCTTCCCACCCAAAAGATTCCAAGATTGTGATCCGTATTTGTGAGCTGAGCTGATATAGAATGGGTTTGGAGGATCCCTTTGGAAAAGAACGGATAAATCAGGATTAAACATCCCCAGGTTCTTCCAGCTGTGTTACCCAAATTTAATACGATGAAACCATCAGAATTTGATGTGATAAGGCTGTATTTTTTCTCTGAATTCCACACTGGATTTTGTGGAATTTCAGGATAAAATTTTTTTTCATGGCAGGGCCTTCCCCAAACCCAGAATTGAGATTGTTCCAAAGCTCGGCTGGAGGCAGAGCCTCGGTGGAGACAGGAATTTATTAAGGATTTACACTCACTCCCTTAATAAAAGAACACCCTGGAATGATGAATTATGTATTTGAGACATTCTCAGTATTTTTCTTTATGACTAAACTCAAACATACGCCGGAGTCTGCATTTTGTTGTGACTGAAAGGTGGCCCCAGAATAAATTTGGTCCCTAATTCCAGAGATGAGAGGAGCCTGCAGGACAGAATCCGTCTGCCAGGAGATAAGGAAATAAAAACAAAGTAAATAAGCAGTGAGGAAAAGACATTTAATCAGGCGGAACATTCGGCATTCAGGATGTACTCGTTGGGAATTAATTCCAGGTACAAAGGCTGTCTGTGGTCCCCAGGCCATCGGGGCTGAGGTATAAAAACCAACTCAACCCAACTCCTTCCTGCCACTTCTCTTCCCTCTTCCCTCTCTTCTGAGCAAGGTTAGTTCAAATGCACTTCTCTTTCTTTTTTTTGCTGAATTTTTGCTTTTTAATAATTTATTTTTTCCTCCACAGTGTTCTGCTGGTTGCTGGATTTGCCGGGGTGGGGGATTTTTTCTCTTTAGAAATTTGGGGCTTGCTGTTGGAATTGTGAAATTTTGGAAGTCTTGACTTGGTTTATAAAGATCCTTGTATTGGTGATAGAAATTTATTTAAACGTGGGGTTTCAAACATGTTAAATGGCATGGAAAATGTTGGAAATAATAAAGATTAGTGAGTTGAATGGGTGGAATAGCTGCGCCAGGAGTTGGAACTTTGGGATCTTTAAAGGCCCTTTTAAACTCAGAAAATTGAGAAAATCCAGGATTTCAGTTCTATTTCAGCAAAATTTTATATTTTGGATGGTCTTTCCCTTCCTCTAATGTCAAGGGGGTCTCCAAGTGTTGAAATTTTGTCCCAGAGTGCGATGACATCTCCTGGAATATTGGGAACTGGGATCGGGATTGTGGGGATGAAGGGAAAGAAAATCAAAAGGAAGAGGAGAGCTGAGCATCTCCTGGACCGTGACGGGCGTAGGAATCAGAATTTTGTTTTTATTGCCCTGACAGAATGACATGGGGAGAACTCAGGGAGTTCCTGCCTTTTCTCACCTCCGTGGATGAATTATCTGGGAAAGATTTCAGAGTCCTCCTCTTCAAGGGCGCTTAACGACATTGAAATTTGCGCCCCTTTGTAGGCGACGGAGCCTTGAAATGAATTTTCCCTTTCATTTCCCAGCCCGCAGAACTCTCTCCACAGGCACATTTGTGGTCGGGCTCTACCCCTAATTGCTGCTCCAGACACGCAATCAAAACCCTGAAATTAAATTAATGATATGCGTTTTGTTTCTTTTGTTCTGCTGCCAGTTCTTCCCTGGATCACCGACAGCCCAGGGGGATGTTTCAACCTCTGCCTTCTTGTTTTGTATTTAGGAGCTTCTCTTTGGTGTTTTTCATTTATTTGGTTTTTTTTTTTTTTGGTATTTCTGTCCTTCTTGGTGTTTGAGAGTTTGGTTTCTTCCTTCTCAGCTGCTGGTCGGTTTTTTCAGAATTCTCTATGGAAAGTTTGTCTGTGATAAACTGAAATGAGTAAAAGTGGGAGTAACACAACTCCTACTTTACTCCCAGGTGTATCCTGTGTTCCAGACTCCATCCCGAGCCATGTCCTGCTACGAGCGATGTCCTCCCACCACGTGCAACCCCACGCCGCTGGCCAACTCCTGCAACGAGCCGTGCGTCCGGCAGTGCCAGGACTCCACTGTGGTCATCCAGCCCTCGCCCGTGGTGGTCACTCTGCCCGGGCCCATCCTCAGCTCCTTCCCCCAAAACACCACCGTGGGTTCCTCGGCGTCGGCGGCCGTCGGGAGCGTTCTGAGCGCCGGGGGTGTCCCCATCAACTCGGGGAGCTCTTTGGGTTTGGGGGGTTTTGGTTACCCCGGGTTGGGCAGCGGCTCCAGCCGGTCCTACCGGCGCTACAACCCCTCCCGCAGCGGCTTCTACGGGCCCTGCTAAGGCGGGAGGGAAAATCCAGAGGAGAAGACCAGGAATGCTGAATCCCGACCCCGTGCCCGGAGCAGGACTGAGCTGGCGGCGGCCGCGGTTTTCGGATGCCGCGTGAGGCACCCTCGGGGTGCTGTGGAGCTGTTTTGGGGAGTCTGGCATCTCCCCAAACCAGGCCTTCGCTTGTCTTTTGTTGTGCTTTACTTTGTGTTCCTGATCAAATCTCTTGCCCTGCTTTTTTTGGGGTTTTTTTTGTGTGTGTGTGTGTGAGAATAGGCAAAATATAAAATTAGGGATTGTTCTGCATGGCTGGATTGCACAGGTCACTCCTCGATGAAGAAGGAATTTTTCCACTTGCTGAGTGTGTCGCTGTGAGAGGGATGAGCGGGTTCTGTCCTTGCCGGACCATGGAATGTATTCCTGACTTTTGTGCTGCTCCCTTCCCTTCCTCAGCCTCATTAAATTTGTTCTGCATCACCCCTCGAGTGTGCCTGGCTTTCTTTGCTCCCCCAGCCCCTTTTCCAGCCCCTTTGGAGGCCCCCACTTCCAGAAAATACGATGCAAACGATTCATTCTCATTTCAGTGGGGAATGAATCAGATCCCGGTGGTGGGAAATGTTTAAAATCAACCCCGAATCCCCTCACCGAAGGTGGACAGAGCTGCCCTTCACCTGCAGTGGGTGTCTCCTGCTGAGGCGCAAACAGGGAATATTCAAAGATGTGATATTTGTGAGAAGACTTTCAAAATGAGGGAGCTCAGCCAAAATTTCTCGGGGAAAAGGCAGAGGGGCAGGAGCAGCAAACTGGGGCACGCTTTGGGTGCAGCCTGGAGCGTTTTTGGGGCAGCCTGGGAGAGTTTTGGGGCAGCCTGAAGCGTTTTTGGGGCAGCCTGAAGCGTTTTTGGGGCAGCCTGAAACATTTCTGGGGCCAGCCTGGAGCCGTTTGGGGCAGCCTGGGGTGTTTTTGTGGCAACCTGAAGAGGTTTTGGCACCTGGAAACATTTCTGGGGCAGCCTGGAGCGTTTTTGGGGCGTCTGAAGCGTTTTTTGGGGCAGCCTGGAGCGTTTTTGGGGCAACCTGAAGCATTTTTGGGGCAGCCTGGAGAGTTTTTGGGGCATCTTCCTGCGCTTCAGCCCAGCCCCGTGAATCTGGCGGAGTGGGGAGACGGAAGGGATGGGAAGGATCTTTCATGCAAGAGAAGGAGCCTTTAAAATTTGGGTTGGGAAGCATCCTGGGACAATTAAAGGAGCAAAATTTAGGGAATTTTTAGTTCTAACCCTTTTGGTGTGTTTTCTGTCGTGGTCCGGTGGAGCTGAGCTGTGTCACGCACGTTTTTGCCCCACCTGCACGGTGGAAGCCCAATTCCAAGGGGAAAAAAAAAAGGGAGAAATGGGTGGAGTTTGCAGTCAATTGAGAAAGTGTTTAATTTGGGATTATCTGTGCTGTGCGGCAAGGGTCGTTGACGATGCCGGAGCTTTGCTCCCTGGAGGAAAAAAAGGTTTGGAAAGCTTTCCCTGGAGGCTCCGGATGACACAAAACTCCTCATAATCTCTGAAAAGTCTCCCTTGGAGTCTTTGTCTGCCTGGCCAGAGCGATGCCGAGCTGTAATTAAAGATTGCTGACTGAGCGAGGTAACGACTGCGTCATGAGTGGGAGGAAAATTAAAGGGGTAAATGAAAAAAAATTAATAATTTTAAGGAGGAGATTTTCTTAATAAACATCAGGAGACAGAGGAAAGTTGGAGTTTTGATGTTCCATTACAGGAGGAGCTTTGGTCCTGGATAAAATTGATAATAATTTCTTTTTTTTTTTTTCTTTTTTTTTTTCTTTTCCTGATCAAGGGCGATGATTCCCAAAAGAATTCAATGGCTTCCAAGGGTTTGTGGCTGAGGCACTGCTGGGAAGGTGCCTTGGACACGTTTCAGGTGGACATTCTCACTAAAAAAATTAAATTTCCTTACCCCTTACAGAATCGCTTCTCATGATTGAGCCAAACCCCTGTCAGAAGGAGCACCAAAAAATCCTTCCAAAGTTCGGATTTTTCTCCAAGCAATTCCAGAAATCACATGCAAGAGGGTCTGATAAGGTGCCAAAAACTTCCCAAAATAAAATAAATACAAACCCTCTGAGCGTCGCTTCTCCCTTTATTCCTATTCCAAACAGACTTTTGGGGTTAAAACTTGGTGTAACAACAAGTACAAGCCCAATTCCAAGGAAAAAAAAAAGAGGATAAATAGTTGAGTTTGCAGTCAATAGAAAGTGTTTAATTGAGATTATCGTGTTAAGAATTTTTTCAAGGAAGAACCTTTTTTTCTGCAGAGCTGGTACAACCTGGTCCTACTGAAATAAAAAAACCCGAGGTGTTTTTGCAGCCCCCGAATATTTGTCACCAGCGAAAATTCAGCATTTTCAGCACCGAATTCTGCAAAACTGAAGCCAAACTGCAAGCTACCTCGTGCTTTTTTGGGGAGAAGGAAAGAGGCAGAAAAGGTCCAGAGAGCTTTTTATGGACTTTTCTGGGGCTCGCCTGGAGGATCAGCATTCCTGCACCACCCCGAACGCCCTGCAGAATTGTTGGTTTGGCTTTGCATTTGGATGCGTTCCCGGCAGGGAAATTGGTTTGTTTACTGTTTATTATGGATTATGTTTATTATGGATTATGTTTATTATGGATTTATCCCGGGTGAATCCGCTTTCATCTCCTTGCTTTGCATCCCTTAAATATTCCCGGCTCCATCCTGCTGACTACCACCTGTACCCAAGCCCGGGATGAGTCAAATTCCAATTTGTTTAGGAATTGGCGCTGCTCTCCGGCGGTTTGGACCCTGCTGTGGCAGCGAGAGTTTTAATTAGAGTCCTGAGTGCGCAATTCCAGCCTCGGTAAGTGCCCGGGAGATTTGGGATCGCCGCTCCTTGTAATATTCCGATGAGCAGCATCCCGAAGATTTGGCTCCCGGGAGGAGAAGATGGAGCCAGGCCAGAACCTCGCGGATACATTGGGACACGCCACCATTCAGAACGTGCGATATTCGCCGCGCACGCCACCTTCTTCTTTTTTCTGTCTCTTCTCCTCGCATTCTTGACGCGAGCTTGCGTTTTTCAAAACCGCGCGCTCTCTGGCCCGCGCCAACAGTCGAGAGTTATGAATAAAAAGGAATGTCAGGGAATGGTTGAATGTTTGGGTGGGATTAAAGATTTTCTAAACCATGGGCAGGGACACTTCTCATGGCCCCACGCGACGTGCTCCCAAAACCCACATCACACAGCCTGCCCTTCGCCTCGCACTTCCAGGAATCCACCGAGCCAGCCCCCCCCCCACCACCCGGCTTTCTCACGGGAAAACCAAATTTTTTACCATTTCTGTGCGTGCGGTAAGGGAGAACATCGCAAAAGCTTGCGCTTTGAGGGGACAGGAGAATTTCCATCCAGGCGTGGGTGTCCACCCCAACGAACGAAGGACAGGAACACCCCGTGACTCACGGCTGGAATTGTACAAATTCTGATTTGTGTTTCAAGGACGAGACAGAAAGACTGGAGCCGGTGAGCAAGTTCGTGACATCCATCAGGATCCGCGGCCCCACCGCTTTTGAACCCCTGCGTCATGTTCAAAAGAGCCAGCCCACTGACCAACTTTCGCTAGATTAATTCCCCATTTGCCTGTCTGAGGGGAAAAGTTTGGGGAACTCGGGAGACTTTTTGTTCTTCAAAAGTTCTCCGAGCTGCGTTCGTTTCCCGGGAAATGCTGGGGAAGATGGTCCGGGGCTGATTTGCCTGTCTCTGCAATTAAAAATTACCTCTGTCGGTAATTAAACACCGGGAGAGGCTGGAACGCTCGGCGCTGCCCTCCAGTCTGCTCCCGCATTGTCTGCAATCGCTTTTTTAATTCTGGGAATCTGTCCCTTTGAAAGACCGGAAGCTTGCCTGCAACTCCGAGGCCGCTCTCTCTGCAGACGCGCGAGAATGAAAGGAGGAATTGGCTTTCAAAAAAGGAACAAAAAAAAAGAAGAGTAACACGAGAATTTCATAAACATCTCAAGGAGCTTCGGTGTAAATTCTCGGGGAATTTTGATAATGGTGCAGGGCCCAGTTAGCGGGAACAGTATAAATTAGGTGGCAAATGGAAAAAAGGGTTTGCCATCACGTCTTTATGACCCCAAAGATGAGCTCTGGTGTCCTCTGAGCAGCCTCGGATTCCCAGGTATCCTCCACCTGACCTCAATAATTGTCCTGGGGTTTGATGCGAGGAGAAAACCCAACCTGGAGATTCCCTGGATGAAGCGATTTGGGTTCTCTGAGAGTCCAAATCAACTGTCCAAATCCAATCCGTGGAAGTGTGCCCCGGTTTACATATCAAACAGAATTAGAACAAAGCTTGATCCTCTTTCACCCTCTCTGCTGAGTCAAGAAAATAAAATCTGTGCCTCAAATGATCCATTTCCCAGTACCTTTGACGACGCGGTGCCAAGCCTTCGGTCAGCTTCTAAGGAGTTTTCTGCCGACAAATTTTATTTCCCGCTACTTTTTGCTTTCCCCCCCTGCTGTTCTACGAGGCGAATTCCCGTGAAATATCTGAGAGCAGAACAGGAATTTCTGCGCTTTTCAGAGCGATATGTGCCAAAAACTCGCGCCCTCCATGCGGAGGGAAAGGGATTTCACGGGGAAGTGAAATCGCATCGCTCTGAATTGTTTAATTCATCCGTGCCACGGCTCCTACAGACGCCAAAATAATTCCCTGGGAGTACGTCAGATGAATCAGCTCCTGACCAGGCAACTTACCGCACGAGCTCCCCGAGATTTCAGGATAGAAACAGAACACCTCCTCCCGGAGACGGAATGCATACATTCACAGGAAGTAGGAAATGAACATCCGCCGAACGTAAGAAATACAAACGGAGAGGCAAAAGCGGAATCCACCAGCCGGGCGAGGTTTTGCTGCGGAGAATCGTATAAACAATGGGGCTGTTAATGAGCTGCAAGCGCAATTTGTGCCTCGGCTCCTCGGGGCTCTCCTGGCCAGGGTATAAAATCTGTCCCGGCAGAGGAGCAGAAACCACTCTTGCTTCATTCTCCTCGAGAAAAAGGGTGAGTCTCGATATTGCTTTCCGTTTCCCTGGTTCTGCTGTCCTGAATTTTTATTTTTTAATTATTGAATTTTGTATTATAGATATTATTTAAAACATGTTTTTAATTTTTCTGCTTTGTTTGTGGCTGTCCAAGGTTTGTTGCTTTTCTGGGTAGGAGAATCTTCGAGGTAGTTTTTCCTCCGGGAAGGGACATTCTGTGCAGGGTGGAGGTTGCTCGTGCGGTGGAACCGCATTCAGCCGCGTTTTTCGTTTGTTTCACCCGAATCTTTCCGTTCCAAAAGGTTCAAAACTCAGCCTGGGGATTGCTCAGAGGCTGGGAGCGGGATGCCGGATTGATATTCGTGTGCAGAGGGATTTGGCTCTCCGGCACCAGGGAACCAAAAAAATACCTTGGAGTTGAGGGACCCCTTGGATTATCTCTCAGTTGCGACACCCGGGGTCACCGGGCCGAGCGGGCTGACACAGGAAAATCCTCCAGGCGGGTTTGGAACCGCTCCGGAGAGGGAAATTCCTGAGCAGGAGGCTCTGAATGTCCCCAGAGGGAAATTCCTTGAGCTCCCTTTTTCGGAGCAGCCCTTCCAGGGCCTCACCGCCCTCATGGGGAAGTTCGTGCTCCTTATTTTTACTTGCTGAGGAAATTTTTCGCTTTTCCCCATCATTTTGGGGCGCCAGTTTTTCCTGCCTTTTCTGGCAGCCCGGTCCCTCCCTTCCCCGCTCGCTTCAGAGTTTTGGGAGGTGCGTGGTGGGAAATGAGCTCTCGGTGGAGCTGGAGCCTCCCTTTGCAGCGTGGAGAAGTTCGAGCTTCACCCAAATCTCCTTTGGAGCCCAGACCAACCCTTTATTCCATCTCTCCCGCCTCCTCAGAAGGCCTCTCCATCACCGCCGCAGCTTAATTACGCCACTAATTACATCTCGTTCCTCGCATTCTTTTCCCAGCGCTCCAGACTCCATCCGAAACCATGTCCTGCTACGACCTCTGCGCCCCGACTTCATGCAACCCCACGCCGCTGGCCAACAGTTGCACGGAGCCGTGTGTCCGGCAGTGCCAGGATTCCACCTACGTGATCCACCGTCCCCCGTGGTGGGTGCATCCTGCCCGGCCCATCTCAGCTCCTTCCCCCAAACACCACCGTGGGCTCCTCGGCGTCCGCAGCCGTCGGGGATGTTCTGAGCACCGGGGGTGTCCCCAACATTTCCTCCGGGAACTCCTCGGGGTTGAGCAGTTTGGGGTATTCCGGGCTGGGAGGGATTTACGGGAGGTCCTACCGGCGCTCCAACCGCTGCGGGCCGTGAGGAAGGAACGGCCGGGAGACGGAAAGCGCGATCCCATCCTCTTGCTGACCCCCCCGCCGCTTTGCCCTGAGCTCCCGAGGCTGCAGGAGCTCGGCATTTCCGATTCGATGCCTTTCTGCGGCATCAGCGAGGTGAAAAATGTCACTTGGTTGTTGCCGGGTGTCCAGCTGTAAAGCGCTGCCGTGAAATGGGCCGATCGTTTAATCCTATCCCTGCTTTTAACGCTGTTTTTTTGTTTGTTTGTTTTTTTCCTTTTTTTTTTTTTTATTCCACTTCTTGCTCATTAAATAGATGGTGCATCGCAATTTGTGGTTTGCAGTGTTCCTTCTCTCCCTTCCCCTTCGGAGCCTTCTCTGGCAGAAATTTGCCTGTGCATGAATTGTTGAATCTCAGGCAGATCTGCATTTAAGTTACACCGCGCTAATTACTGAGGAGTTAATCACAGATAAAATGCAAGCAATGAGTAATATCCTTAATTTTTTGGTAGGGAATATTTTCTCTTTGCCACATTTCTGTAAGCACAACACGAAGTAATAACTCCTGGCTATCAACAAGTGGGGAAACCAAAGCTGTTTTACCGGCAGTAAATAATTTCCTCACAGGGAAGAATTTCTTCCCAAAATCCAACCTAAACCTTCTCTCTGGCAGTTTGAACTCATTCTGCCTTCTCTTGTCACTCCAGGCTTTTGGGAATTGTTTTTCCTCCTATTTCTCACCCTGGAAAGTGCAATTAGGTCACCCCAAGGATCTTCGTCTTCAGGCTGAGCAAACCCGGGAAGAAAATTCAAACCCGACAAATAAAACACAAACTTCGCTCTCGTTCTTCCTTTGTTGCCTCGCTGGTTCAGAAATGGCGGCAATTATGATTTAATTGCTTAATTAAAAGCGGCGATTGAGGGGCCTTTGGGGTGGCCCCAGAAATCCACGGGGCAGGAGCAATTACTCAGAACCTCGGGGAAGATAATGACGGGGAAATTGCTGTACAAACGCTCCTCAAGATCTCGTTAAACATCGTGTTCAGCGCCCCAATTAAACTCCCATTCCGTGTTTTAAGGAGCGGGGCAGATCCTTCGATAAGGATCCCTCAGCTCCCTGGGGAGTTTTGCCCCGGAGAAATTAGGGATAAATGCAATAACCAGAGAAGCTTTCGTGCAACGCAAACAGAGGTTTAATGTCAGAGAGGAGAGCAACAACCGAGCGCGGGGCATCCGAGCGATCCAGGGGAGGAAAAACGCTGGGAGCAAAGATCAGGATACAGCGAGGGATGGAGGCTCAGGAATCCGGGATGGAGGGATCGAGTATCCCGAGGGATGGAGGTCGGGAATCCCGGGGATGGAGGGCTCAGGGAATCCCGGGGGATGGAGGGCTCAGGGAATCCCGGGGATGGAGGAATCAGTGAATCCCGGGGCATGAAGGGCTAGGAATCCGGGATGGAGGGATCAGGGCACACCGGCACAGCGGCCCGCCCACGTGTCCCCGCGGTGTCCCCGAGCCCCCCAAGGCTGGCACTGCCGGCGAAGGGCTTCAGAAAACCTCGCAGCTGCCGCGGCGGAGCGGCCCCATCTCTGGAAGCCGGGCAGGGAATAGCCCAGGCACGGGAGGAGAAGCCGGAGCTGTAGGGCCGCCCCAATTGCCAAAGGAGCCCCCATAGCCCCCCAGGGAGCCCCCATGCCTCCGAAGAGCTCCATAGCCCGTGTCACCCCATATCCCAGGGAACGGCCGTAGTCAAGGGAGCCCCATAGCCTGAAACCCCCATAGCCCCGGGAGCCCCCATAGCCCCAAGAGTCCCATAACCTCCAGACCGAAGGAGCCCCTATAACCCGGAGCCCCCCAGCCAAAGGAGCCCCCATAGCCGGGAGCCCATAACCCCAGAGTCCCAAACCTCGGAACCAAGGAGCCCATAACCCTGGGAACCCCCATAAGGTCCCACCAAAGGAGCCCCATAGCCCGGGAGCCCCCATAACCTCCGGAGCCAAAGAGCCCTGGGAAACCAATAAGTCCCCACCAAAGGAGCCCCCATAGCCCCGGACCCAATAAGGTCCCACCAAAGGAGCCCCATAGCAGAGGAGCCCCATACCCCAGGGAGCCCCATAGCCAGAGGAGCTCCTATAACCCCCAGGCCCCAGCCCAAAGAGCCCCCGGAGCCAGGGCACTGCGGAACTGAAGGAGCCTCCGGCCACAGCGGCCCGACGATCCCACAACGGCTGTCCTGAGGGCAGGAGCTGAGCACGGGGCCGGATGGTCACCAGCACGGCGGGGGCACGATCAGCGCTCTGGAGTCGGGGCACTGCGCACACACGGCGTTGGTTGCTCTCGGCGATGGGCCGGGGGCAGCTCAGCTCGCAGGGCCGCACGGCTCGCTGGACGCGACATCCTTCTGTGCTGGAGGTCGCGCGAAGCGGGGAGGACTTCGGAACAAAATTGACTGAGAAAAATCAAAATTATTACGCATTGATTATGTCTGAAATATCACAGGGAAACAGACAATCCATAGCTTCACCAAAAAATCCCATTCTTTTATCAATTCCAGCCTTACTCTGCACCATGATCGTTCTGCAGAGAAATTCGGGGGGTAATGAAACAAATCTGTCCATGGCAAAGATTCACCCAAAAGCTTAAGACCAGTGGAAAAAAGTCAAGAGGTGCAGGAAATAGGTCATTAGATGAATGAATTAATTTCAACTCATGAGGAATGGCGACGCCACGTACCTGGTTCTCCGCTGGATGGGAACAGGAGCGGTGGATGAAGGGCTGGGGGTGATCCCGGTTTTTATACCCTCCCCAAACCACCCTCGGCACCTCTCGTCCTCATTTATTACAAAACCCACGCGACAGTGGGCGCCTCGATTCTGTCGCCTCAGCACCTCTCGTGGCTGTGACACAACCGCTGATGGCAATCAGCTCCCTCCGAGAGGAATCTGATGGAATTTGGGCAACCTGGAGTCAAAGGGTGGCCACTGAAGCATCGGCTAAAGCCCATCCTGCTTCGGCCCTGTTTTAATGGACATTTTAATCTGCTTTAGTCCCATTTGAATGGACATTTTAATGATCAAGGAACTTCTTCCATGGTGTGGAGCTCTTTGCGGTGCCACCTTCGCCAGGTGAATGTCACCCAACTGAAACTCAAATTTTGGCTCCGAGAGGGTAAAAATTCTGCTTGCTCATGAGTAGGGATCTATAAAAGTTGTGCCCAAAAAGGCAGGATTTGGTACAGCCAGAAAAACCCAATGGAACGGTTGATGTGATCTCCATCTAAAGCTAATTCCAAATATTTCGTGACTTTATTTGAAATCTCTGCTTCCAGAAGTTCAATTAGGAATACATAAAAAACCTTACTTTTCTTTTCCCCCACCTTCAAAGTACTGACCACTGTAGAAAAAGGGAGAAGTTAATGAAGTATTATTAAAACAAAAATAAATTTTATTAGGATGAGTCTGTGAGTCTGGGATGTCCCGCAGTTATTTCTTTCCTCTCGCAATTGTTTTCTAATTTTACAATATTGCAAAAGAGAGGGAATAAATTACCCCTAAATTGTAAAACAGCTCTGCTTGTGAAGTGTCATCAGGATTTGCTGATAAATAATGAGAGGATAATGACTGTAAGCTCCCTCACAAATGCTCATTAATACTCGTGCTGCCAATTTCTGTTATTATCCTATTAAATGAAGGATGGGAGTTACGAGGATTTGCTCTGAGTTAGGAGCTCCCTGGTTATGAAACAGCATAATTTAAAAATACCAATGTCACTCCTCTTGATGCCATCATCAGCTCTGATTGATAATTTCAGCGCTGGCAATGATTTATTGCCATTCATTACAGTCGAATTCTTTATTTTATTAAATATTGGGGAGATTATGACAAATCCATGCTCTGGATTAACGAGTGTAGCTCCTTCTCCATTGATGACACAGCGTTTTGCTGAAATATCTTTATTTGTTAGGGGACAAATTGTTAAGAGCCCCGATTGTAAACGATGTGAATTTTCAGGCTTGATTGACTCTGTTGTGGAAAAAAGGGGTCTCAAACTGATGTTTGAGTTCTAAAATATCTGCTTTTGGGCTCTCACCTGTGAATGACCCTCTTTTGTTCATGAAATGGTATCTCAGAGCTCTCATTGGATGCTGATATTCCTGTGCTAACCCCAAATGCCAATTTCCAGAGGGAGTTTGAGAAGTCTTTCATTGCCCTGGAAGGACCCGGGACATCACCGAGGTGTCACCACCTCAGTGACATTCCAAAACCAGCAGGGAATGGCACAGCGGAACCCACCTCGGAAATCACGATTAATTCACGGCGTTTGAGCAGCAAACTGATCCCAAAACCCCTCATATTTCCGAAGCATTTGGACAAAAATGAGTTTTTTTGTCCTTTTTGATACCTGCTTCCCTCTCTCTGCTCATCTCCCATGGATTTTCACGGGATTCACTTCAAAACCACCCTTTTTAAAAGACAGATGAACGAATGAATGAATGAATTAATTAATCCGAACTCATCGAACCCAAAGCCGATGCTGGCGATGGCGATCATTATCTCATCTTTCGGCAGCTCCAGGCCCTCGAGTGTGCCCTGACACGGTCTCACGCCCGCTCGGCAGCGTGGGGAGTGGCAGTGCAAAGCCAGCAGAATTAAATCCCTCCGTGTGAGGGTGGTTCTGCCGCCGCGAGTGCGGGACGTGGGGCACGGAGGCTGTTTCACCCCGTAAGCATTTTGGGAAATGTATAAAAGCCGTCACCTCTCCGAGCTTCTCCAGCCGCATCTCCCGAGTTACCCGCCTCGGTGACCAGGGTAAGTCCATAACTCCTCTTTTCTCTATCTTTTATTTTTCACCAATTCTTGCTGTTATATAGAAGAATAAAAACGTAGCATCAGAAGTTTTAGAGAATAAAAGTAAATTTTTACCTTTGGAAAATACCATTTCCCAGGCATTTCATCCCTTGATGATATAAAATTTAGAAAATTTGAGTGATTGGTATATTTTCCAGCATGACCATTCCCACCTTGTGGAAATATTCCTCCCATAAAGGTAAATTTTCTGTTTTGGGAGCTGAGGGTTATGTGGGAAGGAATATCAAACTATAAAAATTGCTGGTTGAATCTTACAGTTCTTAACTCAGTATTGATATATTCCTAAATTTCAGCTGCTCTTGATGAATTTTATAATGAGATAAAAAACAGGTCTATTGTTGTATAAGGAGGTGGATTCTCCCTGAGTGACCCAGAGTTTTATCTGTGTGTGACTCTCGGGATCTTGAGAGCAAAGGGAGTCCAGAAAGGATTTTTGTGGTCAAGCGAAATAAATTTGGAAGGCAATGAACCCTTGGGCTCTCACATTTCCATGGAAAAGCACAGCAGAGTCAGGTGGAAATTTCTGATCTGAAACTCTGTTTCCCTTGATATTTAGACAGTCAGAGCTTAATAATTTGTTTTTTCTCAGCTTTTGGTTCCGAAGTCCTCCCCGCTTGCGCAGCCTCCCAGCACAGAAGGATGTCCTCTCCAGCGAGCCGTGCGGCCCCTGCGAGCTGAGCTGCCCCCGGCCCATCGCCGAGAGCACCAACGAGCCGTGG
>VKON01002664.1:15576-35374 GCA_009741485.1 Malurus cyaneus samueli
GCGGGCCCGACGATCCCACAACGCTGTCCTGGGGGCAGGAGCTGAGCACGGGCCCGGATGGTCACCAGCACCGGCGGGGGCACGATCAGCGCTCTGGAGTCGGGGCACTGCCGCACACACGGCTCGTTGGTGCTCTCGGCGATGGGCCGGGGGCAGCTCAGCTCGCAGGGGCCGCACGGCTCGCTGGACGAGGACATCCTTCTGTGCTGCGAAGCGGGAAGGACTTCGGAACAAAATTGGCTGAGAAAAATCAAAATTATTAAGCTCTGACTGTGGCTGAAATATCAGAAGGAAGCAGATCAATTCACACGTGTCATCAAAGAAATCCCATTTTTGTATCAATGGCAGCTTCAACGTTTCCCTCGCCATGCCCACCCTTGAAAGACCCTTGTAAATTATCATTATCTTCACCCTTGTAAATTCTGAGCTGGATAAATTAAACAAATCCCTCCGTGGCAAAGATTCACCCAAAAACATGGGAGCAGAGGAAAAAGAAGCCAAGAGAAACAGGAAAGAAAGGCTCATTAATTAAATGAATTAATTCAGAGCGCGTGAGGATGAGCGACGCCACGTACCTGGTTCTCCGCTGGGATGGGAACAGGAGCGGTGGATGAAGGGCTGGGGGTGATCCCGGCTTTTATACCCTCCCCAAACCACCTTCGGCACCTCTCGTCCTCATTTATTACAAAACCCACGCGACAGTGGGCGCCTCGATTCTGTCGCCTCAGCACCTCTCGTGGCTGTGACACAACCGCTGATGGCAATCAGATCCCTCCGAGGGAAATCTGAAGGAATTTGGGCAACCTGGAGACAAAGGGTGGCCACTGAGGCATCGGTTAAACCCTGTCCTTCTTCAGCCCCATTTTAATGGACATTTTAATCTGCTTTAGTCCCATTTGAATGGACATTTTAATGATCAAGGAACTTCTTCCAGGGTGTGGAGGTCTTTGCGGTGCCACCTTCGCCAGGTGAATGTCACCCAACTGAAACTCAAATTTTGGCTCTGAGAGGACACAAATTTGCCTTTTTCTTTAGCAGGGATCTATCAAAGTTGTCCCCAAAAAGGCAGAAATCGGCACAGCCAGAAAATCCCAATGGAATGATTCATGCACTCTCCATCTAAAGCTAATTCCAGACTTTTCATGATTTTATTTGAAATCTCAGATTCCTGAAGTTCGATTGGAAATATATTAAAACGATTAATTTAATTTCCCCCACCCCAGAAGTTCTGACCATTGTAGAAAAAGAAGGAATTTAATGAAGTGGCATTAAAATAAAAGTATCTTTTATTGGGATAAGTCAGGGATGTCCCGCAGTTACTTCTTTCCTTTCCTCCTGCAATTGTTTTCTAATTTTACAATATTGCAAAAGAGAGGGAATAAATTACCCCTAAATTGTAAAACAGCTCTGCTTGTGAAGTGTCATCAGGATTTGCTGATAATAATGAGAGGATAATGACTGTAAGCTCCCTCACAAATGCTCATTAATACTCGGTGCTGCCAATTTCTGTTATTATCCTATTAAATGAAGGATGGGAGTTACGAGGATTTGCCCTGAGTTAGGAGCTCCCTGGTTATGAAACAGCGTAATTTAAAAATACCAATGTCACTCCTCTTGATGCCATCATCAGCCTCTGATTGATAATTTCAATGCTGGCGATGATTTAATTGCCATTCATGACATCGAATTATTAATTTTATTGAATATTGGGGAGATTATGACAAATCCATGCTCTGGATTAATGAGCCTAGCTCCTTCTTCATTAATTAATGAGCCAGTGTTTTGCTGGAATATCGTTATTTTTAAAGGAGAACTAAGAGCCCTGATTGCAAATCACCCGAATTTTCAGGCTTAACTTTCTCTGTTCCGAAAAAAAGGGGTCTCAAACTTGATGTTTGAGATTTTAGATGTTCTTAAATCTCTATCCTTGGGCTCTCAGCTGTAAATGACCCTCTTTTGTCCATGGAATGGTACCTCAGAGCCCTCAGATCCCTCAATTGATGCTCCTGCCCAAGCGTTGGGTGCTGATATTTCCGCGTCCAGCGCATCAAAAGAGAATCTCCACAGGGTGTTGGCGAAGCCTCTCATTGTCCTGGAAGGAACCGGGATATCATGGAACCCACCTCGGAATTCATGAGTAATTCACAACATTTCAGCTGCGAACACATCTTAAAACCCTCACGGTTCCTAAAGAATTTGGAGATAACTTGTGTGACTTTTCTCTTTGATACCCGCCTCCCTCTTTCTTCCCATGGATTTTCAAGGGATTCACTTCAAAACCACCGTTTTTAAAAGACAGATGAGCGAATGAATGAATTAATTAATCCGAACTCATCGAACCCAAAGCCGATGCTGGCGATGGCGATCATTATCTCATCTTTCGGCAGCTCCAGGCCCTCGAGTGTGCCCTGACACGGTCTCACGCCCGCTCGGCAGCGTGGGGAGTGGCAGTGCAAAGCCAGCAGAATTAAATCCCTCCGTGTGAGGGTGGTTCTGCCGCCGCGAGTGCGGGACGTGGGGCACGGAGGCTGTTTCACCCCGTAAGCATTTTGGGAAATGTATAAAAGCCGTCACCGCTCCGAGCTTCTCCAGCCGCATCTCTCGAGTTACCCGCCTCGGTGACCAGGGGTAAGTCCTATTAAAACTCCTCTGTTTTTCTCTATCTTTTTTATTTTTCACCCAATTCTTTGCTGTTATAGATAGATTTAAAAAACGGTGGATCACAGAAGATTATTAGAGAATAAAACGTAAATTTTTACCTTTGGAATAACCATTTCCGAGGCATTTCAATCCCTGTGAGTGATTATAAATTTTAGAAACATTTGAGTGATTGGTATATTTTCCAACGTCATCATTTCCACCTTGTGGGAATATTTCTCCCATAAAGGTAAATTTTGTGGTTTGGGAGCTGAGGGTTACGTGTAAAGGAACAGCAAACTATAAAAATTGGGTTGTATCTGACAGTTCTTAGCTCAGTATTGATATATTCCTAAATTTCAGATATATTCCTAAATTTCAGATATTCCTAATTCAGCTGCTCTTAATGAATTTTATAAAGAGATAAAGACCAGATCCGTTGCTGTATAAGGAGAGTGGGATTCTCCTGAGGTGACCCCAGATGTTTTTATCTGTGTGTGACCTCTCCGGGATCTTGAGAGCAAAGGGAGTCCAGAAAGGATTTTTGTGGTCAAGCGAAATGAAATTTGGAAGGCAATGAACCCTTGGGCTCTCACGATTTCCATGGGAAAGCACAGTCAGAGTCAGGTGGAAATTTCTGTATCTGAAACTCTGTTTCCCTCTGATATTTCAGCCACAGTCAGAGCTTGATAATTTTGATTTTTCTCAGCCCGTTTGGTTCCGAAGTCCTCCCCGCTTGGCGCAGCCTCCCAGCACAGAAGGATGTCCTCGTCCAGCGAGCCGTGCGGCCCCTGCGAGCTGAGCTGCCCCCGGCCCATCGCCGAGAGCACCAACGAGCCGTGCGTGCGGCAGTGCCCCGACTCCAGAGCGCTGATCGTGCCCCCGCCGGTGCTGGTGACCATCCCGGGCCCCGTGCTCAGCTCCTTTCCCCAGGACAGCGTTGTGGGATCGTCGGGCCCGCTGTGGCCGGAGCGCTCCTTCAGTTCCCGCAGCGCCCTGGGCTCCGGGGGCTCCTTTGGGCTGGGGGGCTCGGGGTTATAGGGGCCTCTGTTTGGGCTCCTCTGGCTTTGGGGGCTCCTTTGGTCCGGGGTTATGGGGGTCCCGGGGCTTGGGGGCTCCTTTGGGTGGGGCCTTATGGGGGTTCAGGGCTCCTTTGGGCTGGGGGGCTCCCGGGGTTATAGGGGCTCCTTCGGTCTGGAGGTTATGGGGGTTATGGGGGCTCCCAGGGCTATGAGGGTTCTCAGGCTATGGGGGCTCCCTTGACTACGGCCGTTCCCTGGGGATATGGGGTGACACGGGCTATGGGGGCTCCTTGGGGCTAGGGTTCCTTTGGGGGCTATGGAGGTTCCCAGGGGGGCTATGGGAACTCCTTTGGCAATTGGGGGCGGCCCTACAGCTCCGGCTTCTCCTCCCGTGGCCTGGGCTATTCCCTGCCCGGCTTCCAGAGATGGGGCCGCTCCCGCCGCGGCAGCTGCGAGGTTTTCTAAAGCCCTTCGCCGGCAGTGGCAGCCTGGGGGGGCTCGGGGACACCGCGGGGACACCGTGGGGCCGGAGCCGCTGTGCCGGGTGTGCCCTGAGCCCTCCATCCCCCGGGATTCCCTGAGCCCTCATCCCCGGGATTCCTGATCCCTCCATCCCCGATTCCCGACCCTCCATCCTCCGGGATTCCCTGATCCCTCCATCCCCGGGATTCCCTGATCCCTCCATCCCCGGGATTCCCTGATCCTCCATCCCCGGGATTCCCTGACCCTCCATCCCCCGGGATTCCCTGATCCCTCCATCCCCGGGATTCCCTGATCCCTCCATCCCCGGCATTCCCTGATCCCTCCATCCCCGGGATTCCCTGATCCCTCCATCCCCGGGATTCCCTGATCCCTCCATCCCCCGGGATTCCCTGATCCCTCCATCCCCGGGATTCCCTGATCCCTCCATCCCCGGGATTCCCTGATCCCTCCATCCCTCGGGATTCCCTGTTCCCTCCATCCCCTCGCTGTACCCTGATCTCTGCTCCCAGCGTTTTTCCTCCCCTGGGATCGCTCGGATTCCCCGCGCTCGGTTGTTGCTCTGATCTCTGACATTAAACCCCTGTTTGCGTTGCACAAAAGCCTCTCTGGTTATTCCATTTATCCCTAATTTTCCTCCCGGCGGGCGGGAATATTCATTTTTGTGCCGGGAGGAAATGCCTGGAGGCTCCTCAGCTGGCCAAGACCAATCTTGGGTCTTAATTGCCTCTGGCATCATTAGTGACCGCACTGAAATTACCGCGCTCATTAAGCTGACTCCACATGTTTCCTCTCCCTTTACAACCTTGTCAGGAGCTTGTCTGCGCCCGAGGTTTTGTAAGACTCCTCTGGGGCTGACACGGGCGTTTTTCCTTAACAGCCCTTTAAAATTATCTGATAAATTAATTAGAAGCCGGCGCCGGCTTGTTCCGGGGTTACCCAGGAATAAATGTATTTTCCAGCCCTAAATCAAGGGCGTTTGTCGGTCTGAGATGGATTGAAGGGGTCACGGATGTCTGCTGGGATCACCCAGGACAAACAGCGATTCCCCGACGGTTTTCCATTGGGAGGAAAGTTTTGGAATCAATCCCACATAAAAATCACCTCAATTTAAAGCGTTTAGGAAGGAAATTAAATTCAGCTTTTAAGACTCGTGGTGTCGAATGTTCAAGAGTCAACTCCCAAACGTCCAATTCTGAGGAAAAATCAAAGGGACTGATGAAGATGCCGTGGGTGTAAACTCTTACCGAGCGTGTTCTGGCCCTTCTTGAGAAAAAACACTTTGTAACGATTTCACAAACATTCATTATCTGCTGTTAAACCCAGCTCGTGTTCGGTGTTGTATGACACGGGCAATTTAGACATTTCACTCTTACACAATCCAGCTTTAATGTGCAGAAAACGTAGGTGGTGCCTGCCATTAATTAAATCATTATTTGTGCCATTGGAAAGCAAGGGTTAACAATTAATGCAGCTCTTCTTCCATTTAAAATAAACTAAACACATTTGTGTTTGTTTCAAGCTGTGCTTTCCATTAAAAAATAGGCATTTATGATTATTTACCCTCTTTCTGTGATTTTTCATAGCACAGCCAGTATCTTTTATTCCAACTTTTAGGTTTTTCACCTGCATCCAGCGCATTTTGCTGACCCTTCTTGCCATTCCTGAGAAATCCCCCCGGGGTTGAAATATCTGCTCTTAATTCCTATTCGGAATACTCGTTGTTGCGGCCCAGGTTCACCCAAATATTTAGGTTTTCTCCGCCGGCGGTAAAGGATTCTATTTGGCTTTGTGGTTTGTTTGCTGCGGGAGGATAAACAAAGACTCTCCAAGCACGGAAAGGGACGGAGCGGTGCCCGCACCTCCCAGCCTGGGGGGATTTCCTTGCACGAATTTACATTTTCCATAAATTGATGCCAGGGGAGGATTTGAGTCACCATCCCTGGAATTGCCGGACATTGGTCTGGGTGACCAGGAGGGGATGGGTCGCAGGTGGGACTCAGTGATGTCAAAGTTTCTTTCCAATCGAAACAATTCCGTGATTTTTAATCAAAATATTCTCAATAAGTGTTTGTTTAGCCACAAACACGAAATCTGGTTCTCTTAAAATAAAAGCAGCCGTGATGAGCACCAGGGACTAATTTCCATTTCAATTTATTGCTTACGGCATTCCGGAAGGTCCAGTCCCATATGAGGAAGAATATTGAAATAATCGTGAAAAATAAGATTTGCCGTTCCTTGACTCTGACCAAGATATTTTCTTTGAGAGTCCCAATGAAGGAAGAGTTAAATTCCCGCTCGTGGTTTTCATTCCTCACCCGCTGACAGCTTCTGCCAAACCTTCCCTGAGGCGACTTCACCAGGGCAGTGATTAAGGAAAAAAGGGAAGGCAGTGCCTCACCTTTGCTCATCAGATACCTATCTCAAACATTGCTTCCCTTTGTTCACCTTCCTGCCGTCATTCCTTCTCAGAACACGCTTTGGCAGAACTTGGGGCGATATTTTTTTAGCTTCTTCTTTGAAGGCAGGTGGGTGATTTCTAATGCGTTGCCTGGAAGATGTAGAATTAAATGGAATTCCATTTCATTTTAATTAATGGAATTCTGTTTAATTCCGGCACGAATTAGCTATTAAAAATAGAATCATGGAATATCTCGAGTTGGAAGGGCCGCACAGGGGTTGAGTCCAACTCCTGGCCCTGCATGGACACCCCAACAATCCCACCCTGTTCTCGAGAGTGCTGTCCTTGAGCTCAGACTGTTTTGGGGCTGTGATCATTCCCTGTCCCAGTGTAAAGTGGATGGAAAATCGGAATAACTGCTGGAAGTCCAACAACTGGAATAATTTATATCAGGCAGAGAGGAAAGACATCCCAGCCTGGTTCTGGTGGGGATGAGATGGAGCTCTGAATCCCAGTCTGGGCATGGAGAGGAAAAACAGAGGCAGGTGTTGGATGCAGGAATGTTTTATTGCGAGGGCAGGGTGAGGACACACGAGGCAAACACAGGTGGGTTTTCCCTCTGTACCTCCCCAGAACTGCTCCCTCAGCCGTGTCTGGGCAGGCAGCAGTTTTGGGGAGAAACCAGCGGGTGATGGAGCCCCACGGACAGGGACAGCGGAGAGGAGATTGGGCAAAGCACGGAGGAAACAAAAATCGGGATTTCTGGAGCGGTTCTGACTTCACGCAGTGAGGTGAACTCTGATGTTCTGCCCCTTCCTCAGGAGCTCGGGTGAGGATCCAAACGGAGTCAATTGAGGGGGTGAAGGATTTTCCCGTCGGGTTCAGCAGGAGCTGCAGCTGCCGCGGCCGGAGCGGCCGTAGCGGGAGGACCAAGGGCTGCAGTAGCCAAAGGATCTCCCAGAGCCCCACAGGCCACGGTAACCCAGGGAGCTGCCATAGCCCAGGGAGGAGCCCCCACAGCCCCACAGACCCCCAGAGCTCAGGATCCGGAGCCCCCATATCCACAGAGCCCCATAAAGCCCGGAGCCATAGAGACCCCCATAAACCCAGAGCCGTAGCCCCATAGCCCAGGATCCATATCCCCATATCCAAGGGATCCGTAGCCCCCATATCCCAGAGCCGTATCCCCCATATCAAGGGATCCGTATCCCCCAGAGCCCAGGGAAGCCCCCGAGGCTCCCAGGACGGGCGCTCCAGCAGATCCACCACGGAATCCTGCGGGAGGAGCTGAGGATGGGGCCGGGAAGGTGACCACCACAGGGGGAGGCTGGATCACGGTGGTGGAGTCGGGGCACTGCCGGACACACGGCTCGTTCCCGCTGTCGGCCAGGGGCTGGGGACGGAGGACGCCACAGGAGGAGGTGGAGCACAGGTCGTAGCAGGACATTTTGCAAGATGGAGATCGATCTGAAAGAGTTTTGATTTGAGCAAGGACCAGGTGTTATTTACTGATGAAAAAGGGCTCTGGAGCTTGTTGCCTTTCCCCAGACAGGAGCTCTTTGAAGCACCAGAATTCATCTACTAAAGACGAAAATAGAATAAGAACAGCCAAAACTATTTTCTTGGGCGTTTTGGTGAGTCATGGGATCAACGAGGAGTGGGACTCTGCTCCAAGAGCCGAGCGTTATTATTCAGGATCTCATGACTCCGACTCCTCATTCCCACTGATCTCCTTTGTGCTGACCTTGCCAAAACAGGGATTAGAGCTCTTTGTCTGCTCAGATTCACTCCCTGGATGAGACCATTGCCAGGGAATTGCAATGATAATTGTCCCAAATTTCCAAACTTTGAGATCCCTACAATGAGCTCAACTCCCCAGCACTTTGATTTGGGGCTCTGAACTCTGAGAAATTCTTCACACCAAACCACTTGCCCTCACTAACTTGGAAAAAATGTTCACTCTTTCATCCTTAAATTCCTCCAGCGAACCTTTTCTTAAATAAATAAATTTCTTACAGAGTATTTTAAACAACTCCCTAATTCCTCTCCATGTCCTACTCCAAGCCAGCACCTGATCTCTGGGAGTTGACTCCATTTATCTTGAATTTATTTTGGGAGATTTGTAATAGAATAAACTCGATCTAATGGCAGGTTTGCCTCTAAGCTCAACATTTCCCTCCGAACCAGGAAGATTAAACTTTCCAAATAATTACCAGTCACCAATTTAACCAAACAGAGAATGAGAATTAATATTGAACTCATCACATCATGGATACAGCAGCTGGAGGCAACCCAAATCCAACTTAATTTTCAGACAAGAAACTTTCAGTTTGATCGGGAATCAAACCCCGACCTTGAAAGCAAAGACCATTTGTCCATAAGGTTTTCGTAACATTTATCCCTTCTAATATTTTGCCTACGAGCTCCTGACCTAAGAGACCATCCCAGAGGAATCGTGAAGCAAAGAGAGATTCCAAAAGTGGCACAGAAAAATTCCAAAAGTGGCAAAGAGAGATTCCAAAAGTGGCAAAGAGTGATTCCAAAAGTGGCAAAGAGAGATTCCAGAAGTAGCAAAGAGCAGTTCCAGACTTACCAACTCGTTGGGAAGAACGTGCGAAGAGAAGATGTTGGGAGAACCCCAAGTGGAGAGAGCTTTTATACAGCTCAGGCTTGCCCGAGGCCATGAGAGCAGCTCATTAGTTGACACAGAACATTTTTTTATATTGATTGCTCCTCAAAGTGACGAAATTGTTGCTCTTTCTGTTGGTGTTTATTCTTGATTCCAATTATCACGTTACGTCACGCTAGGCCCTTTCATCTGAAGGGCCGATGGGTGGAATTGGTGCATCTTTCATCCCAAAACATGATTCATGAATTAGTATCAGTTTCTTGGAGCAGCATCACGTCCTGAGCTGTTTATACATAAATATCCTTCTGTCTTGTAAGGCAATTATGCTCAAACATTTTACAGAAATTATGAAATCATTGAATGGATTTGGGACACAAATGTCCGGAAGAACCTTAAGGTTTTATCTGATCCTTAAACCACAGCTTAAAGCTGAATTTAGTTCGGAAGGGCGAGATATTTATATTTTTAAGGCAATTAGGATGGAAAGGTCAAAATATCAGAGTGTACATTGAATTAATAATTGAATTTATGTTTTATTGAGATGGCCCCATCCGTGGAAGTTTCAAGGCCAGTTTGGATCAATCTGGAATAGTGGAAGGTTTCATGTCCATGGTAGGGGTTGGAACAAGGTGGTCTTGGTCCCTCCCAGCTTTAAACCATTCCATGATTCTACAGAGGGGACACCCCAAATTTAGCTGCAGTGGAAATAAAAAATCTGTGTTTTTGGAAAGGCTCTATCCCATCCCTGCCGGCATCTTTCAGCACAGAGCAATTACGAGGTGCGAATCTGCTGGGAAAGGCAAATGCTGCCTTTTGCTGAGGTTTCTTTCTCTGTTTGCACCAGGGTTGTCCTACTCTGTCATTATGTCGTTATCATAATCACCCACGTGGTTATCTTTACACCATCACGAATTATCTATGAATTATGAGCTTTTCCAAACCTGGAGATACACCGGAGGATTTCCCAAGTCATTGTCCCGGGAAAAAAAAGAACTCATGTCGAAGTTTTACGAGAACATTCCGAGGGATTTTCAAATCCTTCCAGAGCAGCCATTACTGCCTTGTTCCTACCGTGTCAGAGTTCCATAAAACCTGAGCCTGGGTGTAAACACCCGCAATTACAAGAGATTATCACATTAAAATGGGTAAACTGAGGCCTCTTGGGTTTTCCCGTAGTAGGCTCGTGGTTTGTAACACGGTTTTGACCTTCCTTGTGTTTGACCTTAAGAATAAAATCTACCTTTTCTTTTTTTTTTATTTAAAACACAGAATGTTGTGACTCTGACCTATAAAAATAGGAGAGAAACACGGAAAGGAAGCAAAGCTCAATGAAGCAACTCAGAGAATCTAATTTCTGTGGAATTGCAGGGGCCAGGTGAAATATTTCTGTTCCATGGACTGAAAGAGAACAGGAGAGAACATTTTCCAGGGGCTGAGGTGGCCGGAAAAGAGAGAATGGATTAAAACTGGCAGAACGGAGGTTTGGTTGGGATTTTGGGAAGGAATTATCCTTGTGGGTGGGAGCGCCTGGCCCAGGTTATTCCATGGATTCCCCATCCCTGGAATTCTCCAAGGTCAGATTGGACGGGGTTTGGAGCACCCTTGTCTGTGGAACGTGTCCGTGCTCACGGCAGGGGTGGCACTGGATGACCTTCAAGGTCCTTTCCAACCCAAACCATCCCTTGATTTGATTTTATGACATAAAATGACTATTTATGACTGGAAGATGCTCCTGATTGCTGTGTTTGCCTTGCCCAGAGTAGGTGGAGGGAGAGGTGCTGAGCCTGCAGAACCAATGTTTTTCCCTTTGTTATTCTCCCCAGACCTCGTTGGAGATCCCAAAACAAATTCCATTGGCTCCAGCTCTTGTTGATCACACTGAGGGACCTTCATCGGGACAAAAGAATGAGTGTCCTTCAATCATCCTAATTACCGAGGACTCATAATTAAATCAAGCCAGATTATTTCCTCCCCTAACACTCGGAAACGCAATGAGATCATAAAAAAATAATTCCCCCACTTAAAGCCAGGAGACAAAAGAGGGCTTTTGGGCAGGAATGTGGTGCTCAGGCTCTGTGTGGGTTCGAAGAAGGGCACCAGCAATCAGCAAAAACCATTCCAGCTCATGGAGGAATTATGAGTTCTGCAATTTGGGGTTGGCACCTAATTACGAACTGGCACATCAGGTGCCCGGTGCCCTCCGGGCGAGCAGGGAGCTCTATAAAAGGCGTCCCCATCAGGTGCTTCCATCCACTCCTCTCACCTGTTCTGCCTTCGTGAACCGGGTAAGTGATTTTTCTCTCAAACTTCTCTAAACTTAACTTTCTGTCAAGAATTCTAGATTTTAACCAAGGCCCCTTGGGTTATGGACAGGCTGTTGCTGCTCTGTAGGATATTTAATGTTTAATTTCTCATTCATCTGAGTCTGTATGAGAGGGGTCCTGCATTTAAAACCAACTTCGTATTATTTCTGCACTACAAGAATTCCGTGTTGTTTTAGTAGATTAGAAAACCGTATATGTGTGTTTTGGTAGAGTTTTACAGAGTTCATAATAGGAAAGATCAAATCCAAGTAGAAATCATCAACTGAGAGTAATGTAATTTAAAAAGAAATTATCTGATCTGGAAATTCAAGATACAACTGAGGAGCACAGACTTTGTTGGATGAAGTCAAGAGTAGCAGTGACAGGAAAAATAGGAATGGGAAATCGGTTTAGTGCCCAGAGTTATTGCTGGTATCCTTGGACTGCTCCAGCAAAGCCTAAAGCTTGCTATTCCCCTAAAATTAATATAAATAAACATCTTTTCCAGATTAACCTCCACCCTCCAAAATGTCCTGCTACGACCTGTGCTCCACCTCCGGCTTCGGCCTCCTCCGTCCCCAGCCCCTGGCCGACAGCGGGAACGAGCCGTGTGTCCGGCAGTGCCCCGACTCCACCACCGTGATCCAGCCTCCCCCTGTGGTGGTCACCTTCCCCGGCCCATCCTCAGCTCCTTCCCGCAGGATTTCCGTGGTGGGATCTGCTGGAGCGCCCGTCCTGGGGAGCCTCGGGGCGTCTCTGGGCTCTGGGGGATACGGATCCCTTGGATATGGGGGATACGGCTTGGGATATGGGGGATACGGATCCCTGGGATACGGGCTATGGGTCCCTGGGATATGGGGGATACGGCTCTGGGGTTTATGGGGGTCTCTCTGGCTCGGGCTTTAGGGGGTCTCTGTGGATATGGGGGTTATGGATCCCTGAGCTCTGGGGGTCTGTGGGGCTGTGGGGGCTCCTCCCTGGGCTATGCAGCTCCCTGGGTACCGTGCCTGTGGGGCTCGGAGATCCTTTGGCTACTGCAGCCCTTGGTCTTCCCGTTACGGCCGCTCCGGCCGCGGCAGCTGCAGCTCCTGCTGAACCCGACATGAAAATCCCAAGTGAGGCCACACCAGCGAATGGAACGTGAACATCTCACAGCTGAAGGGCTCAGAACCACCGCTGCTCCATCCCAAAGCCATCAGCCCCTTTTGGGTTTCTCCTCTTTCAGTTTCTGCCCTAAAGCTTCTCCCGCCCCATTTCTGCATTGCCTGGGGTAAATATGGAATGAAAAGGCTCAGAATGGGTCCTGCTTGTTCTCACCAGCAATTTGGGATTTGGAAAAGTCCCCGAATCGATCCCATGTGAATGTGCCTCTGGCTGCAGAAGAATTCCCTACTTCTTGTGGACTCTCAATTGCATTGCTTCGCTCACTATCATTAAACGTTTATTGCATCAAAGTTGCCATGTTCTGGTGTTCCTTTCTCCTGTTTTCACCATTTTTATTTTTTTGGGGAAGTTTCACACTTGCAGGTGTCAGTAACACCTGGAATCTTGAAATGGTTTGGGTTGGGAGGGACCTTTAGGACCATCTTGTTCCACCTCCCACTGGCCCAGGTTGCCCAGAGTTTCATCCAACTTGGCTTTAAACCATAGAGATGAACATCCTGCCCCAAAAATCAGGAAAGATTGGGTTTCAGTATTAATTTCTTCTGGGTAAATCTCTCATCTCTCTGAGTTTCAGGTTTTCAAATGTTTTTTCACCTAAATATTTCAACTCTGTCTTCTGGAAAAGCCTCGGCAGGAAATTGAATTAATTTCTGGACAAATCTTTATTTAAAGTTTTTTGGGCCACACACTGGAACTCTGAAATCTCGAATCTTCTGTGTAATCATGGAATATGAAGCGTTGAATGGTTTTTGACAGAAAAACAGCTCCTTCAAGGATTCAATCAGGCCAAAGAGAAAAGCTGGAACAGAGAGAACCTGGAAAAAATGGTGCCTGGAAAAAAAAAAAGGGGAAAATGTCTTAACCTGTGTAGAAAATATCTTGAACCTCTTCTACTCTGTTTTGGTGAGATTCCACCTTCCAGGGTCCACAGGGAAACTGGAGAGGGATTTTCCTCAGGAACCGAGTGCAGGACAAGGGAATGGTTCAAACTGACAGAGGGGAAATTCATGTTGGATATTTGGAAGAAATCTTTCCCTATGAGGAGGGGAAGGCCCTGGCGAGTTCAGATTTCCGGAATTCTGGCTGTCCCATCCCTGGAATGTCCAGGGATAAGCTGGAGCAACCTAGTCTAGAGGGAGGTGTCCCTGCTCACAGTGAGGGGTGGAACAAGGAGACCTTTAGGATCTTTCCTACACAACCCATTCCATGATTCCATGGTTCTGTGATGGTTTTATGGCAGCCCAGGACAGCTGGGGAGGGAGGAATCCTGCTCCCAATCCTGGATTTATGGACAGGGACTGATTTCACTCCCAGCTGGCCCATTCCAGGTGGTTTTGAAGGCTGAACCTCAACCCATTGTTGGTATGAATTTTCCCCTGTACAGATGGAAGTGTTACAAACCCACAGCCACAGAAATTAAAACTAAATCTTTTTTTTTTGATGCAGAACATAATGACTTTAATGAGAAAAAAGTACACACAGAAAAAACATCACAGAATATGAAGAGTATCATATCACAGGCAACTCCTTCCATGGTGTTCTTCAGCTGGACAGCGAAGTTGCATTTTAGAACAGAAGTTATTAATTTATCCACACATTACACACAAATGGAGAAAAAAAAAGCCCCCGAGAAACATGAGCAGAAGGCAACATAATATACCCAAGTTGGACGCCGTTCTGTGCCCCCTGCAGTGGGGTGGCCATGGTCACAACACCTCCTTCGGTCGGATTGTATCTCTCGGTTTCCGGTCATTCCTTACTCCGGGATATTTCCGTGGGGTTCAGCAGGACCAGCAGCCGCCGCGGCCGTAGCGGCCGTACCAGGAGTAGGGGCTGCAGTAGCCGGAGCCAAAGCCTCGGCCAGAGCCGTACAGGCCACGGTAGCCCCCACAGCCCCACAGACCCCCATAGCCCAGGGAGGAGCCCCCTAGCCCCACAGACCCCCGTAGCCCAGGATCCGTAGCCCCCATAGCATAGAGAACCCCATAGCCCCCGTATACCCCCGTAGCCCCCCAGACCCCCATAGCCCAGGGAAGGCCCCCGAGGCTCCCAGGACGGGCGCTCCAGCAGATCCCACCACGGAATCCTGCGGGAAGGAGCTGAGGATGGGGCCGGGGAAGGTGACCACCACAGGGGGAGGCTGGATCACGGTGGTGGAGTCGGGGCACTGCCGGACACACGGCTCGTTCCCGCTGTCGGCCAGGGGCTGGGGACGGAGGACGCCGCAGGCGGAGGAGGGGTACAGGTCGTAGCAGGACATTTTTGAGTTGTGAAGGAGGTCAACAGACACAGGCTGAAAAGAAAGACAAGGTCTTAAAAATCCAGCAATGTCCATTAAAATAACAAGTAGAATATTCTGAGTATTCTCCACTTCGCAGTCTCCGTGCTCTTGTTCTCCCAAAAAGTGTTTTTTCAAAAGTTTCTCCAGAAGCTGTCCACACACGAGAGCGCATGGGAAATGCTCTGGAAAATCTTTTCCCTCCAAACATCCTGCAAAGAACTAGGACTTATTTCTCCCCACTAAACTGAAAACTTGGGAAGCAAAAGCAGCGAGAACAAAGTGACTTTGTCCAAGGTCATCGGATGAGTCATTAGGAAAACTCGGATTTGGGTTCAGCAGGTTTGCATGAGATGGGAGCTTATATAGAACATAATTACAGTAGCTTCATCTTCCCACTCATCCCAATTGCACTGAGAGTCAAGGGAACAACAGATTATAGGATTGGGGATGGCCCAGGGTTTCCCAGAAAGGCATTTGACAAGACAATAAAAAACAAATCTCTAAGGATGTTCCGTAAATCCCCAGCAGAGTTTTGAGGAGGAGCTTGAAAGCGAGAAGGTGAAGCAGAGCCCAAAGATGAAATGTCCTGTGCCAGGGCCTCACTACCCTCACAGGAAAGGATTTAACCCCAAAATCCGACTCAAATTTCCCCTTTTTCAGTCTGAACTCATTCCCTGTGTCCTGTCCCTCCAGTTTCTGAGGAAAAATCCCTCTCCAGTTTCCCTGGAGCCCCTGTGGATCCTGGTCTGAGCTCTCCACACAACCTCCTCTCCTCCAGGCTGAACATTCCCAGCTCTCCCAGCCTGGATCCATGGGGGAGCTGGTCCAATCATCTCAGTTGACTCAGAGCATTATCCAGGTGCTCCAACGTCTGGTGCTCCCAACACCGAGAACCCCAAACCCCAAAAATTTCTATCTGCCACCCCAGAGACAGGAAGATCCCTGATCTTTCCCAAGCGCTCATAGATTCACCAACAGAACGGATGATGAACGTCAACTCAAGTTGAAACCAACAGCAAAAAAAACCCAGCAAGAGCAACAGAGAAGAATCGGACTCACCCAAGTCTTGAAGAAGTCAAGGGAAGCGTTTGGAGGAGCGAGGAGATGGAGGAGCTTTTATATCAGCTGGAGCTACCAGATCAGCATCTCCTGCCCGCCCCAGTTTCAAACTCGTGCAACCACCAGGATGACGAAATTGTTGGGTTCATTATTGGCGTTTATGAGGCCTTTCAAATTTGTTTGTAATAATGATCCAAGCATCGCCGTAGATTACGGGGAATTCTTTCATCTTGTGGCGATTTAGAGGGAAATCAACACCCGGCATTATTCCTGTCACTTCCTTGGAATTACAGATGGAATTGCTGAGCCAGCTCATCGTGGTATTACTGAATTTCTGGAGGGTGGCTCATGGGTTTATCAGAATCGTGAAACGCAACTTCACTGGTGGGATATTTTGTTCAGGCGCCTGTAATTTCCACTAAAAACCGGCCGGCGTGGAAATTAAAGACTCTCAGTGGGATGTGCAGGAATTTTGGGGGTGGTTTCTGCCTGTTTGGCTTCCCCACCTGCAGCTGGGGGTCACGGCACCCTGGGGAGTGGGGGGTGGCTCCCAGAAGGGTTGGATGGGGAATGTAATGAGGACAATTCCATTCAGGATCCGAGAATCATGGAATATTGAGTTTATTGGAATCATGAGTTTAAAGGGACTCACAAAGATCCTCAGAGACTCCTGGCCATGCACAGGAAAGCTCCAGAAATCCCACCATGGGCCTGGGAATGTTTTCCAAACTCTTCCTGACCTCTGTCAGGCCCAGAAGAGCAACAGCAACTCCAGGGCCCTCCAATGCGTGCTCCAATCCCTTACGGGACATTGGAATTGAATCTTGAGCAGGAATAACAGTGAAATTCCCAATTTTTGGTCAAATCCATAGAATTCTGTGGAGGAGACAGAGAGGAACCTTTGTCTTGCTGAGGTTTGTTTGGGTTTTGGAGATCAGCAAGGAATTAATTCCCAAATTAACTGAAGCCACAAAGGGATTGGAGATCCCAAAGAGGTGTTGATGGTTTGGTCTTGTCTGGACAAAGATGGTCCCCGAGAACACTGAACAGGACTGAGGAAATGTGGGGTTTTTTTAGGAAAAATTAATTCTCTGTTGCAAAAGTCAAAGTGTGACGGAAATGCTTTGATACCGCATCGGATTCTAGGAATTCATGACCTCCTGTGATACACAAGTCATAAATCCCAAACAGGGCTGAGCTGGAAGTTTCTGGGATGATGAGGGAGCAATCAGGAATTTGGAATGTGCGACACAAAGGCTCCTTGCCGTCTCATTTACGGATGGGCCATTTTAATATTTCGGACTCCACGCCATCACGGATGATCCCTAAATGGCGAGGTGGGGTTCTCAGCCTTTTTGGGGGCATTTTTGGACCGTAATATTCTCAAGCTTCCGGGGAGCAAATCCATGCAAATCCTGTACGTGATCCCGTAGATTAAAGGCACGCAGATGGATTTAGGTGCCTCACAATTACGGAATGATGTCACGTTCAAACACCTCAGTCAAGATCTTTGTGTCCTTGGTGTCATCAGTTCAAGGCCAAACGCTGGGATTTTCTGCACTAATTTTTGGGTTTTTTTTCCAATGAAAAAGAATTAAAAATAAAAAATTCTGAATTAAACTCAGAATTTCATGAGCTGTGTTTTAGTCAAAATACTTCCAGGATGGGGCAACCACAGGTGCTGCTCCCAGGGAACAGGGACAAGGAAATGGGGAATGTTATTCCAAGATTCTGTAACAAAAACCATTTAAGGACCATGGGATACTCTCCACGCCTTCCTTTGGGTTCCATATTGTAACGTAGCTGAATCTGATAAAGATAAAAACAATGACCCCAGAATTGCTCTAAATTGTTTTATCTCCCGATGTTTTTTTAATGGAAAAAACCCACGCATCGGGTGACCCCAAGCGAGCAGACAGGTTTGGCCATTAATGATGGAGAAGCCGCGGAAGAGCGTGGGGATAATTCCTGCCATAACGCCGGGGCTGAGGGACAGAATGATAACAGGAACGGAGGTGATTTGTCCCCGGTGGAGATGAAAGAGGGCTCGGTGACGAAACGCGCCGCTCACGTTTCACGAGACTCGGGGCCAGCGGGTAAACAAAGAGTCAGCAGGACTTTGAGGAGCTGCGTGTCGCATTCATTGTGGGTTTGTCCCAATTATGCACATCCCCAAATTGCACCTTAGGTGATCCCCGGGATCTCGGGAATGGTATAAAAGCTCTCCCGACCCACGGCTCCTCACATCGCCTTCCTTCCTTCATTCACCTCGGTGAGAAAGGTAAGGACCATTCTCTGGGATTCTCTTCCCTAAAATTCCAGTCTCTCTTTTCTGCTGGTTTTAACCAAGATTGGGCTCATCCTTAAGGATTCTTAGGTGCTCAATAATTGGGTTATTTTGTGATGATTTTATTTTTGTTTGGTGCTGGACATTAATGAGTTTGAAATGGTAAAACCATTGTTTCTTGTTAGTAGAAATGAGAGAAATTACCCAGGCCACTTCCAAAACCTCATCAGAAGGTCTGTCAGGCCAACAGGAATTTTTAAGATATTTTATCATGGAAGTTCTTGATATTTGTCTATGGAGAAGTATATTTGGGGAAAGCTCATAAGAAAATCAATCCTAAGAGGACTGTCCAACTTTCAAACTTTTTAACCATTGAATTTCTGTCTTTTGTTCCCTCCTCAGTGTCTGTTGACGTCCTCCATCCCTCCAAAATGTCCTGCTACGACCTGTACCCCTCCTCCGCCTGCGGCGTCCTCCGTCCCCAGCCCCTGGCCGACAGCGGGAACGAGCCGTGCGTCCGGCAGTATCCACCACCGTGATCCAGCTCCCCCTGTGGTGGTCACCTCCCCGGCCATCTCAGCTCCTTCCGCAGGATTCCGTGGTGGGATCTGTGGAGCGCCGTCCTGGGAGCCTCGGGGGCTTCCTGGGCTATGGGGGTCTGGGGGGCTTTGGGTCGCTCCCTGGGCTACGGGGGTCTCTATTGGCTATGGGGGCTACGGATCCCTGGGCTATGGGGGTCTGTGGGGCTATGGGGGCTCCTCCCTGGGCTATGGGGGTCTGTGGGGCTGTGGGGGCTACCGTGGCCTGTATGGCTCTGGCCGAGCCTTTGGCTCCGGCTACTGCAGCCCCTACTCCTGGTACGGCCGCTACGGCCGCGGCGGCTGCTGGTCCTGCTGAACCCCACGAAAAACCCTCTGGATGATGGAGAACAGCAAAATGCAGATTCTTTTTCCCTTTAAATTTTTTCCCTTTGAGCCTCCATGGGTTCAGCTCCTGTTATCCCCTGCTTTATCCCCGGTGTGACTGAACGCAGTGACCGACTGAGCGTCTGCTCTCACGTCGAATTCGCGTTCTTGGTGTTCTGATGTTGTTTTTGCTCTTTTTGCTCTTATTAAAACTCTGTTGCATAAAAAAAAACCTCCTAGTGTTGGACTTCTGTACTCTCACCCACCCCTGAGTTTGTGAAATTTGCTGGGCAAAGCTCCCTGCCTTCTGTGAGGCTGCAAAAACATCGAGCAAACCCTGCCCAGAGTGGAGAATTCTCCATGGAGAGCCTTCCATGGGGCTGTTTTACCACGGAATGGTCACAAACTGGTCACAACGTGGTCACAGCGTGGTGGCCAAAGAGGAGCAGAAGTTTCCTCTGCTCCCCATTAATTTCCTCTGCTCCCCGTTCATGAGCTCTGTGGGGAGAAGGAATTTAAAACACACAAGGATCTCATGGAATTGTAGAATTGGGTTGGAAGGACCTTAAAGATCATCAAGACCACGGGCAGGGACAGCTCCCACCATCCCAGGTGGCTCCAACCAAGCCT
>VKON01002670.1:0-10162 GCA_009741485.1 Malurus cyaneus samueli
CTGTTAAACATTGAAACAGGATACCCAGGGTAGTGGTGGAGAATCGGCCTGGCAACGTGGCTGGAAAAGTGTTATACGGACTTGATACATGATATGGTGGTGCTGGGTTGTGGTTGGACTTAATAACACTTAGAGTTTTTTCCAATTTATTCCACATGATTTCAAGATGATTGGTTTAGAAAAGAAGGAAAACACTGCTTTTTTGGCCTTCAAACATACCGATGCGTTATGACTAATGCTTGTCAAAAAGCATGCTGTAGTCTTTCTGTAATAATGTTAAATAGTCAGTCCAGTTATGTGATTTAGAGTAAAAATAGCTGGACTTCCATGTAGCACACAAATTCTTAGAGTAGTAATGTTAAATCTTAGCATTTATGTTCTTATTCCACCACATACATGGAATTTTTTCAAGCTGAATTAAGGATGACAAATGAGAAGTATTCTTACTAATAATCAGCTTAAAATAAGAATTTTATTAAACACATCTTGGTTTGAAAGAAAAAAGCACTGCGAGTGATTACATTTCGCTGTATGCATTTTGGAAGCCATTGTTGAGAAAGAGTTTTTAGTTAATACTTGCAAAGTACGGTAGTCATCTAAAAGTAATTTGAAGATTGTAATAGTATTTAACTTTTTTTATATAACTGTCTTGAACTATTAAAACTTTCTACAAGATGCACATAATCAGGATTATTTGCACAACATCTCTAGGCGATTCGACTATGCTGGTGTACCTGTGACACTCTTTGAGATGATATCAGAGCTCTCCAAAGATCTCTCAATTCAGGCTTGCTGCAACAAGGGACCAGGAGTGGTGGCGTTACCAACGATTGCAAGCGTGACTGTAGCGCACATCTCAGCGCTGAATTCCAGCTGGTGGGGTTGGAGAGAATGTGTCTTCTGCCTTTGCTACTGGACATGTTTTGTACGTTGCAGTTTATTTTAAAGGGAGACTGGCAGTCTGCAGTCTTTTCTTCTCTTGGCATGTTAATCTGGTAACTTGCTAAACTTGATGATTTTTCTTAATTCTTAACTTCTACTATAGAAAATTCAGCAGCAATAGTTTTAAAGGCTGATCTGATAGTCTAGTTCCATTTTCATTCAGGCTTATGCTTTGTGAGTGGTATTTGACAGTTCAGTTGCTTGATTTTGATTACACATGGCATCCCTGAAAGCTAGTACATTCCTTGTATCTAGCTGCAATTTACATATTATTGTTGTGTAAAATTTATACAGTTGTAGAAAACATTGGATCTTGTATGTTCTAGGATTACGAAATTTTTTTAACTGTCCTGCATTTCTTATTTTTCAGACAGTATTTACTGTTAAGGCAGAGTTTTAGCATCACTGCTTCTGGTTTGATAGTTGCTCAGTAGCAAATTGAATACTCCATTTTTTTAACTTATGCTTTCAATTGAAAATTGATTATATTCAAAGATTAATGTTTAAAATATTCTTCCTGCGGTCCATAGTTGATCTTTACTTATGTATCCTTGTAATGTCTTCGCTAACTGTAAGCTTTCTAGATGTATTCAAATGCATAGAAGAACACCAACAGCTGATGAAGTAAGTGTTGAAATGATAATGTGTGAAAACTACCTTTACTGTCAGTGGAACTTATTATTTACTGAATGATTTGTGATTACTCTGCGTAAGGGCGGGGATCAGGTTTACTTATGTGGCTAAATTACCTTGCACTGATTATTAGTTTATAATGCGTTCTAATACATTTTTCAACATTTTTCACTTCTGCAAGTTCAATTTTCTGATCTTATGCAGAAGTTCTGGAGTCAGGCATATTGACTACTATCTTAACCTGTTGTATTTCAGTAAGGTGTCATATAAGACATGAGTAGTATGAGATAGTCTTGGTGACAATAACGCTTCCTTGTAGGAGGAGTTCCCATGTAGGAAAGGTGGTTGGATTTGCAAGGAGCTTTGTTTTCAGCACTCGGATTACATGTGCATGTTTGAATCCAATGGAGAATGTAATGATTTTCTGTGCATAATTAATTCTACTATTATTATAGAATGTCCACATTTTGTTAATGTATAAGCATAAATTTGGAACAGGCTGCTTCACTAGCTGTCCTGCTGTACTTTTAGCTATGAAGAATGGTTCTAATCTTATAAAGTCGATGTATTTAATTGAGACATCTAATTGTTGCGAACATACCCACTTGCTTTGGCTTCTGTTTTCTTTGTTACAGGGCAGGATAATATACGGTAACATTTTTTCGGGACTTTTGTAAGATACTTCCTCAGCCCTTATTTGATCGAAAGCTACCCTGTTAATGTGTTTTCAAGTACCGAATTTTTGTCTTCCTCAAAGTAATTACTGGTTTAAAGGTCGGTGACTGAAAATAAATTTTCTGGTATGATGAGGCACTGGGATGAGATAGTCATGTTTATAAAAGTTGTGTATGGGACAAACTTAACGTTTTATATATCTAGCCTGACATACTCATATATGTTGGTTGGTATCATCCAATTGGTTTTTCTAAGGATACATTCTATTTAAGCTGTTAGTTCTTTTCATTTTGAAATCAACTTTCCATTGGGATTCGGTGCTGATAAAATGGATGTTTTCTTGGCCGTCTTTAGGTGTGCTCCCTGGGACCTGTTGGGAGTTGGAAGCTGTCTCTGTTATTAAATACTCCAAAAAATACTTGTTGGCTCTGATCACCTTCACGAAACTGGCTGCCGCTTACTGTTTATGCCTTGCTACTGTGCCCTATTCTTATTTAGTGTCTATCACTGTCTACGCGGCTTGCACTAAATGTTACCCATTTGATATCAGGTACTGATATGCTTGCCCCTGCTTCACGCGTTAAGAGAAGCAACTTAATGTAATCATGGTAGTCAATATTATATTAATAGGTTTCTCTTCCTTACATTCTTAACAACGAAGTGTTTAGCTGATGAATTCTAAGTTTGTTTTATCAGAAAGGATTTCTTCTCGGATATTACTTCTCCGGGACCTATGGGAGTCTTGAAAGCTAATTAGAGAATGTATGATATGGTTCTAAGAATGCTAAACTCGCTATTTGTGAACTTGTATTTTTTTCAGCTAGAGTTGAACTGCTATCGGAAGGTTCCAAGGCTTATGTTTCCACTTAAACTATTAGCTTTCTATGTAACAACGTTTATTGTATGTTGTTTACCCGTGGCTTGGACATTGGTCTTCTTTCCTGTTTTAATATTGCTTTGATGTGAAAACTTCTTGGTTTGAGTTGTATAAACAGGATGCAATACTGTGATGCAATGGTTTTCTTGGTTGTTAACTTGCGTGATTGTATCTTGCATATCAACCTCTTATTGAATTGTATTGGTTTTAGAATACTTTGTTTTATTGTGTTGTAAGAGATTCTTAGAAGCTCTGGGTGCTGCTGACTGGACTGACAATAAATTCAGTTTGCGTTAGCTGGAGTACTTCAGAGTAAACTAGTTTGTTTAAGTTGTTTTCTTCCAGAACAGCAATTAGAAGTTGCGTTGCTAATTAGGAGTAATTTTTATATTAATTAACAATTGCAACCAATCATTTTATTTTCAGAGGGCTTCTTAAATGTGGAGGATTGAGTATCTATTTAGATATCTAGGCTTGGAACAAGAAGAATGGAAATGGAGCTGTTGCAGGACCCTTAATGGATTGTTGAGTTTTCTTCCCCTCCAAGTAGTCATAATCATTTTGTTGTAATTCCTAAATTCATTATACTTAAGGGCAGTTTTTAAACTGTTAGTTTGTTTACAAAAGAACACCAAACAGTAGTACATGGGAAAGCAAAGATGGCAGTTTCATTTTAATTTCTCATATTCCTTATGTCTAAGGTGATGTTCATTACCTAGTAACCGCCCCTAAAATAAAACACAATGTTAAAGAATTATGGTTCGTGAAGTGCCTTTCCTCCTTAGTGTATTTCTGTTTTATTATATCAGTATAGACTTGACCACATAATATGGCTTATTGAATGGAGGAAGTACGATTGGACTTTTTAAAAAACAGCATGGCAAGGACAGAGTGCTTCATGCCTCACCATCAATTATTTCATGGATTTCTATGAGAGTGTTTTTTCACAACAGTAGAAATCTCTAAGTCTTCATTAGTAATGTGTTTTTTAATTGACTACCCTGCTAGAATAGAGCATGAGATCATTCATTTGCAAATAGGCTTTCCAAAATTTTGTTTTTATTAATTTTGTGGGACTATTATTCTACAGTGGGAAATACAACGTTTTTGACGTGTGGTAGTTGTATAGAAATGGCCTTCTTTGGACAACTGTGGATAAAGGTTTCGATTATTTCTATTACACTTCAAATTTGATCTTGGAAATACCCTGCATTATTATGAAAGATGCTGTTGCGTTTTTATTCTACTATAAGATTTGCTTCAGTTCTTTTGCTTATTAAGTTGAATGGACTGGACGTTTTATTGTTGACTTTATTAAAGTTAGCCATAGTCCATGCCTGGGCAGCGAAAGCTCCAGCAGTAGTTTGTTGATTGCTCAAGTGCTTGAAAAGTATTGTTTCAACTTTCTGCCGGTTGAAAACAGTTTAGTACGATGTGATGGCATTTAATGGATATTAATTTTCTGTAATTTTGATTAAAGTGCCTCTCTTAGCTTATTGCTACTAAACGAACCTGAGTAACTGACGTATAATACAGCCGATTCAGGGTTTATTACTCAGGGACACTGTCCATTAGTACGTTGGCTTGGTGTTGTGTTTCATAGCTATCCAGGTAGTGGACATTTTTTGCTGCTAGGAAATTATATTAAAATAGAGCACATGTGTTTAGACTAAACTCCTATATTGTGAAGCTGAGTGATTGTTGTGAAGAGGCAAATGCGGAACAACGTATTGAGAGGTTGCTAGCCGGTTTCATGTAGCATTACAATGTTTGCTGAATCGGGTGTGCTACACTCTCTCTGTCGAATTTATGCCTCTTGAGTTTTCTGAACCAGCTGCTGATGGGTTGATGTGAAGTGAAAGTGTGTGTAAATACTGAAATTCTATCAATTCTTGTCTAATATTCTTGTCAAGCAAAAAACAATTACTTGGCAGTGTGGAGAAATGAGTGATTTCTTCGGTAGTGTGTATTGGAGAAATTAAGCCAGAAATTAAAAAATACACATACTTCCTCAGTGAAGCTGTCCTTTTTACTGTGAAGCAGCATCTGTAATGATTAAAGTGTTAAAAAAATCTCTAATGTATGTTAACTAAATATTTTAGCATTACTTACTATTGCTGAAGAATTGGTCTTTAGTACTTTAATGTAGCCATGTGTGTGTCACCACATACTTGAAATTAGGGCTGTTATCCAGCAGTACTTCTGTCATTTTATTATCAGTGAGAATATTATTCCCCCACATGACTTTTTTTAAAAGATTATTAAATTTAACACTGTCCATTATTTAATGCACTTGCGAGTCATATTCATGGCTTGGTTTATTGTTGCAACGTTTCTGCTTTTGAAGCATTTACTCTATATGTATTACCAAGTCTTAGATAGTTGTCAGTGTTATTAATAGGGCTATTAAACTATTTATAACTATGATTTTATAACTCAGCAAAGTTTTCAGAGATATTTGCAATCCTTATTCTTACTCAATATGAATTTCTGTGCATTTTTGTAAGATTGATTTATAGTTGTTTCTTGTTCATGGATTCAGCAGGTTCAGATGTTACCCCCTCCAGGGTGGTAGTGTTGCTCAATAGTCCTCCTAGGCAACTTGCTGTTGATTATCTGATGTGTCTTGTGATCGCCATTAATGATGTTTTCTACAGCTCTATTGAGGATTTGTACAATATTAGACCTCGCTTTTGGATATACATTCACAGAATTCTAGGCTAAAAGGTCGGAATACTTTTTATTCACTAATATACAACTGCAGGTGGCCTCTTTTTTAGGTGCTTCCTGACATTGCTAACTTAACTGGCCTTTCTGTTCATACATTCACTCGTTGCATAGCTGGTCGTGGTTTCTTCTCTAGTTTGTTTGATCTCCCCTTACATTCATGCTTTATTCTTTTTCCCTCGTTCTTGTCTAATCTGTCAGTGAATCAATCAATGTGGCCACTTTTAATCTGTTTTGATGTTTTTCCTTCAGTCTTTCATTCTTAGTTATAGAATGAGGACTAGTTGGAGACTTTACTCCTCCGCTCCAGGACTAACTGAGGTTTTTTGCAAGCTGTGTCTCGCTTTCTTAAGCTTTTCGTTCATGTCTGTTAAGATGATGTTGCCCTTCTTAATCTCTCTTTTTTAGCTCTTTTAAAACTTAATTGGCGCAATATAATAGTATATGTCACAGCATATATATAAAAATTAGGAGCTGTCATGACAGAGTTTAGATTGAGAATTCAGGTACATTTTAAACTTTAGAATAAAAGCCTTTAAGCTGACATTCATTAGCAATATGCCTTGTGGTTTTAATTAGTTCTTCCACATTGTTAATTATTGCTGTACATTAGTTCTTACACACTAAGCATTATCATTATTCAAAGCAGTCAGTCTTATGTCTGATTTACATCCTAAATGATCTGTAACTATGCAGTACCATGGAGCCAGTACCATATTTTTAGCCCCATAGCTCCCTTCTTGATGGTCCGAGTTGTTGAGGTAAAGGTAACCCAACTGAAGAGCTCTTCAGTGACATTTGGGGGGAGGTAAATGACTGGAAAGGTACAGAATTGACGTAGGCATCTTTTGCCAGAATGCATACACAGGTCCAAATTGGGATCTTTTGTTACCATCTTTTAAGAAATGATTGATGCACCAGACCCTGAACTGCGTGTGGTGTGATGCTGGAGAAGTGTTCCTTTCCCAGGCTGCAGCCTTGTTGCTTCCTTGCCCTGTTGCTCAGCTCTTTGGGCTTTTTCTTTTAACTGCTGCTACCAAGGTGAAAAACAGCCTTCCCCTCTGTGGAGATTGCATGTTTTGACTGACCAGTATTCGACCATTAATGAATTGTTTATGGTTCTGGGGCCTCTGCTTTATCATCCTTCATAGTTTCAAGCCCGTAGTTTCAAGGTCTCTGATATCTCATGCTTAAATTTTGTATCATAACAAGAGACACCTGTTACCAAGGTCCAGTTCATAGAGCCAGTTTTCATAACAAGTTGATAATGAGATTACATCAGGACTGAGAATTGCATAGGCAGCATAAGTTGCTAATAATACTGCATTTATAGAAATGCTTATACAGTTGTACTGTGTTAAGTTGCTTATGATTGGATGCAAACCAAGCTAATCTTAAGTCTTAGTGTGCTGCTTTGGCAGGTACAGCAGGCCTCTGTTCTAGCTGAAATGCCACTGATTCCTCAAATCAAAATTTCCATTCACATCACCATGAATCTAAGCCCAGAATGCTCTCCTCTAGCCGTCAGCTCAATGCAGTGTTATGAAGCATGTCTTTTCTCTAAGCGTAGAGTATCTTTGGATATGTGCTCATGATTTTCTTGTGAAATCTATATTGTTTTGTTGCTACTGGTGTACATGAGAATTTTAGGTCTTCTGTGCCACATTGCAGTACATGGTGTGAGATGCAGCTCGACTAATCAGTACATGAATAGTTATTTCAGGAGTGTAGCAAGGCAAGTGTGATTCCTGCTCCTATATTTGACTGTCTATTAAAAATAAACTTTTAAAGAAGTGGCTCAGTGTTTCTACATTCTCTAAAGTTGATACAAAGTTGCTTGGCTTCCTTCCTGATTAATAATTCTAGCTTCTTGCTGTGTGGAATCCTGGAAAGTTTAACTTAGTGATTTCTAATACTCTTCTGCTGAATGTTTTTTTGTGTCTAATCTCTTGGGGTTTTTTTTTTTTTTTTTCTTGGAGGGGGGGGGGGGAAGCTGATGCATAGTGTTTGGTGAACAGTGGAACCTAGAAGTTAATCTATGCAATTGTCTTGCAGGAGGCTCACGCTTCATTAGGCTCTCACCAAAGCCAGTTCATGTATGTTCCATTTACTGAACTGCATGTTACTCTAAATGTAATTTATGAGTCATTGACCCGTTAGTTGGTTCTTCGACTTGTGATTTAATAGGATCAGGTCCATTCTTAGTACTGATTTCTCTCAGTGATAAATCTAATCTATTGAATCCTATTCACTAATCCATTGGAGCTTTTACATGTTCCCTGAGTCACCAGTGGATCACCTTAGTGATGGCTGCAAGTACATTGGCTGGTTATTTATACAGCTTTTCTCCCGTTTTGCCCTCTTTGTTCTAGTAATACAGTGCTATTCCATGTCTTCGACTAAAGTTTAGCTGACATTTCAAGTGCACATTTGTTATTCTCTGTGTCTTGCTATTACAAGTAATTGTTTTTTCAGTAGCCACTTGAGAATAGCAGTGCCAGAGGTGTGTTTATGTGTAAGCCAATACAGCATGACTTGATACTATGTACTACTCTACTTCACTAACAGGGAAATAATTTGATTTAAAAAATCATGTAATGTAAAATACTGTCCTGTAAGATAGATGATTGCTGGCAAAATCTCCCCTTTTATGAAGCATTTTTAATGTCCCATCTAAACCTCACCAGGCACAACTTATGGGCATTTACTCTCATCCTGTCACTTCCTACCTTGCAGAACAGACTGAAACACACCTTGCTACAACCTCCTTTCAGGTAGTTGTAGAAGGCAAAAAGGTCCCACCTAAGCCTCCTTTTCTCCAGGCGAAAACTCCCCAGCCCCCTCAAGCCACTCCTTGTAAGATTGTGCTTATTTATGTAGGCTCTTTATTCTTCCCAGTTTATTCTGAAGCTGTTTTTAGCATTAGACAAAAACAGCAACGCATTAACTTGTTCAGAGAAAGCAGCACAGAGAAGAACACTTGTTTTTGGAAAACTACAGTGTTGTGTTTAGAAGTCAAGAAAACCACAACCAAAGAACCACTGCCATCTCTCTGGAGCAAAGACTGTAAAGGATTGTACCTCCTCTGGGTAGCTGGTCTGGGGTCTTAAACTGACCCATAGAAAAAACTTTCCAGCCTTCAGAGAAGGACAGTCTCTCTACATAAAACCATCTAATGCACGCAATTAAAAGCTGCTTGTCAAAGCCACAAACGAAATCAGTTTGTCTTCTCATTAGCAATTCCTTGCCCTGCTCCACCTTGTTCCACTGATGCCACTGTCATAAATGGATGACCTAGTAGAATTTGCCATACCCATATTTCCTTTCACCAGATACAAATATGTAACACCTTACAACATCAATGATGGCAAGGAAAGTACTTACTGTAAGGAACTACTAAGGAAATAGTACTTACTGTAATCTCAGCTTTGCTTAGACAGATAGAGCCTCTGCAGCCATACTCTGTTTCATCTTCAGACTTGTAATAACTGAGTGTGTTGCTTTTCAGAACTACCCATCGATCTTGCCACCCATGAATGTAGTTGGTCCACTGTAAAAAAAATTTCCAGAGATCAGCTAATGGAAAGACAACAATAAAAGAAGTGTGATTGACATTTTCCAGGCTTTTGAACACCCAAAGAAAAAGGCAACTTATTTTTACAAATTCTTCCCAGCTGAGAACTATTTTCTGCTTAGAGCTCCTAGAAGAATTTTGCGAACTCCTAAAGCTACAAAAACACAGATGTTTCAAAGGGTCAAAAAGATTACAGATGTCTGGACACCAACGTATTGCCAAAATGAGTTAAAATAAAGGAAATAAAGACACTGATAATGCAAATTGAGAAAAGCAAGGGAGAGGAAAATAAAACATTAATGACTAAGGTGAGTTTAGGCACTTGACTTAAAATCTGAAGGTAGGCCAACAGACTTATGTGGAACATAGGATAATTTATTTTATATAAAATGTCATATAAAGTTCTCTTCATATAAAAACTAATATGCCATTATTCCACAGTACAGTAAATATCTATTGTAGTGCCTAGAGGACTCAGCGCTTAATGAATTTAATATTGCCAATGGATAGTGCTTTATGTTTTAATTCTAACTACTTTCACTAAGAAGCTACTTATCAGCAGACATCCAACCATGTTTTTGTTGTTCAGGTTTTTCCAGGGACTCCACATTCACCCACTGAATAAAATTGGCATTTCAGGAACGAATTCTGGATTAATGCTAGAAAGATATAGTATGAAGCAACCAAAAGTTCTGATTACTATTCTTGTATTTGAAACACCTTTCTCACTGCAC
>VKON01002686.1:0-10761 GCA_009741485.1 Malurus cyaneus samueli
AGAACACCTCCTGTCCCCTGTCCCCGTGTCCCACCCCGGCCCGGAATTTTGGGTTTCTACCCGACCCCCAGGGCCCCCCCCGGGGACACCACCCGTACAATGCCATGCAAATCTCGGCTTCCTCCCTGCCACCCACCCGGCACCGGCTGCAGCTCCAAACACCCCAAAACCGCCCCAAAAATGCCCCCAAACCCCCCCGAACGACTTCGGAAAACATCCCCAAAATGCCCAAAACCTGCTCCCAAAATACCCTAAAATGCACTCAAAAAGCGCCAAAAATAACCCAAACCGCCCAAAAAATGCCCAAATTAGCCCCGAACGTCCCCATAAACATCCCCGAAATGCCCCAAAACTGCTTCCAAAATACCCCTAAAATGCACTAAAAAGGGCCAAAACCGCCCCCAAATGCCCCAAAAACATCCCCAAAATGCCAAAAAACTGCTCCTAAAATACCCCTAAAACGCACCAAAAAGGATCAAAAATGCCCCCAAACGCCCTCAAAAACATCCTCTAAATGCACCAAAACTGCTCTCTAAAATGCACCAAAAAGGATCAAAAATACCTCCAAACCACCCAAAACCGCCCAAAACACGCTGCAGAATCACCCCAAAACCGCCCCGGAGCTGGGTCCCCGCTCCCGCCGCCCCGAGCCCGGCGCCCCGGGGGACGCTCCCGCTGCCGTATCCATGGAAAACGCTCCAGACCCTTCCCCGTTGCCATGGGGCTCCTTCTCCCCGAGCCAGATGCGCCCGCAGGCGACGCGGAGGGATGCGGGGAGGGCGGGGAAAGGGCCGGGATGTGGGGAGGAAGGGCAGGGATTATCCCGGGATGCGGAGAAGGAGGGCAGGGATCATCCCGAGATGCGGGGAGGGCGGGGATCACCCAGGGATGTGGGGAAGGAGGACAGGGATCACCACGGGATGCGGGGAGGGCGGGGATCGTGCCGGGATGAGGGGAGGAAGGACAGGGATCGCCCCGGAGGATGATGGATGGATCATCCCTGGGGATCGCTCCGGAATGCAGGGAGAACAGGATTACCACCGGGATCGAGAGAAGGAGGACAGGGATTACCCTGGGATGCGGGGAGGGCGGGGATCATCATCCCAGGGTGTCAGGAGGAAGGACAGGGATCACCCCGGAGGTAATGCGGGATTGAGAGGGCAGGGATTCACCGACCGGGATGAGGGAGGGAAGGAAAGGATGCACGGGATGGGGCATCAGCCCGGGATGGCGGGGAAGGAGGTAGGAATCATCCAGGGATGCGAGGAGGGCGGGGATCCACCCCGGGATTGCGAGGGCGAGAAGACGCCGGTGCAGGGAAACGAGCAGGGCTTCAGACTGCGAGGAGGGAGGGCGGGGGATCATCATCCCGAGGGTGCCCGGGAGGAAGGACAGGGATTACCTCGTGAGAATCGTCCTGGATGCGGGGAGAACAGGGATCACTCTGGGATGCGGAGAGGGCGGGGATCGTGCCGGGATGCGGGAAGGAGGGCAGGGATTACCCCGGGGTGCGAGGAGGAAGGGCAGGAATCATCCAGGGATGCGGGGAGGGCGGGGATCACCCCGGGATGCGGGGAAAGAGAGGCAGGGATCATCATCCCAGGGTGTCAGGAGGAAGGACAGGGATCACTCTGAGATGCGGGGAGGGCGAGAATCGCGCCGGGATGAGGGGAGGAAGGATAGGAATCATCCAGGGATGCGGGGAAAGAGGGCAGGAATTACCCCAGGGATGAGGGGAGGGCGGGGATCGTGCCGGGATGCGGGGAGGAAGGACAGAGATTACCCCGGGATGAGGGAAAGGCGAGGATCATCATCCCAGGGTGCCGGGAGGAAGGACAGGGATTACCTCGGAGAATCATCCTGGGATGCGGGGAGAGAGGACAGGGATCACCCTGGGATGCCGGAGGGAAGGAGGGCAGGAATCATCCAGGGATGCGAGGAGGGCGGGGATCACCCCGGGATGTGGGGAAGGAGGGCAGGGATTAACCCGGCGGTGCGAGGAGGAAGGCAGAATCATCCAGATGCGGGGCGGCGCGGGATCAGCCCGGGATGAGGGGAGGAAGGACAGGGATCATCCCGGAGGTTGATGGATGGATCATCCCCGGGGATCACTCAGGGATGCAGGGAGAACAGGAATCACTCCAGGATGCAGGAAGGAAGGACAGGGATCATTCCGAGATGCAGAGAGGACAGGGATCACCCCGGGGTGCGGGGAGGGCGAGGATCATCATCCCAGGGTGCCAGGAGGAGGGACAGGGATCATTCCGGGATGTGGAGAGGAAGGACAGGGATCACTCCGGGATGCAGAGAAGGCGGGGATCACCCCGGGATGCACCCACAGCGCTTTTTAGGGCACAGGACCCCCGTGATCCTCACCGGATCCATCCCAGCCCGGGAATCCCCTCCCGGGGCTGCTGATCCTGCAGGATTCAGTGCCGTGGGACGGAGCCGCATCCCAAGGACACCGCGGGCACGGGAACCGGGATGGGCTGGGAATCTGGGAATCTGGGAATGCTGGAATGCTATTGCTGCTGAGGGATGGACCCCTGGCCTCACCGGGCCCCAGGCCTTGCACAGCCCTGCCCCATCCCGGGGTGTCCCTGTGCTCCCGGCTGCTACATCCCGGCACATCCCAGTCCATCCCAGTGCATCCTGGTCCATCCCAATGCATCCTGGTATATCCTGGCACATCCCAGTGCATCCCATACATCCCACTGCATCCTACTGCATCCCGGTGCATTCCAGTGCATCCTGGTTCTGTCCCAGTGCATTCCGATACACCCTGGTCTATCCCAGTATGTCCCAGTACATCCCAGTGTATCCTGGCACATCCCAGTGCATCCCAGTCCATCCCAGTGTATCCCAGTCCATCCCAGTACATCCTAGTGCATCCCAGCCCATTCCAGTATATCCCATGCATCACGTACATGCCTAAGTCTATCCCAGTACATCCCAGTCCAACCCGGTACATCCTAGTGCATCCCAGTGCATCCTGATCCATCCCAAGCCATCCCAGTCCATCCCACTGCAACCCAGTGCATCCCAGTCCATTCCAGTATATCCCACTGCATCCCAGTGCATTCCAGTCCATCCCACTGCATCCCGGTACATCCTAGTCTATCCCAGATTACATTCCCAGTTGTATCCAGTCAAACCCAGTAGGCACTGTTCCCAGGTAACTCCGATCACCATCCATTCCAGTACTTCTCAGTGCATCCCGGTCCACCCCAAGCCATCCCAGTATATCCCAGTGCCTCCCAGTCCATCCCACTGCATCCCAGGGCATTCCAGTGCATCCCAGTACATCCCAGTGCATCCCAGTAACACTCCCGCACGCAGTCACAGGAACACCTGGCTGGGAGGGAAGGGCTGGCAGGGCAGGGCCAATCCCGGGATCCTCTCCCCAACCTCCCTCTGGAATTTGGGAGGCGCTCCAGAGGCGATGGGGTGGGGCGGGCGCCTGGCCGGGGCGGTTATCCCGGGAAATCCGGGATGGGCAGGTTCCCTCACCCCAAAAGATCCCCATTATCCCAATCCTACTGCTCTGGGGTGGAAGGATGGATTTTCCTGGGAGATCTGAGCTCCAGACAGGTTCCCTGACCCCAAAAACTCCCTGTTATCCCATCCCTCCCACTCTGGGATGGAAGGATTGATAATCCTGGGAAATCTGAGCTCTGGGAAGGTTCTCCTGAGCCCCAATAACCCCTCTGTTATCCTGTTCCTCCCACTCTGGGAAGGTAGGATGGATTTTCCCGGGAGATCCGGGCTCAAGAGTTCCCTGACCCCAAAACCTCCCCGTTATCCTGTCCCTCCTGCTCTGGGATGGAAGGATGGATTTTCCTGGGATATCTGAGCTCTGGGAAGATTCCCTGACCCCAAAAGCTCCTGTTTATCCCATTCTTCCTGCTCTGCAAGGGAATGATGGATTTTCCCGGGAGATCCGGGCTCCAGGCAGGTTCCCTGACCCCAAAACCTCCCTGTTATCCTATTCCTCCCAATCTAGCAGGGAAAAATGGATTTTCCCGGGAGATCCGGGCTCCAGGCAGGTTCCCTGACCCCAAAAGCTCCTGTTTATCCCATTCCTCCTGCTCTGCAAGGGAAGGATGGATTTTCCTGGGAGATCTGAGCTCCAGACAGGTTCCCTGACCCCACAGCTCCCGTTATCCCGTCCCTCCCTCTCTGGCAGGGAAGGATCGATTTTCCCGGTCACGCTGAGCCCGGCCCAGATCCCGGGAACAATCGCAGCCGCGCTCGGCCTCGCACACAGCGCCGGGAGCCGATGGATCCCTGCAGGCTCCCAACCCCCAAACCTCTGCAATCTGTTACCCGGGAGAATCCCTGAAAACTTTGGGATCTGCGGGACGGCCCTACAGGAGCGTGGGGAGCTGCAGCGCCCCGATATCCCCACGGCATCCTGGCCCTAAAAGCGTGGATTTCTGGGATGAGCCGACCCTGCTCGGCCCCACAGCTGGCCTGTCCTTGTCCCTGTCCCTGTCCCCGTTCGCCACACTGTCCCCGTCCCTGTCCCCAAACACGGATCCAGACGTGCCATCCCTATCCAGGACAGGGGGATGGAATCGATAGGATTTTTAAGGGATCCCTTATCATCAAAACCCTTCTAGGATTCCGTGCCCTCTGTCCCCATCCTTTCCCTATTTCTGTCCCCATCCCTGTCCCCCCCTCCCCTGTTTCCAGCACCAACTTTGCGGTTTCTCGGGGTCCCTTTTTCATTGTTCCGCTCCTCCAGATCCCCCAAATCCCCTCTCCCCGCGGTCCGGGGGGACATTCCGGGACCCCCGACCCCACACCATGCCCTGGGAAGGGGCAGCCCCGCGTTCCCCCCGCGGTTTTGGGGTTCCCGTCGCAGATGGAGCCGCAGCTTTTGGGAAGCACCAGCAGCGCCTCGCGGCGGCGAGCGGAGCCCGCGGCTCCCCCGGGGGGCGAAATTACGGATTTATGGATACTCAAACCTATATTTATCAATAAAACATCATTTTTTCAGCCGGGAAACCGCCAGGACGAGCCGAGAGAATCCCCCCCGCTCCCTCCGCTCCCCAGCGCGGCCCTACCTGCTCCGAGCGGCGGCGGCGGGGATCGGAGAGCGGGAGGAGCGAGGACGGAGAGCCGGGAGGAGAGCGGGGGAGGCGGGAGGATCCGGGGGATGCGGGAGGAGCCGGAGGGATGCGGGAGGAGCTCGGGGGGGAGGCGGGAGCAGCGCGGCGGAGGCGGCGGACAATGGCGGGCGCAGCGCGGGCGGTGCGGGGCCATCTCCCGGCGGCGTCCGCATTGCACCGGCCGGCGGGTCCCCGGTGTCCCCGTGTCCCCCGGTGTCCTTCCTGTGTCAAAAATGTCCCCGGGATGCTCTCGGTCTTCTCCGCATTGCACCGGGCCGGGCTGGGGTCCCCGGTATCCCCGGGAATGTCCCCGCTGTCCTCCCGGTGTCCCTCCGCATTGCACACGCCCCGGGCTGGTGGTCCCCTGTGTCCCCCGGTGTCCCCCCGGTGTCCCCGGTGTCCTCCCGGTGTCACCAGCACGCTCCGGCCGCCCCATGGAACCCCTGGGATGCCACTCCCGCATTCCCGCATTCTCCTTCCCTGTCCTGCGTCTCCCCGTCCCCCGTGTCCCCCGGTATCCCGGGAATGTCCCCGGGATGCTCCGCATTGCACAGGGCCCGGTTGATCCCCCCCGGTGTCACCGGGATGTCCCCGGGATGCTCCCGTCTCCCTCCGCACTGCACAGGGCCCAGTTTGATCCCCCCCGGTGCGACGGGATGTCCCCCATGTGTCACCGGGATGTCCCCGGGATGCTCTGCATTGCACAGGGCCCGGTTTGATCCCCACAGCCGGTGTCCCCGGGATGTCCCGGGTTGTCCCACCTCTCCCCAAGGAATCCCGGGACGATTCCCCCGCACGTCCCCACCCCGCTCCCACCGCTCTGTCCCTGCCCCCTTCACCTCCCCCACCTCGGGGACATCTCTGGGGATCCCGCCAGCTCCCGCCTCCCCCCCTGGGATCCCCCCAGGGTTATGGGGTCACCCCACAGCCCCCACCGGGACCGGGGCGCTCCTGCGGTTCCCAGAGCCCCCCAGACCCCGCAGCAGCGCCCCTTGGGGCTCGGGGGGGACAGGGAGACACCCCAGCGGGGATCGGGGTGTGTTTTCCCCGGCAGACAGCTCCTCCAGGCTCCGGCAGCCCGGGATAACGGGAACCCCCGGGATCCCAGCGCCGCGGGCAGGAAAACGGCGCCGGGAGGGACGCGGGGCACGGCTGGGGATGGGTTTAGCGCGGCGGGGATGATCCCGGCTTTAGGAATCCCGGGGTGTTATCCCGGCCTTTCTCCAGGTTCCCCAGGAGGGCGGGGGTTTTGTGGGGTTCACCGCGGCGTGCTGGGATCCGGGGGACCCCGGGGGTGACCCCATGTCCCAACAGGCCCCGAGCAGTCTCGTGTCCGGGGAGATGAAATTATTCCCGGTCCTGGGATGGATCATTCCCGGTTCTGGGATGGGTCATTCCCTGTCCTTCACTTCCCCTCTGAACCCCCAGACTTTTCTCCAACTCACCCCACTTTTCTGGATCTGGGGGCCTCCCTCCCCTCCAACCCGCGGGGAGAGGAAGGCGCAGGATGAGCCTGTGCGGGTTTTTGGGATCCCGAGCTGTGCCAGAACCGCGGCATCGGGCTGTGGGAACGTGCGGGGATGCGGGGAGCACGGGGGACAGGCGGGGGTTCATCGGGGGGGCAGGCGGGGGGGGGGTTCAATCCTGGGGTGCAGCAGAAGGGTGCAAATAGTGGGGTGCAGATAGTAGGGTGGGATAATGGGGTGGCGTAGTGGGGTGACGAATGGGGTGGCGATAATGGGGTGGTGATAATGGGATGGCAATAATGGGGGGCGATAGTGGGATGGTGATAATGGGGGCGATAGTGGGGTGACGATAATGGGGTGGCGATAATGGGGTGGCGATAATGGGGTGACGATAATGGGCTGACCATAATAGGGTACAAACAGGGGCAGCACCGACAACCACTTACCCCGAGAGCAGCATCATATTCCTGCAGCGCCACCTTCAACGCCAGAGCCCGGATAGCTCAGTCGGTAGAGCATCAGACTTTTAATCTGAGGGTCCAGGGTTCAAGTCCCTGTTCGGGCGTTACGTTTTTTGGTTTTTTTTCCCCGCCCTATTTATTTTTTTGCTCCAAAAAAGCTTTTTTACAGCCGCAACACGACCGGTTCTGCCCGCCGAAGGGTCGTGGTTCTTCCGCAGAGATTCTGGCAGGAAATAAAAAAAAAAGGAACGGATACGTGGAAAAAGAACGTTCGCCCGAACAGGGACTTGAACCCTGGACCCTCAGATTAAAAGTCTGATGCTCTACCGACTGAGCTATCCGGGCTCTGATGTCGGAGGTTTTCCGCCGTTCTTATCACCGTACACGCAGAGCGGCCGCTCCAGTTTTTTTCCAGAAAATGTGATCTGTTCCCTCCTCCGGAGATAAATTCGGGTTATTTCTGTCCGAGCGGTGCAGCCCGCGGTGATCGGCCATAAATCCAGCACATCCCACCGGATTTCGCTGTTCACACGCAGCGGTTCCGCTTTGGTCGCTTCCCAAGCGCGGCTCTCTGCCAGGATTAGGCAGGAATTTTCCAAACACGTGGATCGCAGTTTGGAAGGGATCTCTGGAAAGGGTTCAGTCCAACCCCTCTGACAAGGCAGGGTCGCCTGGGCACAGGAAAATGTGGGGTTTATAAAAGATAGGTGGAATTTTAATAGCCCGGTGGATATCTCTAAGCCAGGTGGATATTACAGTGGATATTCTAATGTACCAGAAGAATATTTTAATGTCCGGTGGGTATTAAAATAAAGAAAGCTCAGCTCTAGGACACAAGGACCTTGAATATTTTGCCAAGTCAGCGATGTGTACACAGGCACACATCGACATCTTGATTTATTCCATCCCTAGGGTTTGATAATTCCAGGGTGTCCTTGAGTCAGGGATTTACCTGCTGCCAGCTCGCTGAGCACCTCTCCTTTGGTGCTGATTACGCCTGACAATATACGAAGATCGTGCGTCAAAGAGCACCCTGACTTGAAGCAATATTGACTTATTTATTTTTTTATTATTTTATTATTAATTCATAATTACGTTTTATTCGTTACAATTTGTTATAGTTCATAATAAATATCACACTTTATTATTACACATTATTTAGTATTATTTACTTTATTTTTATTTATTTTTATTATTTTAAATCTTTAAAATTATTTTTATATTATTTGATGTATTATTATTTTTTTAAATTTTTAGAAAATTGTTTTGCGTTTTCCAACAGGCACGGGGGAACTCTCCGCCGGGGTCCTCCAACCCGCGGGGGGCGCCAACCCCCTGCGGCGGCACCGCGTCCCTTCTAGCAGCACGTCCGCGCCGCTCTATGGTCCCCCGCCATGTTGGCCGCGAGGGGAAGCGGCGGCCCGGACCCCCTAAAATGGGAGGCGCGGAGCCCTCAGGGGTGTAGGGGTCCATCCCCTCCCACCCCGGTCCGGAGCTCATGAGCGGCTGTAGGGTGAGCACGGGGCTGGGGGGAACCCGGGGGTGTAGGGCTGAAGGGGGCGGGAGGCGGTGCCGGCGGGAGGGGCCTGAGGCGGCGGGAGCGTCAATGAACTTTTTTATCTCTTCCCAGGAAACTCTGGGACAATTGGGAATGTCCCGCCTGGAGGAGGGAAGCTTTAGGGTGGCCTGGTTGTGCCCTGAAGGGATCCGGCGGGGATAGGAGAGGGAATATTTTACAAGGGCCTGGAGTGACAGGGGAAGGGGGAGAGGGAATAGCTTTAGATGGGATATTGGGGACAATTCCTGCCCTATAACGGTGAGGAGGCCTTGGGATGGAATTCCCAGAGAAGCTGTGGCTGCCCATGGATTCCTGGAAATATCCCAGGCATTGGAGCAATGTGGGATCGCTGAAGGTTTCGCTGCCCTTGGGGCTGGATGAACTTTAATGCCCTTTCCAACCCAAACCGCTCTGCAATTCCAACATTTCCTTGATTTGACACCGATTCTCCCTCATAAACCCACTCTGAAGAATCGAGTTTTGGTTATTTAAAAAAAGCATCAGCTATTGAGGGAAAAAACCCTGAGAAAAGCCCTTTTTTAACCTTGCTAAAATAAAGATAAATGCAAATAAGGGCGTTCCAGGTGGTGGAAGTGCTGCCCTATCCTGAATTCATGCAGCGATTTAGGGAGATTTACACAGGAATTCTCTCTTTGTGACTTTAATTGAAGTGATCACTTTTGTTTTCCCTCCTGCTGCCCCCCGTTTCACAACAAAAACAGCAGTTGCACAACATTTTTTTTATTTGTTATCTGCTCTTATTTATCAAAGGTTTTGGGGAGGTTTTTGGGGAGCGGCACAAAATTCCTGGCAGATGCATCGTGCCAGCCGCAAAATTCATCTCGGGTACAAATCACCATTTAAAAAGTGTTTTTTGTTTTATTTTTTAAATTAGAAAGTGTGGATTTGAGGCATGAAAAAGACCCCAAGGACTCTGATGGGGACAAATTTAATTATCAGGACTTGATGATTACATCAATGCCTGTTTAAAGCCTCCCCCCCGGGGCTGTTTTACCTAAAATTACCCAAAATCACGAGTTTGTTTTTAGCATTTTGCTTTATTTAAAACCTGGAAAAAAAACCAGTCACACCTGAACCCAACCCCCGCTATGTTTCCACTTCAAATTGAATTTAGAAACTTTTTTTTCCTCCCTTAAAACGAGACTTTCAAAACCCCAAAAAGAACCCTGAATAAATTTTAACCCGACTTTTCAGCCACGTAAGAGCTCTAATTTTAAAAAAAGCTGCGGTCCCGTGGGGATTTTATGCCTCGAAGAGGAACTTTGAGTCCCAGAACAGACAAATGACTCTTCCTTGTGGCGAGGTTTAAATTTTGGAGTGGAAAAAAACTTTTCAGTTCGTGACTCGTGGGTGATTCACGATTTCCTCGGCGACTTCGCTCTGCTTCCAGGGACGTTTTCTGCAGCTCGCAAGGACCTGAAATCCGCTGGAAATTTCTTATTTCACCTTCAGGTTGGCTCAGGTTCAGGGATTCGGGGTGAAATATCGGATATTTGAAAATAGAGCTGGCGGGGAAAGCGAAACTGCGCTCTGCGAGCTCGGAATTCCTCAGATTTTTAGGAATTTCCACCACGTGCGAGTTGGCTGAAAAGTCAAGTTCAAACTTATTCAGGCTTTGTTTTGGTTTTTGAAAGTCTGGTTTGAAGGAAAATAGAGATGAGTTTTAACCTTTTCAGCGCTGATTTTATCACTCAAAGTCAAGGTCGGAGCGGGATTTGATAGAAAAGTTGTATTTTTAGTCAGCTCGGTTCTGGGTAATACTCGACTTTCATCAGAAATTCATTTTGGGGTTAATGAAGGGTTTTTTTCTGAGCATTTCCAAGCTGCGAACATCACCAAAATTTAAAGACACAGCCCCCAGTCAATCCCCTCCACGGTTTTGTCTAAAATTACCTAAAATCCAATTTTTTTTTAATTATTTTGCTTTTTAGTTGAAAGCAGAGAAAAGCGATCACACCTGAACCCAAACCCCCCTCCCCTCCGGAGCTGTTTCACCTAAAATACCTAAATCCCTTTTTTTTTTTTCCAAGTATTTTGCTTTATTCGAAAGCCAGGAAAAAAAAAAAAAAATTGCTCACAACCTGAAACACAACCACTCCCGCGCGTTCCACTTAACCGAAATTAAAAACTTTTTTTTTTTT
>VKON01002688.1:0-11149 GCA_009741485.1 Malurus cyaneus samueli
ATAAAACTTGTACCCTGTGCTGTACACGGTGTGCATTTTGCCAGTCGAGTTGTGCACCTGGGATCCCACAATACCGAGGTAAAACCTTTTTACCCCTTAACCTGTTTGTGTCATTATTAAAATGGCCTTTCAAGGCAACACCTACAATAAAGAAATAATCCCCCCTCTTGCCGCCTCAAAACACTGTGACTCCTAGCAAATGTCAAAACAGTGGGAGCAGCCGGGTGGTGGGTCCCCCCAAGTTGCTGTCACTATAACCTCTCATCGGAAGAGGGACCGACACCCCTGTGTTCCTCTAACTATAAAGTGGCAATCTGGAGGAACTTTGCATGTGTCAGCTCTGGTGGATACAGGTGCAGAAATTACCGTATTATATGGTGTTATTGCTCCTAATAACGCTACTTCCCAAATCTGTGGCTTGGGGGACAGTTCCAACCCCCCTCCAAGCTAAGGTTACTTTAATGATACATGACACCACTCCATTTGTCACAAAGGTGTTTATTGTCCCAGTTAAAGAATATATCTTGGGCATTGATGCGTTGGCAGGGTGGACAGTTGAAACACTGAATGGACTTTTTTGTTTCGGGACTGCAAGTGGGATTTGCCATTCGATCTATAACTGCCTTTCATGGGCTCCCAGAGTGGGATCCTGTTGCGCTGCTGTCGTGGGTTTAACGCCTGGAATTCCCTTTCCCGCCAACACAGAAATGTAGTGGTTTGAATGAATTCAATGGGGCAAAAACTCCCAAGTTCCAGCAAACCCCCCCCCTTCTCTTTTCGTCCACCCGGGTCCTAAGACAACTTTTCCACAAGAGGAAGTGAAAAGAAAGGGGAAAAAACTATTTTTTAAAATTATAAAACAAAAAAAACCCTGTGGATCACTGTTGATCCCAAAGCCTTTCTCTTCCCTCCTGGAAGTAGCTCCCCTCCGGGGCCCCCAGAGGGGTTGACAGAGTCCTCCGTGGTTCACTGGAGGATCTTCTCGCCTGTCGTGCCACAGACCCAATTCTCGATGATGAGAGAAAATTTGGGGAAAACAAGTCCAAAGAAAGGCAAAAAAGGAGCTCCCAGGAAGAGCAGGCAGCTTCTTTTCACCGCTGATCCCAGACCCCGAAAAAAAAAAAAAAGTGTGTGTCTGTCCCTTTCCTCCCATTGTCTGAAGGGAGGAACATCACCAAACAACCAGAGCAGTCTCGACTACATGTGTAGTTACAGAAGTGGTTGTTTAACTTTCCTCTAACATAAGCAGATGATAGGTACAATCTCAGCTAACCTAGGACAGCTGCCAGGCGCTGAGGTGGTAAATGCAAAGCAGTATTGTATTCTGTGTGGGGGGAGGGGGGGAGGTGGCATAGGAGAATTACTCAACATGTTCGGACACTCGAAGCTTATATGCAATCTGAAAAGAGCCAGACTTAAGAGAATTAGAACAATAATACAGGCCTACAGCCCCTGGTACATAGGGCAGACAAAAGCCTCCCCTGAGCTACACCAAAAATGGTACACCGGGTCACGGAGACCTTTTATAAGTTCTGCTAATTAACATTTGGGCTAATTCCCCAATGATTCTTCAGGTCATGATGTCAACCATCCCCAAACTTGCTCCCCCCCCCCCCAACTCGTGTTGTTTACATTTTGGGGCTCTGAGGCAGAAGTGCCTGGATTCAGGCTCAGAGAGGGATTGTTTTGTCTAAAGATGGAAGAAGTAGTTTTAGGCTGTACTAAGAATACAAGAATACAGATATGAAAAAATAGAAACTAAAATCCTAAGGCATCAAATTGAGTGGGAATTGTTAGAGAAACCATGACTGCTGTTAACAACCCTATTTGGCCTGTTCTCACATGGCACTTGGAGAGTGGTAGTTGATTAATGAGAATTGAATGAAGTCACCCCCTCACTCACAGTTATGGTACCAGACATGGTTGACCTCAGAGAAAAATCATCAAAAATCTACAACCCTGGAAGGTGGTAATAGATCTTGCTAATTCTTTCTTTTCAATAGCCATTGCTTCAGAAAGTCAGGATCAGTTGGTCTTTACCTGGCAACAAAAGCAGTATTCCTTTCAGGTGTTACCTCAGGAATGTAACCACAGTCCCTCCATTTGCCATCACATGGTGGCAGCTGATGTGGCACTGTGGTTGGCTGCTAACATTATTTACCATTATATTGATGATCCACTGATTATGGTAGAGTCATGACAAGAAATTAAGGCAGCTGCTAAATCGCTGAAAACCCACTTAGAGGACTGAGGCTGGGCAATTAATCTAAAGAAAATACAGGGCCCTGGTACTACTGTGCATTTTTTGGGCAGCTTAGAGAAATACCAAACACGGTATAGCAAACAGTCCAGCAATTCTCTGTACCGACCACAGTGAAACAACTACAAATTTTCCTGGGGTTTCAAGGCACTGGGGAACTTTCATTCCACACTTTTCTGTACTGATGCACTCTCTGCAGAAATTGACTGGGAAGAAAGTTGTTTGGTAATGAGCCAAGCAACAACAAAAAGCCTTTGATGCCTTAAAGAATGCTTTGATTGAGCATGCCCAGTTGTACACTCCTAGGCAAGGATATCCTTTTGAACTAGAAGTAACAATTCTAGATGACAGTCTCGTGGGGTTTGTGGCAGACAACTGGGCCTAAAAATCAGAAAGAACCTATAGGATTTTGGTCTAAAGCATTACAAGGCTCTGCTACACATTATACCCTGATGGAAAAACATTTTTTTTTGTAGTTTGGGCATTGCAAGAAACTGAAAGAATCACAGGCCAATATAGCATGACTGTACACATGCCCGTCCCTATTCATGGGTGGGTAACTGATAATTCTGTTGGGGTTCACCTGGGGGTGACCCAGGCAGCCACACATTTGAAATGGAAGCATTATTTACAGCAACGATTTTTACTACAAAAACGCATGTGACCATTCCACATGATACTCTTATAGGAACTGTGTCCTTTAATCATATTCCCGTGCTGGAAGAACCTTGTTCCCCCAGACATCTCCCCCCATCTCCTGTGGAGGCAGTGCCCCTCCTTATGATGAGTTAACAGAAGAACACAGACCCCTGGTTTACCAATGGGAGACCAACATACATGGCCACTGGACTGAAATGATGGAAAGCAGTTGTGGTTTTAGGAATCATACTATGGCAAATGGGTATACAGGTATCTGGTCAGTGGGCTGAATTGGTTGCAGCATCCCTTGCCATCTTGGAAGGGCAGGCACATTACTTACACACTAACAGTTGGGTTGTATACAAAAGCCTCATGATGTGGTTACCCTGTTGGGCCCAGGAAGATTGGTATGTACAGAAATGCCTGATATGGGGAAACAAAAGAGTTAGAAGCAACTGCTTAAGCAAAGCTGACTTGGCCAAGCCTTCACTATAGTGCCTATCTTGCCCACCATTAATCATGTTGGCCGAGTATTGTAGGAAGGAAGACACCCGTAACCAAGTTGATATTCTTTGGACCCTCAAACCAGTAAAAACCAGCCCAGAAGTTTGGACTGATACCAAGGAGCCAGGAAGCATGTGCAAGAACCAAAAGTCAAAAGGTCCAGCCCCCAGGAAGACTTCTTCCTTCATCAAAAGACCACCCGAAGACCACCACCAGGGGGCAAGATGAATGCGTAAACACATGCAGACTCATTAGCATAGGAAGAGGGGACAGGTGATGAATATATATAGGTATATTGCGAAACTTAATGCATATGTATCCAGTAACTCAATATAAACCTAGAAGCTGTATTGGGAAGGTGTACGTGTCTTTAGAGAGTGACCTCTCACGTACCCGGCTTCACAAATAAACATACCTACCTTACAACATTACTTAGTTGTGGGGTCTTTACGGTGCTTCAATACCCAGTATGGGAGGCAGATATATGACAACAAATTTGGCAACATGTACAAGAATATCCCTTAAAAGTAAGATGTTTCAGCCCATCAGAACAATTACTTGCTTGAGTCACAAAATAATAGGGTAGGAGATGATATGACCTCTGCTGAGGTACTTGCACAAGCTATGAATGCACATATAACTTGTGGACATCAATTAGCTCATGCCACATGTGCCTGGGATATTACCCACAGCCAAACCCCTTTGCCATTACATGTATATGATACATTTGCACATAACTGTACTATTTGTACATAGCTGCATTTAAGGGCATTATATAGGCCCTGGGGCAAAATAAAGCAGGGTCAGTGGACTTTGACTACCTGGCAAGTTGATCACATTGACTCATTGCCCCCATCAAGGGTGTGGTGATATGTCTTCACTGCTGTGGATATGGTGTCAGGATTGCTCTTTGCTAAACCTACCAAATATGCTACATCCTTTGTTAATATCAGATTCTTGAGTTCTTCTATTTCAGGTATCTTCAACAAATGCCCGGGCATTATCCAGGGGAGACAGTGTTGGAACTCTGTTATTGATGCAACGAACCCACCATCAAATTGACGTTCAGTCTGGAAAAGCCCAAATCAAATCTATTCAATCTGTGTGGGCAATCATCCTATCTCAAGCTGACAGGCCCAAAGTAACTTTAGCTGAAGGAGCTGGGGCAACAGAGTATGTATTACTGGAAGGAGATGACACTCAAATAGGAGTCCTTCCTTCCTTATCACAGGTTGGCTCATCATGCTTTGTAGACTTGTACAACATGTACACACTCTGGATGCATCTCTGCAGGATTACTATGTAAATACTTGTGTGTGATAAGTTTTTTCAATTATTTCTTTGTTCTCTGCCATCAGTGGTGCAGTTTGCGTTACCGCCATGTGGAGATTGAGAATTTGCCCCGACACACAAATACTGGAAATGTGGAGAGATGTAATCCAGTCAAGACCTGGCACAATCTCTAAAGTAGTGATAGAATAATTCGAATTAGAGGCATAAATACACAGGAACACGCCTAAACTGAGAAAGTCATAATACAACCTGCCGTGGTCCTTGTTATCTTACAGCTATGTATGGGGGCTGGGCTTGGATTCAGTGTGGGCAAGACTAATGAGTAGTATGCGCATGAGCAAAATGACGTGGTGAGGGATGGGATAGGCTGGGCTGACGCAGCCAGCCATGGAGATGAACGGGATTGGACAAATGAAAGTATCTACCAATCATAGACTAGAACATGCTACATGGACATTGGAGAATATCTGGCTATGTAATCTGTCTAGGGCTTGGGTGATTGGTGTATTTTGGAAACCCGGGAGATAAGAAAACTGTATAAAAGGCGTGTTGGTAGCTAGTGAGAGTCAGAGCTGAAATCACTAAGAAGAAAGAGCTGAGATCAGAAGACTAATAAAGAAGAACCTGGACCTGCCTCTCGGAGTCTCTTGTCATCTTTCCTGCGGCGGGATCAGCGGGCTCCCACAACAACCTACCACCCTGTTGGTCAAGGTGGTTGTAGCAGAGCAGTCAAATGGTGGCTGCAGTCCCGTTGGAGTGATGAATGTGGTCTTGTTGAAGTGGTGATCCTGAATAAAGGCCTAGTCTGTCTTTGGAGGTCCAATGGTAGTTCTCAAGCTCTTCTCTGGGAATCCAAATGGAAGTAGTGTCATAGTGTTCCATAGCCTCAGTTTACATGCAGGTAAGAATGTTCAGTTCCTCCTCAAAGGGCAGGGCATCTCACAATGGGATGCTGTAATTCTATGAGTTATTCCTGGAGACCTTGATAGCCCATTAGCAGAGATAGCCCCCCAGAGGGTGTTATCAGGGCTGAGTCATGCTGAAGATAAAGAACACCACCCTACCTGGTTTTAACAGCTTATGAAGATGGTAATAGAATACATACTTTTTGGTTACACCTTCCATGTAACCTTAGACAACAGCAAATATAGATCACCTGGGGTATGCCTTCACCTTAGGTTTAAATTGGACATCAAAGGCGATTGTCGCCCTGAATTTGGAAGTATCTGTACTACATCTGGGAACCTCACTAGATCAGTTGCTGATGAGCTGCCTCCTGTCTCAATACCACCTACACTCTTCAGAGTTTGACAGCATGTGCTGCTTCAACATGGCTTCTGAGTCAGCTGCATTGAGAAGAGCATTTGACATTGACAGGACTTCATACATCAACTAAGGCAACCTATCATTGGTGCCTTGCTATCTGAGGGGTTTAATTCCCTGACATGAGAACTGGGACATTTATCTTAGAACATTATACATTTATTCCTTTTTTTCTATATGCTCTATTAAGTGTCCCTGCAAATACTCTGTCCTACACTTCTGGCCCCAGCATCCGTGGTCTCTTGAGCAAGGGGATGGAATGTTGGGAGGAAAGGCATAAAAGCGGAAGAATGGCAAGGAGGATGGTAGATTCACCCAAGTGACCTTGCAGCTGGGAATGCCAAGCCCTGGAGAATAACAGTGTGGGGAAAACCCATATATTATACCTACTGCTGTATATCTTCTGTCTGTTTTGAGAAGTAGAATTCCTGTGTAAAGATAATATAGGTGTTTGGAGAGACTTAGAGGCAGTTGGACATGCTGAGCTTCCTGTCTTGGGAAAGAGATGAAAGCTCAGAGATCATAAAAAACACAGAGGAGATCACAGCATGGTCGTAAGCTACACATATGCGGGCCTTTGATAAATGGGTGCAAACAGCAGGTCTGACACCCTCTAGGATTGGACTAAGCCTGAAGGTACTTGCATCTTCCTTTTGTGTCTGCAGCCCAATGTTCGTTCATGATCCTCCAGCAAGCAAGGAAATGAAATAAAATTACTCTTTGCATTTCAGCTGTGTTTTTTGGAAGTCCTTACTCACCTGTGGGCATTGATTGACACAACTGCTGGTTTTTACATTTAGTATGAGAATGATGTTAACACACTGATGTTCTGGTTGTTGCTACTTAGTGCTTACTCTAAATCAAGGACTTTTCATTGTCTCATGCTCTGATAGTGAGGAGCTGCACAAGAAGCTGGGAGGGAGCATAGCCAGGACAGGTGTCTGGAATACCATAGAGCATCATGCTCAATATATTAACTGGGGAGGTCAGGCAGCCGAAACCTCCACAAACTCACAGCTAGAACATAAAGAGTAATTTTCTTTCCATTACCTTGCTGATCAGGGGATTCCCTAAGCAACACCTGGGCAGAGATACACAAGTGGAGATGCAGGTATCATTAAAATTTGGTTCATACTAGAGGATCACTGGTCTGTGGTTAACATAGACTTATCAAGAGTTATTCCCATCTGCAAGATCACTCCTCACCAGTCGTCTGCTTTTAACCCTTTCCTTTCAACATTCCACCGCCTCACGCAAGACCAATGCTGCTGGTCCTGGAAGTGTGGGATAGGGTAATTTACAGACGTACATAATTGTCGTGTTTTAGAACGCTGGCCAAAAGCTAAGCACCCACAACACCTGATCACTCGCTCTTCCCCACCACCACTGGGCAGAGAAGAGCAAAGGGAAAAAAAATAGCAAAAGGGTTCATGAGTTGAGATAAGGAACAGGGAGGAAACACTTTGAAAGACAAAATAGGCTCTGCTGGACATGGTGGAAGCCTCCAGAAGCTTCTCACAGGAGCCATCATTTTTGGCCCCCCCACTGACCAAAACCGGGCCAAGCAAAACCACCAAAATAATAAAGCATAACCCCCCCTCCCAAACATATAAACAATATAATGCTCTAAGTGTTCCATCCCCTTTCTCAGGGAATTGAACCACACAGTTAGTTAGGCACCACTGATAGGTTGTGTTGTTTGATGTACTAAGAGCTTAAGATGCTAAATATTGTTGCCTATTGTCATGGTTTTACTCGGTCCGATTTTTTGGTGTGGGGGGATGGGACCAAGAAACCAAAAGATTGCTCCTGTGAGGAAGTTCTAGAAGTTTTCTCCTTCTTCCCCAGCAAAAGGAGCCCCTCCCCTGTGTTTTAAGCCAATCCATCATGGCTCTGAGGTTGATGGACAGGCTGCCCATCAGGCCGGGCCAATTGCACAGGTTGTTAACACTCTGTGATGACATATTGTCTGGTACTTAAGACAGAATTCAAACAAGATAGGGGCGGCCGCCATGTAGTTTTAGGTTTTTAGTATTTAGTTTTAGTATCATGCACTGGGGAAAAACAGAGCAGGAGGGGTGAGGAGATGTAAGAAGAAAATGGAGACCTAAAGATCACAGTAAGGAGAAGATGGATTGGCTTGCTGTGCTTTTTGCTGTGGTTTCTGGACATGGAGAAAATAAGTTGTTCTCGAAAGGACTATTTCATCAATGAGAGACCTGTATAGAAAAGAGAGGACTTGCTGTCTGAGGGAAAAAAAACCCTGGCCTTTGAGGATTGGACTGAACTGATAGAGCCAAAAAGGGGAAGAGCTTGCCCCCCCCACGACGTTTGAGGAGTTGATGCTAAGAAGAAAAATTGTGTTCTGCGGGAGGAGAGATGACCCCGCTCTACGTCTGAAGTAAGTGGATGCTTAGAAGAAGTGTTTCTGCCAGGAGAATTGTGATACTGGTCTTCGCTGCTGAAACAACGCAGTTTGGCCTTGAGGAACATTCTTTTTTTTCTCTAGAGGTAAAGAAAAATACCTGCCACCAGAGTTATACACTGACTGTTCTTGGGAAAATAACTTCCACAGCTTGGAGCTGTAAAAACACTTCTCCTATGATGCTGGACAACAACTGTGATGAGTGGTTTGATCTAGTTTAGACTTTCATTCCTGTCCCCTTTTGTGTGCAGGGAAAACATGGGGGGGGTGGAGAGGAGGACCTGGAAAGAGACGGGTCCCGGAAAGGATAACAGGTTGTCTTAAATTCCGTTTTTATTTTTTCTCCTTGTAAATTCCCTATCTGGTCCCCTCCGGTGTGGAGTATTCTTAGTAGTTTGGTAATAAATCTATTTTGCAACTTAGTTATTCAGCCTGTCTGACTATTCTTTGGAGCATACGTATCTTTCCTCAATTATATTATGTTATCTGAAAGCCATAATTTCGTGTTAATTGGGCTTATTTGCTCTCCCTTCTTCCTTTCTGGTGGGAGAAGGGAGGGAATATCATGGGTGCAGTGCTTTTGGCTTTCAGCACATCCAAACCACGACATTTTGGTGCCGTGACTCGGATTGAGAAAAGTCAGGTTTAAACCCATGACACTATGCCAGCTGATTCAGCAGTCATGTCAAAGTAACACATGCCATCTAACTCGGAACGGTGTCTATGATGTTGAAGAGAGAGGTAGTTCAGTAGCAATCAGTGTTGTAAGGTTCCTCAGCATACAGGAGTTACTCCAAAATTGAAGGCAACAGCTGCCTTGGATGTCAAAGTTAAACCTTGTGCGAGGGCAGACTCCAAGTGCTCTATAGTCTCTACTCAGAAAGAATAATGAGTTAGTTACAGTAAAAACCAACCACACACAATTATTTACATACTGATCTTGCAGAAAGGTATCCAAAGTCATAGTACAAACCTACAAAGCACCACAAGCCAACCTGTGATAAGGGAGGAAAACAGGAATGTAATCTCCTTCCAGTAATAAATACACTGTTGCTCCAACTCCATCAGCTAATATTGCTGCTAGCTTGTTGGCCTGAGATGGGGTTATTGCCCACACAGATTGAAGAGCTGTGGCTTGTGCTTTTTCAGATCGAACTTCAATTCACTGTTGGGTTTGTGACTTAACAGATTTTTTTCACCCATTAATAAGTGCAAAGATGCAGTACCACTATCCCACACTCACAAAATCTATGCCAGTATGCTTTCCTTGGTCTTTTGCTAATAGATCTCTAAAAATTCCTTTAACTCCTTTGGGGTATAAGTATGTGTGATCTGTACCCCTTCGTCTGGGAGATCCCTCTTCCCCTCCACCTGTATGAGAGGTCCTGCTTCTATGACCTCCTGTTGTGGTTTGGAATGCTGGCCAAAAGCCAGGCACCCACACCACCTGCTCACTCGCTCTCCCCCCCACCTCTGGGCAGAGAAAAGAAGGGAAAAAAAATAGCAAAGGGTTCATGAGATAAGGAACAGGGAGGAAACACTTTGAAAGACAAAACAGGCTCTGCTTAAGTTACGAAGTGAATTTATTACTATCAGAGTCAGAGGAGGAGAATGAGAAATAAAATACAACCCTCAAAGACACTGATCTTCTTCCCTAATCCCTCCCTACTTCACCGACATGAAAGGCAGGGAGGGGAACACGGTGTGGGGGTTGGTCAGTTCAATCACCCAGATCTTTTGCAGCTGCTGACGGAGAGAAGTCCTTCCTTGATTGCTGTGGGGTCCTCCCATGGGACAATTCTCAGTGAACCTCTCCGTTGTGGTTCCATCTCACGAGCATGCAGTCCACAACATCTGCTGACTGAGTCCTCCCCATGGGCAGACAGTCTCCAAAACTGCTGCAACGGCGTGGGGTCCCTAGTCCACTGGGTGCAGGCCTAAAGCCAGGCTGTTCAATCTCGGGAGCAAGGCCCTCTCTCTCCATGGAGTCTCCCGCTGGACCACAGCCCGCTTCTCAGCGTCCACCCGCTCCGGCATGGGGACCTCCCTCCTCCACAGGCTGCGGGTGAATCTCTGCACCCTCTGTGGACCCCATGGACTCAGGGGGACACCGGCTCCACCACAGTCGTCATCACGGCCTGCAAAGGAATCCTGCTCTGGCACCTTTGAAGCAGCTCTCCCCCTCCTTCTCCCTGATCTTGGTGTCTGCATTCCTCACATATCCAGCCTCCTCCTCCTGGCAAAACTACTGTGGCTACCCCCTTTTTTTTTTTTTCTTCTTAAATATGTTCTCACAGAGGCATAACCACCATTCCAATTGGCCCAGATTTGGTCAGTGGCATGTCCTTCATCCTCAGAAACAGAATTGGCTCTGCGAACATGGTGGAAGCCTCCAGAAACTCTCACAGGAGCCATCTTTTGCCCCCCCCACCAAAACTGGGCCAAGCAAAACCAACACACCTCCCTGTCTGCTAAATCTGTCGCAAACTCGATCTTGGAGGCTGAGGACTCACTCCAGATATTTCTATCCTGTTCCTTGGGATTCCATGAAGATATCATAGTGAGAGAACAAACTTGGGAAATCAATACCTTATTTTTCTCATATCTGTGCCTTTGTTAGCAATATGTGCCACCAGCTGTTCTACAGTGCTTTGCTGCTTAGAGAACCACTCTGCTTGAGTAGCAATTACTTCTTTGCATCTTGT